>QLTV01004098.1:2128334-2163113 GCA_003457575.1 Thermophis baileyi
TGGTATTGAGGGGTTGCAGAGCCGGTAACAGCATGCAGGTAGAGGAGAAGTGGGAAGCTTTTCGCGCTCGTTCGCTGCAGGAAAAAGCGGGCGCTCGAAAGAGCAGGCTCCATTTGGGTGGGGATCACTGTCGGGTAGCGTAGTTCAACGGGGAGGTTACCGTAGGGAGACCCGTTTGGAAGGACCTGGGTGGGGTGAGTCTCGCCTAATTCGGCTGCGTTTTTTCCTTTCCAGACCAGCTCCAAGCAAGCGGTCCAGACAGCAGCACAAGAGCTGCTGAAGTTTGTGCACCGCTTGCTTGGAGCTGGTCTGGAAAGGAAAAAAGCCTCTGGCGGAGAGGGAGGGAAACGATGGCCACAGGGATGCGATGATGGCCACAGCCTTGGGGACCCGCATGGCCGGTGGAGCGAGCCAAGAGGCTCTGCTTGAGGTGGCGGGGCCGAGAGTGCTGCTGCCGGCCAGGGAACAGCGGCTCCCAGTGGGGAGGAGCCCAGGCCACGGGGTCATCTGCGCAGGCAGCCCACCACCCCTACCCCGCCCTCACCGGCTACTGGTCCACCGGTTCTCCGGACCGCCTGGGGCCACAGAAGAAGCCCGCTTGGTCAGGGAGGGAGGGAAGCCCCTTGCTCTGCTCCCTGAGGAAGCGACCGCCGGGATCCCCAAACCAGACCAGCTGGCCCGTGCGAATGCACACTCTGGAAACAGGAAGATCATCTTCCTGGAGCGCGCATGCGCAATGGGCAGCTGCTCTTTCAGTTTCTGGCACGCCCGTGCGCATGAAAACCAGCTGGCCGGCGTACCGGAACCCGGAAGAGCAACGGGCGACAGCTCCATGTGCCGGGAGAAATGGCTCTGTGTGCCACTTCCGGCACGCATGCCATAGGTTCGCCATCACTGCTCTAAAGTATCTTGAGGAGGACTCTAAGGTGCGGTTTGTGTCTATTATGATGCCTGCTGGTTTCGCTTTCCACCAGCTGTACTTGTCTACTATTTATATATGAATAGTGCTATGAGATTGTCTACATTATATATGAATAGTGCTATGAGATTGCACACAGATGATACTCAAGATCAAACAACATAAAGTTTAAAGGCAGCAAGTGAGGAATATGCTGGAAACAGTAGAATAGAATAGGATAGGGTAGGATAGAGTAGAGTAGAGTGGAATGGAATGGAATGGAATGGAATGGAATGGAATAGAATAGAATAGAATAGAATAGAATAGAATAGAATAGAATAGAATAGAATAGAATAGAATAGAATAGAATAGAATAGAATAGAATAGAATAGAATAGAATAGAATAGAATAGAATAGAATAGAATAGAATAGAATAGAATTCTTTATTGGCCAAGTGTGATTGGACACACAAGGAATTTGTCTTCGGTGCATAGGCTCTCAGTGTACATAAAAGATATAAGTGATAAATCATGATCATAGTCATGTGATTTTGCCTAGCTTCACCTGCTGCTTCCTGTCTGTCAGGACATTAAAGCACTATTTCTCTATCCTGATTCATTTTTATTAATAACTTGGATTAAGAATTTGAGGAAATCACATTTGCATAAAATCAGGTCTGGCTAATGTTTTTAGAAGAGAAGGGGGGGGGATCCAAAAAAAGATCTAGACTGTTTGAACAGAAAGAAACTTTAGCAGGAAGAAATAGAAAGTCCAGCTAAAGAAACAATGTTGTTCTGGGATGAATTCACGGGATACAATCCAGCTCACAATAGTCCTTCTCTATTCTGCTTCATCAATCCCAGTTTGGACTACTGTGCCCAGTTCTGGACACTACAGTCTAAAACAGACTTAATTGGAGCAAGTTCAGAGAAGGGCTAATAAGGTCACAGAAAGAGTGGAAGCCAAACTCTATGCAGTATAATTAAAGGAACCTGGAATGTTAAACCTAAAGAAGTAAAGTCTTCAGAGCTCTAAAGAGTTATCATTGTAAAGGAAGAACTGGCCTTGTTCTCTGTCATCCTGTAAGGTAGGACCACAGACAAAAGCTTGAAATTACAGGGAAGAGGATTCAGGTCAACCAATAGGTATCTCAGGAAATGGTATGTAGGTCTTCAAAGAAGAGGTTAGGTAACCATCTGTCCAGAATGCTTTGGTGAAAAGGAGGTAGGATTACATGACCTCTGAAGTCATTTCCAGCTCTGTGACTTTGACAGAACCTGTTAAGAGTGCTTAGTCTATATATTCATGATATCCGAGCTGGCAATGACTGGCTTGGAGCCCTAATGCACAGCTTGATGAAAATGTCAGTCCCTTTGTGAAACAGGCCAATTTCATGCTTGGAGGCAATAAAAATGAAATTGAAAAAGGAACTGCTTAATATAATACTGCTCTTATACAATTCTGTGATGAGACCACACTTGCGCTATTTGCTCAGTAATGATTTATAGTGACTTCCAGCTATCACCAGGATGATAAAACTGTAACAAAGGCAGGCTTTATATCACTACAGCCCTGGCTGGCTGATGCTAGAAGACACTATAAATTACTAGTGAGGAAATGTCCTTGGAGTATTGTGTACCGTTTTTGTTATCACGACTGAAAAAGGATATCACAGAGCTAGAAAAGGGCTGGCAAAATGATCAGAGGGCTGGAGCAGCTCCCTTGCAAGCAAAGATTATAGGAATCCTGCACTAGCCTGATCTAGCCATGCTCTTCTGAGTTTCTGATGAACGTTGGAATCAAGCACATCTAAAGGTAAAGGTGTGCCCTGTCCAATCGTGTCCAACTCTAAGGAACAGTGCTCATCTCCATTTCTTAACCAAGGAAGCCAGTGTTGTCTGAAGACATTTCCATGGTCATGTGGCCAGCATGACTATACATTCAGGTACACTGAATGCTGTTATTTTCCCACCAAAGTGGTACCTATTTATCTACTCATATTTGCATGGTTTTGAGCTGCTAGGTGGGCAGGAGCTGAGGTGAGTAACGTGAGCTCACCCCTTCGTGCCGTGCTCAGGGCTCAAACCTTTCCAGCTGACAAGCTCAGAGTCTTTATCCACTGAGCCATCACGCTTCCTCAGGCACATATACCAAAGACATATATGTAAATTATCAATTATTGATTTATACATTACCTTTGTTCAATGGGTTGCAAAGTCAGATTTCAAAAGGTTGCATTAAAACCAAATTGAAATCATCATAAATACCACAATATAAGAGGTAGAGGGAAGGACAAATGACTAAACTTATGTTGTGACACAATTTTAAAACTTTAAATATTTGTGCTTGCTGTTGCAAAACAAATAAGATGCTTGCAACATTATGTCACAATAGCAATAGCAATAGCACTTAGACTTATATACCGCTTCACAGTGCTTTTACAGCCCTCTCTAAGCGGTTCACAGAGTCAGCATATTGCCCCCAACAATCTGGGTCCTCATTTTACCCACCTCGGAAGGATGGAAGGCTGAGTCAACCTTGAGCCGGTGAGATTTGAACCGCCGAACTGCAGCTAGCAGTCAGCTGAAGTAGCCTGCAGAACTGCACTCTAACCACTGCACCACAATACACATTTTGGCATTACTGTATCACAGTTAGGAACAGAGTCATGGCTATCACTACTAATAAACCAGCATTTTCAAGTACTGTATTCAGTGTAACGTATTTTTCCATGAATGAATAATAGGAAAAAAGAAATGAAGATTATGCTTTTTTCATGTATTGGCTATATTCACATGCTCCCATGGATTATTTTATCTATGGTTTATTCAAGAAGCCACAGTTGCTGCATTAACACACTAAAACCTATTCTCCTTTATTGGTAAAACCTAAACATTATGATTTGCCTTAAAAGTAACCCAAGGCTGGGTGGGAAGCATTTTCTGTGTTTTTGAAGGGTGAAATTGGTATCTTGACACTTGTTGCAACTCTGGCTTAGAATGATGTGGCAGCATAGACAATTGTCATTTCTTAAACTAATACAACACAGACCTGCAGAAAGATTAAAACTGCCAACTTCATGACAAGGACAAAGAGTCACTGGTGGGCTCAACTGCTATAAATCCTCAAAAAGCAAAGCAAAAAAATATTTTAACTCTTGAATAGACAGGAGGAAAATAAAACACTTGCTTAAGGCTTATGCATATGACATTCTCACACACATACATGCACACATCGTATCTTGTTGCTGTGTATTCATCTAGTTGTATAAAAAATATCAGAGCCGTTTCTGTGCTTGGGATCTTAAACATTATCAGACTTAAATACTTTCTCCTTAAAAGACAGGCTAAGCTAGAACACCTAAAAGCTCTGAGGCAGGAGGCAGAATGCATCCCAAGTTCTTGCAAGCTTGGAAATGGACAACTGCCAGCTCCAGCAAGCTGCAATATTTGAAAGACAAGGCTAGTTTTACTATAGCTCCAAATGTCCTGCAGCTGAGCTCAAAATAAGTTGAGTTACTGAACACGGATAACAATTTAAGTTCACCAGAGATTCAAAGCTGGCATAGAGGCCATGTTTGGAAGGTGCAAGGGCCTACAAAGAGGGAAAGCAGGAAAGCCATTCCCCCGTGCCCCCATACCTTCTATCTAAAATGGAACTTGATCATGCAGGCCACAAGAAGAGTTATACCAGAGGAGTAAGATTTACAGACGGAAGAATGGAGAAATGAGGGAGGAAGTGCCTGTGCTGTTTCTGCTGTGTCCCTCCATGTCAGCCACCTCCTCTCCTTTCAGTTAAAAAAGGGATATTTTATGTCAGGGGTCCCCAAACTTGGCAACTTTAAGACTTGTGGACTTCAACTCCCAGAATTCTCCAGCCAGCATAGCTGGCTGGAGAATTCTGGGAGTTAAAGTCCACAAGTCTTAAAGTTGCCAAGTTTGGAGACCCCTGTTTTATGTAATCAAAACAGTGAGGGAAAATGGCCATAAAGCTCAGGCTCACCACCGCAGGGGAGAAGATCCTCCCTTTCTCCTCTTTCTCCTCTCCCATTAATTGCTGGAGCCAGTAGGGCGCTTTCTCTACATTAATTAGTAGCTCATGTCTGACAGATTTGCCTCGAGGCTCTATGCTACCAATCTTGGGTTTTACTTAAAACAATTACTTTTTTTCCCCAGAAGAACTATCTAAAATGTTTGCCCAGAAGTGAATTAGATCATCATTGAGAAGTGGTTGTGTTTAATATCATTTACAGGACCAGGTAGATACTCTCACTTTTCAAAGCCAGTCTCTAAAGGACAAGGCAAAACGATTTGAAGAGGCATTGAAGAAAAACACTGAAGAACAACTAGAGGTAATCAATATGTGTTTGTACATTATTCAATCTAAATGAAAAATACAAAAGGAGATGCTCTTCTTGTTCAATGACATTACAAGAGGAATACTGATCCAGACTAAAGGGCCTACTGATTGAAGCCAAGCTTCAATGTCAATGAATAAAGTTACAGAAATCTATGTTTTGAAGAAGTTTGAGTACTCTGTCGTAACAACTCAAGATGTTTTAAAGCAGGGGTGTCAAACTCATGTCATCACGACGGCGTCACGTGATGTATCGAAACTTTTCCCCCCTTCGCTAAACCGGGCATCGGCATGACCAGCGCATGACGCATCCGGCCCACGGGCTGAGAGTTCGACAGCCCTGTTTTAAAGCATCTTCCTTGCAGCCTAAACTACACTAGATCACTTAGACAGCCCATCTCTAAACCAGGAAATGCTGTTTTCCTCTTCCAAATGCCTTTAGCCATAACATGTACATGCAAGACCAAAAAAACCTACTTTTAAATGAAAATATATGTAGCTCAGGGTTGACATGAGGGGTCCTCTCTGAGCTCGGTTGTTTTCTTGCAGATGTTTCATTACCAAAACTAGGTAACATCATCAGTGACATCATCAGCAGGTCTGTAAGAAACATCTGCAAGAAAACAACCGAGCTCAGAGAGCACCAAGGACATCTCATTTCTACTTGTCTTTACTTTTCTTCCTTAAAAAATAAATCTCTCTTTCAGTGCCTAAGTCACCCACTTTAATTAAGTGCCGCTATCAAGGAGGCAGATAACTATTAGTAAGACTTTTAACTTTGTGCCTTGCTTCTGTTCCTCATAGAACATGGAGGGTGGTATAACATCATTTGTATGGCCAGAGTGGAAATAAATGCTCACTCAAGTTCTTGGGTTTTGTCTGGGGATTAATTGATTCATTTAAACCTGAAGGACTTGCAGATGTTTTAGGCATTCATTTGCCTCTTAAGCCAAATATTGGGGGAAAGAAGCTACAGTATTTCGTGCTACAGCACGAAAGAGGCAAATTTAAGTCTATCACCAGTGAGTAGCTGGTGGCCAGATTAATACTTATGAGTGCTGGCCCAAATATTTGCTAGTTTTAAAAAACAGCCTTTGAAGGTTATTTTTCTATATAGAAAAATCACTATAGCACTGTATCTCATGGTATTTCTGCTAAGTAAATAATGAATATAGAGTATTGCCAACAAGACACAGTCTTGACATAATTAAGTCTGTCCAGAACTGGCCAGGCTTTACAGATGTCTTCTACCTAGCTGGCACCCCACTGAAGTTATGGATAAAGCCAAGCCTGCCAACTAGTTAGGCCAATCCCCTGGCACCCCACATACCCCAGTAATAAAAAGCAGCAAATCTGCATAACCCTATGCAGATGGGGTTAGAGACACATCCATGGGCATTCTTAATTGTCATGCCAAACCTCGACCACCTGAGCGGCAAATTGAAAAATAAGGACTTCGTTTTTAAACAGTTTTTCAATGTTTTGAAATTGAAATAGGACTTTTTTTGCATTGGTTCAACAAACTTCTTTATATGTTTTTTGCTAGACAAATTGAAGATTGCTGCGCTGTCCTTTCCTCATTCCCAATTCCACCTTAATAGGGGAAATATTGCAGAAAATTATTATGCTGAAATCTTTGAAGCTGTAAGACTGCAACTTTCTGGATTAATGTCTACAAATAAGTCTACCAACCCTGCTTCTTTTCATCCCATCTTGTCAAAATATGAAGCAAGTGCAAGCATTCTGAACCTTCCCTTCATAGCTTCTGAATGATTTCCCCCCCCTGATTAAACCTCAGAGAAGCTTCAGTCAGTTCAGCTGCATCGAACAGCATTTTGCTGTTTACTTTAATCAATTTGTATTCAAATTGCCAATTTAATTAAATCAGGACCGATTCGTACTAGTTCAGTTTGTATTATTTTTATACTACTAAGCAAAGGAGCCTCTGTCCTGGGTGATACAACAGTGCTGCTTCTCATATCATTCTTCATTCTTTTAGGTTGCCCTGGCTCCATATCAGCATTTAGAAGAAGATATGAAGAGCCTAAAGCAGATTCTGGAGATGAAGAATGTACTCATTCATCAACAAGAAAAGAGGATCATGGAGCTAGAAAGGCTGGTGAGGTCTCATTTGCTGCTATTTCTGATTGTTTATGAAAAACTTGAAGAGTGATTAAAAAGCACAGATTAGTATGTTGTTACTTATCTATCAGAACAATCTTGCCCAATTAGATACCTGCAGATGCTCTCACCATTTCCAATCAGTGTGTTTTGCATTTTTTATTACTTCACTCACATTTTCTTTGCCTAGCTAAAAACTGTTTCCAATAAAGAACATTTGATCAGCAACTAATATAGAATTGCTAGTGACAAGTTCTTAGAAATTTTTGTCTGTCTTGGCTGCATCTTACATGTGATTGCAGTAATCCTAGTTTTCAAATTATTGGATTCCAGAGGTGAATGTATGTGTGGTTTAATTCAGATCTGGGTGGAAATGACTTGTGGGATAACTTTTATATCAGGGGTCTCCAACCTTGGCAGCTTTAAGACTTGTGGACTTCAACTCCCAGAATTCCTCAGCCAGCTTTGCTGGCTGAGGAATTCTGGGAGTTGAAGTCCACAAGTCTTAAAGTTGCCAAGGTTGGAGACCCCTGTTTTATATCATAATCTTTTGTCTCCAGTACAAGTTGCTTGGATTCAGAGGCATCCGTAGAATTTCTCAGAATAACAAAACTCTATGCAAGATTTCCCCCTTATTGACATGCATGCTTGTTACAATATTTTTGTAGAAGAGCTCAGGGTTGCATCATATTGCCAAAATACTTTCATCATTCCCCCAGTCCCACCCCTCACAGACACTCATGTTTGTGGTAAATATAACAGCCAGCCTATCTCTTTAGGCAGAAAAGAACTTAATTCTAGAAGAAAAAATTCAAGTACTGCAACAACAAAATGAAGACCTCAAAGAGAGGATTGATCACAACACTGTGGTGACAAGGTGAGTTTAAATGTTTTCTACAGAGAAGAAGATAAAGGCAACTATCAGCGGATTTAATTATGTCTTTTTAATGTTTACTTTGTTGCTATTGCTGAAGAAATCAGAGTACTGGAAGAGTATGAACATTATTCTATACATTGAGAGTTCATATGCCATGCTGGTTAGGGCTGCTATTGTATATGCATTCAGCAGGAATTATTTACAAATAGTATGAAGGTATCAACCTCGTATGTGTTTGGTCATAGTTTTTTGCCCATCGGTAAATGCACTGAAAATATGCACTTAGCTTGCATATTTTCTGTAAAATCTGCATTTTTTTTGGTACATTTTCTATGTATGTGTATTGCTTGAAGTAGACAGTATTCTGATCCATGGAGGGGTTCAAGAAATGTGAATGGAAAACATTCATTTAAAAGAAATGAAGACAAAATAAATTTCTACAACATCCCAAGTAAACATTTACAGGATTGTTTGTACTCTACAAGACTGAACTGTGAATCAAAGATTGCTTGATTCAAATTACAACATCCATGAATTCTTTGAGTGCTTATATGACCAGTGACATTTCATAAATTCACTTCCCAATGGTGAGTGATAGTACATGAGTCAGAAATGCCTTGCTGAAGTGGGGTTGTTGACCTTTGCTTATCTTTATGTAGCCACATGATGTAAAACATCATTGTCCATTGTTGCACCAATGTTAAGGGTGCTTGTCTAACCACGTTGTTCCTTCCTTGAGTCTTTGGCAGAAAATTTCATCAACTCTTTCCTTTGAAGGAGTAGAAGCAAAAAAAAAAAAAGCAAAATAAGAAATACTTAAAAAAATAATGAATAATTTTAGTTATGAAAAAAAATAGAAGCAAAAAAAAAAAAAGCAAAATAAGCAAGACTTAAAAAAATAATGAATAATCCTAGTTATGAAACAAAATGCAGGTGAGCAGTTTTTTTGTAAGAAACAAACATTTTCAAGAATCATGTATACATTTATTGGGTCACAAACTTCCTTATTTATCAGCTAGACAACTATAGCTGTGCTATTTGAAAGAGGTGTTTACTGGAGTACATCTAAGCTCCTCTCTTCATCTGCTTAATGTAGCTGCATATTTGTAAGTGTCAGTCACAAAACTGTCTCCCAATTTTCTGTATATTCTGTACAATTTTCTGTATAGATCTGGCAATAGCCACCATAAGTCAACACCTGTAAGTTGATGTACATATTATTAGTGGCATTAACTTTTCTGGCTGTTAAGCGTTATAAAATTATGATGCTATGTTCTGCTGAGTCAAATCACTTAGTCATCTACCATAGCGATGTATATTCAGTTGGCACTGGTCGTCTCAGACTAATCTACTACCTAAGGTCTTTATAACTAGGGGCCTTATCCAGATACTTTTTACATTCAAAGCCACATGCTTTCCTGCTTACTATAGTGTGTCTCTTATAAATGTCTCCACAGTTGTTTCTAAATGCAGAGTATAAAATTGTTCAGGTCTAATTTATATGTAGGACTGTTGCTGGACTTCTCTACACTTGAAAATGATTATGATGGGGTTTTTTTATCAGTGGAGGGGAAAAAAGCTCTTTAGGAAAAATATTGTATTTGTTGAAGTGCGGGTGGATGATCACAGTGTTCTTCCTGACCTGTTTGTGATGACTTGTACATACCTGGAAGTCACTCAGTGGGACAGTAATGAAGAATCCAGTCAACCAAATGTGAAGTGTAGGATGAGGGATTGATCTACTTTATATCAGATCATGAAAGCACTGTATTATGAGCTGTTGTCAATTTGAAATGGTCTGGAGTTATTTTTCTTGGATGAAAGCAATGGCAGGAAGGCAAGGTTAGAAAGGGGATGGGCTGATCAGAACACAAACATGCAAGGTGAGCATCTGATAATTACGAAAGTCAAGTTTGATGTTGTCTTGTCACCTTCTCCAGACAGTTATCTGAAGAAAATGCTAACCTCCAAGAATATGTTGAGAAGGAAAGCAAGGAAAAAAAGAGGCTGAGCAGGACAAACGAAGAGTTGCTGTGGAAACTGCAGACCTCGGAACCCATGAGTCCTGTTAAACTATCTCCAACTTCTCCGACGCGCATTTATCGCTCTTCATCGGGACCCCCAACTCCAGCTAAAATCAGCACAGTACCAAGATGACAGACCAATGCAGCTACTTAAATAGACTTGGCCCAGAATATAGAAAATTGCAGTCCAAGTGAGTTGTTATGAACTGCAGTGAAAGATTTGTTGCTGTTCCCACATGTTCTCTAGTTCCTTATGATTAGGCAATGTACTTTTGTCATTTTGGCATCAGCAACTCAAAACTAGCATATGAGTGGCAAATAGCAATGTAGTCTGATGCATGGAAACATCTTCTGGGATTAGAGGCAAAAGCACTGGAAAACTGTTACTTATCATTCACTCTGAATGATTTCTTTTTCCACAATAGTATTTCAGGTTAGTTGCAAATAGCTCTGCTTACATCTATGGCTTTGGTGAGGTATGGATTGTATTGAAATCCAGGCACAAAATGTACTCAACACCCAGAAGGCCTACCTATACAGCTCTGCATGTGTAACCGAAGCTGTTCTGAATCGCAATTTTTCATGAACTAATTCTGCAAAAAGTGCTGATATTTTAAAGACAGCAATTTTCTAAAATGTGCCTAAAAATTATTCTGAAAGGAATTGCTTTTTTGGGGGGGGGAGGGGTGGCTGGGGTCAAAGCTTCCCAGGAACATTTCTACCCAGACTAGAAAAAAGTTAGAAAAAAGGAAAAGCATCTTCTAAATGACCACCGAGTGGTACATTTTCTAAAGCAGAACACCAGCGACTTTTGAATTCTTAAGTAGTTACTGACTTCAGAAATGATAATTGGTTTTCTACGCAATGCCTACCATGGTCACTCATCTTCCAGGCTCAGTATTAGATTTTGCAATTGTAGTCAGTCAGTTACTTTCTTTCTTTAGCTCACAAGTGACTGACTTTTTTTAAGGTTTCTAAATTGTTAGCAAGTTAATATATATAAAAAGATGAACATAAATACCGCCCCCAAACACCATAAAACCTTTCTTTGTACAGTGACCATTAAACTTTGGCTAAAATCCTAACTTACAGTCAACATACTAATAAGTTCGACTGAAGACTTGAAGTAGTTTGGGTGTTTTTTGACTGTATTTTGCTCTCTTTTGCATATAAAAAAACCCAACTCTACTGACAGAAACTGCTTCTCATTCACAGAGATGGCCTAAAGGCATAGTCATCCCAGGCAGCTGCTTGTAGCACATTATTTAATGCCAGTGAAGCAATTTGCAAGCTGAGAAGATTGTCTTTGATCATTGATTAGTCAATTATGTTGTGGTTGTATGCAGTATTGGCATATTAAGCAACTTTGTCAGGTACGGCTCTAAAAGCAGGGGCCTAAACTTGACCATTAACATTGTGCACTTCCACTTACTCCACGTTCACAGAATTTTGTCTCAGTTTATGGCCAACCCACTGGGTTCAGTATTTCTGCTTTTCTTAATTGCCATCTGAACACTGGTACCCAAATATGTATTTAGTAGTAGCATTGAATGGGGTATTCTGGTTGCTCAAAAGTGTATTGTGGGAGACAGGATAGTAATATATTTTGAAATGATTCTTGATCTCAATGAAAGTATGAAAAGTATGTAGCCAATACCCCTTATTGTCTTTGATGTGTTAGAAGGTGAGTTCTAGCATGTTGTCAAATATGTTAGACTAGACTGTGAAAGCATTGATCCTAGCACTTGGATGCTTGTGGAGCATAAATTGTCTAAGTCAGCCTCCCCCAGTTAAATGCCTCCAGATATATTGGACTGCAAGCTCACCTGGCTCTTAACCTACTTTTGGGGAATTAAGGGATTTGTAGCCCAGAAATCTTACTAATGCTACATTGGGCAAGCAAGGCTGACAAGCAACTGTAGGTCTTGTTATTTGATATCCATGTGGCACTTTGATTCTCAAGTAGTGGCTGTGGCTTAATGTATATTTTGCACAGCCATGGATGGGTCCATCAAGAACTGTTCGAAGGGCCACATTATGTGAGAAAGCAGGAATAAGTATAGTGAAAAACAAGCTGTGACAAATACTTTGCTGAAATTTGCACAAACACTTAGTCCAGAAAGTCTGCTTAGTGTTTGGGAATTGCTGGTAAAGCCTAAACTTCAGCTCAAGAGCTAGCCAGCATTGTCCGACGACAACCACAGATTTGGGGCCTAATTCCATTGTGTACAAAGTAACAAGATTGATTTTCCCCCCTTAGGACTTTATTTTTGTAGCTGCCTTGCATGATACGATGATATTAAGAACATCTTCTTAGATTAGCTCATGTCATGTTTGTAAGTAACACAAACTGCAGAATTAGATTTTACATAAGGGCAAAATGAACTGAGAACAGGAAAGTAGAGACAATGACTTACTAATGCAATTTTATCCACTTTTTATACTTTAATCCCTGAAGACAGAGAATGCCACAGTACGCTTGTCCACTTGTTATGTTATCATTGTGAACAGTGTTCGCTCATCTAATCCATGTTACCATGGTGATGATTTATTTGTTCTTCTATTGCCCTATAAGTTATGTATCACTCTTTGCTTACAGGCTATGGAGCTAGTCATTGGCAGATGAGTGATTTGTCCATTGGCATCTCTGTTAAAGTTGTTTCATTTCTCCCCCCCCCCCATACACAATAATGCTTCCAGCTATGATGGGGATTTCAGCTGATGGTGGTCAGAGACAGCCTACAAAAGCTCAACCCCAACCGTTATTTCTATGCAAATGGAAGACTAGAACAGTGGTTCTCAACCTTCCTAATGCCGCAACCCCCGCCACCGCGACCCCCGCCCCGCCACCGCCCCACGTGTGATGAGGTGACAAAGGGGGCGTGGCACCAAGATGGCGGGCTAGCACGCGCTTAGGCGACCCCTGTGAAAGGGTCATTCAACCCCCAAAGGTGTCGCGACCCACAGGTTGAGAACCGCTGGACTAGAAGATAGTCATCACCCATGTATGCTATACTGATTATTTTCTGCATCCTTAACAGCACGGACAACTTTTTCCTTCTGCATCATAATTCACTGCTTTTAATCTCAGGCAGAAAATTATCATTTGCATGATGTTACATTGCTAAGCAATACCAAAACACAGAAGGCCCAATTCACCACTGCCATTGTGCCACCTTCGCAAACCACTTGTGAAACATGTTAAGCTCATTTTTGAGATGGCACAAAGGATTGAAACAGAAGGCAACCATCTCAACGGAACTGCCAAATTGCTTTGGCTCACCCAATGTAACATGCTTGATGACTTTCTATGTGACCAGCTTCCCTGCAACTTATAAAACTAATGAAGATAGGCAATAGGGATAGTCCAACAGCCCAACAATACTAGTTACTGTATGTGTAACAAGAGTTCTGCACAAAGTTAAAAGAAATTTGTTTTGTACAGCTTCCATCTCACAACATTTAAAGCACGGAGCAGGCTGAATTATGTTCTTCATAGTTCTTGTGGGCATTTAAATCTCAATGCCAGGTGTGTATCCCTTTTCCTAATTAGGTTTAAATCAATCAGCTTGTATGAAAGGAAGTACAAGAACTAGCTTGGAAAAGTGATTCCTAACTTTGACTCCTGCTTCTATCATTTCAAACTCAGTGTTGGACAAAATTGCTCCAAGTGTATAGGGCAAAGGGGGCTGCAAAGATCAAAAGATTCTTTTGAATCTTATATTCTAGTAATTGCAGTACTGGAAAGAAAAATGAGAGAACTTTGTCCAATGAATAAGTGGTGCTCCTGGAAAGATTTAGGAAGTAAGAAATCAGCCTTGACAGAATTCTCCCAAAGAATAGCTACGGTATATTATACTACAGTATATTGTACTGATATATTAGGTAAGTCTTCCTTCCACCGCCACCGCCCCCCGGCAATAATTTATTTTTAAACCAGAAGCCTTGCCCTAGATTAAGAATGTTTTAACGTAAGCTTGTGAAAAACATTGGAGATGGTTTCACAATTAGAAACGTGTAGGTTTGGTAAATACACTCTACTATTTGAAGATCTAAGTGGAAATAAGTGAGGAACAAGATGTGTGCGCATACCCTCCTACTACATTTAAGACACTAGAGTAAAACAGTTGCCCTGAAAAGTTAACAGATGGCCTTTGACATGACTTGCCAGCAGATAGTTTAGGGAACAATGCAATGCTGGAAGCATAGCACACTTGCCATTCTTTTCACCAAACTGTTCTATCTTACCTCGAAACCAAGAATGCAATCTCATTTCCACTGTAATCCTTCTTTTAGGGCAGTGATGGCGAACCTATGGCACGCGTGCCACAGGTGGCACGCAGAGCCATATCTGCCGGCATGCGAGCTGTTGCCCTAGCTGAGCTCCAGCGCGCATGTGTGTGCTGGCCAGCTGATTTTTGGCTCGCGCGGAGGCTCTGGGAGGGTATTTTCGGCCTCTGGAGGGCCTCCGGGGGGCGGGGGAGGGCGTTTTCGCCCTCCCCAGGCTCCAGGGAATCCTCTGAAGCCTGGGGAGGGTGAAAAACGGGCCTACCAGGCCCACCGGAAGTCGGGAAATGGGCCGTTTCTGGCCTCCAGAGGGCCTCCGGGGGGTGGGGGAGGCAGTTTTCACCCTCCCCAGGCATTGAATTATGGGTGTGGGCACTCTCGCGTGCCTGCACGCACTTTCGGCACTCGAAGAAAAAAAGGTTCGCCATCACTGTTTTAGGGACAAGTGTGGCAATGCAGTACTACAGTACATATCTCTGGGCTTCAAACAAGATGTGGCAGTTACAAAAAATTATGAGTTGTGTTTCCCTGTATCCACTATTTGTCTTTCCTGGAAATCATCAAATTTCATTCTGGCCACCAAATAATTCCAGAAAATCTTACATAGTTTGCCTAAAGGTTCTTCAAAGTAATTCATGAAGAAAATAAACAGGTAGAAAAGTAGAGTGAAATGATGACCTTAGAAAGAACTTTGGAGAGATAGCTATAAGTCATATTTATCATCAATAAATCAGCCAGAAATGAACCCAAAGATATATTTTGGATTAAAGAACCCAAATCAGGTATTTTACGGTCTGCGCTAATTGCATTTATGTCCCATGGACATATGGTAGACCTTCATGTAAAGTGTCTCCTGCCCACCCACCACCCCACCATTGTCATAGGGGTTTGTGGTCTGATAATACATGGCTGTTTGAATTAGAAGAAAACGTTTGTATTATTTCAGTTACTGTGTAAAGGTGTGTGTAATATATTCATGGTAATAAATAACATGCTCCAGCATTACATTATGGTGTCCTTCTGCATTTCTTTCTATAGCTTCACAACATCTACCAAAATTGTGCATTTACTTTATAAAAATCAATCATCTAATGTTGGTGAATAAAGGAAACTCTAAAGCAGTGGTTCTCAACCTTTCTAATCCCGTGACCCCCCCACGACCCCCCCACTGCCCCCTCCCCGCGCGGGATGAGGTGACAAAGGGGGCGTGGCACCAGGGGCGAAATGCTCCCGNNNNGAACTGCTCCCGGTTCGGGCATGTCTGCTGGTGGTCGGAGAGCCAGTAGCAACAGCAGTGCGAGGCTTTGCCCACCTGCCCGGACGCCGCCATTTGGGTTCTTTTACCCTCTGCACATGCGCAAAGCATTCTGCGCATGCGCAGAGGGTAGAAGAACCCAAATGGTGGCGTCCGGGCTACCAGCTGTCCGGCGACCCGCAGGCACGGCCGAACCGGGAACTTTTCACTCCTGCAGTGACGGTGGCACCAAAATGGCGGGCTAACGCGCGCGGTGACCCCTGTGAAATGGTCGTTCGACCCCCAAAGGGGTCGCGACCCACAGGTTGAGAACCGCTGCTCTAAAGCGATTGGAACACCGCAACTTTTATTTTTTTTAATTAAAGCTAACTGGGTTGAAAACTCACATGCTTGCCGTCCTTTCGAAAACATGATTAGCACATGAGAGCCCTATGTATAAATCAATATATATCATAAACTGGCCTAAGGAGAAATATTTAGTCTGCAATGCCTTCCCAGTACTTCTCTCATTCCAATAATTCCTCACTGATCAGAAATGCTACGTATTTGCTTTCTAGTTGAATATAATGCAGATTACCAGTGGCAGATTGCTAATACAACTGAAAATAATTTTGCAATATGCTATGCAGCGGTTGCCAACAAGGGTGATGTATATGTATTTCCTTTCTTCTTTCCCATAACACATTTTACGTTTGCTGCATTACCTCAGTGGTGTTCTATATTTTACAGTGCTCTTACCATTGACCGCTATTTTGGGATTCTGACATTGTGTTCCGAAGGACATGACATTGCATTAAACTCAATAGAGGAAGTCCCTCTTTCCTACTGTGCTATTTTCCCAGGGGAGGTGTATACTTTTTTCTTTAGTTGGGGCAAAAGCAAATATAAAGAAGGGCTATTCTCTGCCACTCATTCTCTCCCCATCTTCCTATCTTCTCTTGAGTTGCTGCAGGAGGACCGCTTACTTTCTCCAGATAAATCTGTTGGCGATAGCATTTGAAATCAAGACAACTATAATCTGTCTTTCTCCACAAAAGCCACTGGGGGAGGGCGGGGTAGGAATAGAAAAATGAGGTAGAGGGCACATCCCATGCTAAGAAACTTATGTTAATTAAATGGTTGAAAAAATTATATTAAGACCACAGCTGTCTTAAGCAGGAGAGATATTTAGGGTTACTAAGAAATTGAAAACAAAAAGGGCAAAATTCAGAAGTTGGATTCCTACACCCGAACAGCAATTACACACAACTTATTTGTTTAAACAGAAACATTTATTAGAACAGGCAAGATAAAATTAACATTATTTAAATTTCAAGGAACAAATTAATGCTGTTTACCTATTTACAAATTGATCTCTAAAGTAAAAAACAAAACAAAACACCTCTCTCTCCAAAGGGAGACATTTACAGCATCCCTCAACAGAGGTTTGTTATTGAAGCAGAGGCCTTGCTCTAAATGAAGTTTCACATATAAAGTAAAAAAACAAAGCTTTGTATTTGAAGGAAGGGAGAAGCCAAAATCCGAACAAATCCAGAAGCTCCAGTGAAGAGGCAGAAGCATCCCACAGGATCGAGGTTTAAGTAACTATATCTTGAACCCATTATATATTCTGAGAAAATCATTAGAAAAATAGAAGAAAAACTTATATACATTTTACTCAGTAAAAATATGGACAAATTATTTCATGGCTTCTTGATTATCAAAAGGTGGGTATTCCCAAAGAAACCACCATATTCTCCAACAGATTGTTACATACAACTCCAAAGAGTGCCACACTGATTCTTTGTACCCCTGGGAGCAGAAGTACATTGAAAGGCACAACAGAAAGGGAGGAACCCAGTCATTTTATCACTCACCACCCTTCCAGCGTTTGCAAAACAAAGCACGAGTGTGATCTGGTTAAGATCCCTCACCATCTAGAAACTTAATAAACTTGATAGGATTTTTCTTAGGATATGTGCCAAGAAGAATGAGAAAATATACCCTGAGGAATTCTAAGTTTGAATTTTTTTTTAACAAAAAACCAGGCACAGTTTTCATAAGGTTTGGCCTCTGCTTCAGAAATAAGGAGCGTTACAGGATGTAATTATTCCTTATCATGAGTCTCTGTAACAATCAGAATTGTGTGAAACATTTGGAAGAGGTAATTTACAAAGTACATTACTATTGCAAAGAGAGACCTCTTCAAGGCTACCAGCTGGTTATCTGTACATGGATATACATTCACAGCTTTCAGATGGTCCTTCTGTGTCATCTCTACACACAAATGCAGATGAGCAGAGACAGCCTTCAAAACATTCACACAAGCCTTACGAAGGCTATGGCTGTGTTAATACTTTAAAGAAAGGGTGTCTGCAAATCACCTCCCTCAAATGCCTTGCACAAACGTATTACCAAATGTTAACCATTTTTGCAATGAGGAACTATCTACTATGAATTTATTATCAGAGAGTTAAAACATGCTTTCCCAACCTGGTGCCCACTGGCCATATTATTTTAGTCCAATACATATAAAGGGCAGCAGACTATGGAACACAGCAATAAGTGGGGGGGGGAACCTACTCATTATATTTCCATGTTAAGTTTTTCTAAAGCTCTCATCCTTCCTTCAGTATCACAAGAAGGCACCAATGATATAATTTCAGTAGTATACAAAATTTAAATGTGTAGCACTATCCTATGTACAATTTCTCAGAAGCAAAGTTTACTGTTTTCAATAGTGCATTCAACGTTCTTTCTTAAGAGGGTGTTTTTAGGACCGTAGTCTCAACCAACTAAAAAGTTCTAATTACAGTGAAGATAAACATCAATGGAACTTTACCGTATTCCCTTCCTCTCTGGAAAAAACCCCTCTACAACATGCATATTTAACTCTACAACAGAATGCAAACTTAGAATTCAAATTTAGAACCCCAACGTAGTATCCGTACAACACATGTCTGAATTTTGGTAAATGCAGAAGAGGTCCGTCACATAGGTTGAAAACTCCTTTTGTACAACTTAAGTAAGATTGTTTCATTTTGTTACCCTGTAAATACACCACATAGTAAAATAAGAGATACATACTGAAAGGCAACAGATTGCAATCAGCAATTAATTGAAACAGCATCATATATACAAAGCACTTTGACCTTGCCAAATATGGCATTCATCCAGGAAAGCAGGCTTTACATACACACATCCCTCATTAGAAATCTAGTACATGCGGATGACAGAGAACAAACAATTCCTTGCACAACCACTTGCTCACGTTGTGCAGGCTCTGTATGTGTGTGTGTGCAGATATATGTGAATGATCAGAAAGTGACAAAAAGTCAGACACATACATAATCTTTTCTCTCCTCTACTCCCAATAAAATAATGGGCTTACAAAGTTTCACATACACATTCAAGCTGTGGCATATAAAGGATGTTCAACCAGCCTGCAGTACTGTTAAAACAATGAAGGTAATATGGAAACTGGTCCTACCAAAGTGAGTGATAATACAAATTCTGTTAATGCTTATATCTGAACATGGTGTCTGCTGAAGCACCCTTGAAAGCATATTGATTCTACATTTAAGGCAAGCCACTTATAGTCTGCTTCCTCCTGTTGATAATTATCTATTCACTAACTGATAAAAACATATTTAATAAAGTATTTCTTTTTTTAAAAAAATGGCTTAAAGAAAAGGAATTAAAAATCCTCACCTTATCAGACTATTCTATGATCCAGTGTTTGTAGCACGATTCCATTAAGTACATGAGGATTAATAGAATTGATGAACATAAAAATAGAAACCTGAAAATTATTGTTGCAAGTTTTTACTGACTAAGTTAAAAATTTTACTGCTTGCTGAACACTGGTGAGACATCTCTCATTTATCAACGCACTGAGTAAAAGTAGATATGGAGATGAAAAGGTGACAATCAAACATAAAAGGCAGAAAAAATGTACAAAATATACAAATTTAAATAAAATATTTTGAAGACAATTGTAAAATTTTAACAATTGAAAAATATTAACAAAATAGATTGCATTTTACAATGCACAATACAATACAAGACTTTCAAATGCACAAGAATAGAATATTTATATAAACGGCATTGTAAGGGAATAGCCATGGGAGTCTATAGCAGCAAAAAAAAAAAAAAAAAAAAACTGGCAGAACTTTTTTTAATACATTTGAAATATTTTACTTTTTAATAAAATTTTTTTATTTAAAAAGGTACACAGCACTTTTTCTAACACATTTGAAAGCTTCTACCTTTTAATAAAATTTGTTAATTGAAAAAGGTACTACCAGGTTACTGATAACTGCCATTGGTTTTGGAAGGAACTGATGAGCAAGCAATTTCTTGCTCTTGAAAAGCTGGAGTTGTAACTGAAATTAATTTGGGGATTAATTTGCATAAATCTGACTTAGTAAAACTGACTTTTATGGTAATGGTTTGATCAAGTAGAAATTGTCAACTTTGTTTTATGTTGCACATGTTTCTCCCCCACCCCCACCCCATGCATTAAGGAAGCAACACTTATTCCCAATTAGATATCCTCCAGGTATGGAGAATTAAAAACGTCAGAATACTATGCCACTTTTGAAACATGTAGCTCAAATACATTTGAAGAATATCTAGTTATCGAAAGTCACTTTTTTAAAAAACTTCTACACACACCGAGTTTGCAAATTTGGCTTTAGGCTAATAAAAACCTAGTAAGATTTTAAAGCAGGCAATTCCTGAAAGTAGTAGTGACTTCCTTAGATTCAAAACCACAATTATTGATAAGCCTTTCCCTTACAAAGAAAAACTGCACATTTTCTTTGAGGGAGCCGTGTGTTTTGAGAAACACTATAGAATAGGATTTTATACAACGCGTCCAGCAGCTATACAAAACAATCCTAATATTAAAATAATAACAGTCACTCATATATTTACAAAGTTGAGCTCAAATAAATGGCAGTCTTATTCTTCACTCTAGCAAACTTACAGCAGCAGCATTTAGGTTTTCACCATTAGACCTCAAGCTTTTGCATGTTTCTCCATTGAGATTTCAGAACTAGAAGCAAGGGGGCTCCCTGTTTGGGGGGCTTTATATTTACTGGTCCAGGGTTGCTCCCTGCTCCCTGTCTTAGTCTCTGAATACCACCATGAGCTATAAACATCTCCATAGAGACAAAAGCAGCTAATCATAATGAGAATATCCCACAAGAAGTTCTCAGCAAGTTTTTCTCCCAGAAAACTTTTTCACAGGCCTAAGATCTCCTGTTGTTGAATCTCAAGTGAGAGGAAAAGCAAAACTCATTCAAGTCTTGGATATGTATCAACCTTACTCAGAACGATGTCTCTCATCCTGGTGTCATTTGGATGTAGCGGACTTCAGCTCCCAAAATTCCCTACACTATGGGAATTATGACAGTTGAAGGTGAGACTTGAGAGCCATTATTCCAGGAGACTGCTTTCGTTTATCTGTGATCTTTTCCTCTAGTGATGTATGTGTGAAAAACTTTTTTAAAGGTTCCTTCACGTGTGACAGAATTTCCTTCCAAAATCATTTCCTTAAATGCCACATCTGAAAAGGAACAGCTTTTTACTGCATGCATGTACCTATCATACAGAACCAAACATGATGCCCAGTGTTTAAGGCTTTTTCTAATACTATTTTCCCTAGTACAGGCAGCCCTTAACTTACAACCATTCATTTAATGACTGTTCAAATTCATGGCACTGAAAAAAGTAATTTATGACTTGTCGAAGTTACAACTATTGCCCAGTCATGTGATCACAATTTGGGTGCTTGAAGACAGTTGCAGCGTTCTGTGATCACATGATCACAATTTCCAACCTTCCCAACCAGCTTCTGACAAGTGAAGTTAATAGGGGAAGACGAATTTGCTTAATGACTGCATAATTCATTTAACAACTAGGTAAAAATGGTTATAAAATCAGATCCGGTCACATGCTGACTTTTTTAATGATCGCATCCCTTGGTGGCTGAAATTCCAGTCCCAATTGTGGTCATTAAGTCAAGATCTACCTATAAATTTAAAAATGAATTGGACTAAACACTGCAATTCAACCATACTAAATTATAACGTATGGATTTACTGTCCTTTGGAAATGCAATTGCCAAATTGAGAATCACATTCTTCAGGCTGCTTTCAATTTCATCAACTGCCCACACACACAGTATGGATTTATCTACTGAAGAAGAACAAAAGTGGAAAAAAATAAGTCACTTCCAAAAATTACCTAGGGACTCTTCTCAAATTGAATTTTAATGTCTAAGTAATTTGACTTTTATAGAAAATCTGACAGCATCTTTCTAGGCCATTTTCAAAGACAGTGATGTATTAGGGCAGGCATGTTCAACCTGTGGCCCGCAGCCTACATGTGGCCCTGGACTGCGACCCCACAAGATCATAAACTTTTAACATTATTATGGGATTTGTATATACTAACTATATTATATATTTTATATGCAGCCCAAGGCAAATCATCTTCACTCAATGCGGCCCTGGCAAGCCAAAAGTTTGGACGTCCATATAATAGGGTGTAATTTAATAATAAGTAAAAGGTTGAAATCGGCATGGATGATATGAAATGTGACCATACAGAAGAGATTTCTGCAAAGGACTTTTGTCATGTATGAAACAATCCACAAAGGTTGATTCAGGTAAGAATGAAGAGTTCAAAACAAGCTCCATCTCACCCCTCACAGGCTCTAAAACAAGGATTCATATAACCTGATGGGATTCCATCCAGAAGAACCCAAAAGCAAAGTTTTAGGTATTTTCAAGTCACATATAAATTTTCATCTGAAAGGAACATTTTCTAGCCAGCCCTGAGGGCTTCCCAAATTGGTCCAAATGGCCAATTTACTTGAGGAAGGTCTGGCTGATTCAAACTTCAATTGTGCATTTCTTAATTGTTCAACGCTGAAGCCCTTGAAAAATAACACCCTCATCATTGTAATTGTAGCCTTCACAGACTGTTGTGATGGCAAAAGGAAGTTGCTGAAGTATCCAATACAATAAACTGCTTTGTTATTGGTCCAGCTGGGTCAACACTGCAGAAGCTCTGTGTAACCTTCCGGACAGGTAGATGTAACCACTAAAATACTCAGCAATCACCATGGTGATGGGAAAACCTTGAGTCAAAATTCACATCTAATAACATTATCACTAGGGTACAACCTGGACAAAACATAGGGAGTGCCATAAATAAATAACCCCCCTTCTAAATTTCCTCACACAAAATAAGCACAGCCTCTCTACAAAATGATTTCCCTTTCTTCTAAGTGCTATTCTTTTCCATATAGCTTGCTCAAATACAACACATCAAGGGGCTAGACATAAATACCACGAACAAGTAATAATAAATTCAAGCCTCCGAGGTTAACAGTGTAAAAGAAAAAAGTACAATAATAATCTACACTATTTACTAGAATATCAAAACAGCAAGCATCAATATTATTTGACCTGTGTACAGACTTTTACCCTCCCTTTGGAAAAACCACATTTTAGAAAGAGGTGATTCTCCCCCTGCATAGATGGTTTTATGATTTCCCCTGTCCCATCCATGCCTAACAGAGGAAATAACACAGTTTGAATTTTAAATCTGATGGCCTATTTGGAAACGTCAGCGCTAACAGGATAAGGTGAGAAACTTATATTCTACAGTCCCAAATATTCCCCAGGCAAAACCTAAGGCTGGCTCCTACTCTGTACCAGAAAAGCTGTATTTGTCACAACCTTCCTTCAATAAAATAGTAATTTTAAATATATTATTTCAAACATAACAGTAAAGACAATTCTGGAGTTTGACCCAAGAACCCTGTGTTCAATTTCATCTTTGAGGGGTCCTTGGTGCTCTGCTTGTTTCCTTGCAGACGTTTCATTACCCAAACTAGGCAACATAGACTAGACTAGCACTGGTGATGTTACCTAGTTTGGGTAATGAAAGAAAATAAAATAAAACAAGCTCAGAGAGCACCAAGGACCCCTCGTGTCAACCCTGAGCTACAAATATTCTCCTTTATTAATTCCACCTTTATTACAGGAAACTGTTGCCTTTTCTCAGCCACAGGGCGTATCGATGAGTTACCGCACAATATTATGTTGAAATACAAGCATGGGAAAGGCTGCCTTTGACCGGGACTGTCTGAGCTGAAATGTGAATAACATCCCAAGCAAGCAATTGCCCTTGATTTGGCAGCTCTGCATACCTGAAAGTCATACTTTCTACACAGCAGTTCTATCATAAGCAACAGACTCTGCTTCATATCTACACAGCTGTTTGAAGCACAGGAGAGGAATTCAGCTAGCAGGTTGCACAGAAGCCTCCGAGGGTTGCAGGAAGCCTGGCTTGTCCGCCTTTGCTAAAGGAGATTGCTGTAACATGGGATGCTAAAACTCAGGCATCACCCCTCTTTAAATATGTAAAGCACAATGTTTAAATAGCACCACTCCTTTTTTCTTTTCTTTTTTTTTCATTCCAGTCTTGGGAAGTGGGTACAGTTTATAAACATGTAAGAGAGTTTATGCATGGTTTGCTTTGGGTTTGCTTAAGTTTAGTTCTGGTACTGCAATATAGGTGATTTTGGAGAAACAGTATAAAGTGTGTTCCATTCCAGTAGCCAGGAATTAATTCGCAAGCTTGAGAATCTTATTCTCACAGGAACATTGGGAAGTAAACTGGCACCCTGAAAGGCAATTTCTATTCAAAGGGTAAAGAAGAGAAATAGCTGTCAGCAAGAAGTAACAGTGTTGTTGGGAGTGCATCAGAGGGTAGGTATTTTTTTTCCTTGTGATCCCCTCCCAGCTGCATCCCCATGTTAAAGGGGACTTGAGAGCCTGCCTGATATTCTACCAAAAAAAAGTTCTTTCAGAATTCGGGAGAGAAAAGTATCCTGCCGTGCAGTAATAGTGATCTCAATAACCTCCTGAGCAAGAAGGCTGTCATTTACAAGTATCTATATTGTTATCCGTACTTCTTTCTTGATCCGTTGGTGCTGAATAAGATGCCTCTACGCTGTGCCATATGCCATAGCCAAAATATATCACCAGGCCTGGAGAAAAGAGGAAAGTGGAGTAGCATTAGGTAACATGTGAGGCAGCACACAGGTTGTATCAGTTTAGGAATCTCTAGCTATAAGGAATACAATAGAAAATGAGATCATGCTCTTGTGCAGGGGTGTCACACTCAAGGCCCGCGGGGTGCTTAGATCTGGCCCATGGGGCCAGCCTGGAAATAGCAAAGGACCAGCCTGCGGTGCCTCTGCTAGCGAAAACGGGGTGCGGGGGCCCACGCACAGCCCCCCCTGCGTCCCGTTTTTGGCCTGGACGGCCTCCTGCAGCATCTTGCCGTCCAAAACGGGGTGCAGGGGGGCTGCGCACGGTCCTCCTGTGCCCCGTTTTGGCCGGCAGTGTGCTGCAGGAGACGTCCAACCCGTCTGCTGTCCGTCCCATCTCCCCCATTCCCCCCCCCTGCTGGCCGCGGAGGACAACTACAATGCTGATCCTCGAAGAAATCCAGTTTGACAACTCTGGTCTTGTGGAATATCCAAGGACTTAAGTATATACTTCTAAAGCACAGTGCAGTACGGCTGAGGGGGACTGATGAGTTTTTCTAGTGACTAGTCTATCTCTGACTTGAAAAGCAAGTCAGAGATATTTTGCAGAGTGCTTTCTACCAAAAAATAGGGAACTCTGTTTTAATTCTGCATAGATCAGATCTTGCCATGTTTCTCACTTGCTTTCAATATTTACAAGCTTAATTGTCATAACAGACCTTGCATAGGCCTCTTCCTGGAGATGATTTAAAAGATTTAATCAAAGTAATTAAAGCCTACTACCAAGTCTTCATGTGTGTGAATCTGGATTTGTTTTGTTTTAGACAAAAACTAAAACATAGTCAACGGTTTCATATCAGCTGCCTGGGTTGACATGCTTATTAAAATGCTTGGTTTTAATCTTTTTTTAATGCCTGGAACTCTCATATTATATGGAAGATAACTCAGTTGTAGCTTTAAGGCTTCTGACCAGAAGAGTAAAGAATCTGAACTCCGCTTCAACCTTCAAAACTGTCTTGTATTCACTAATCTGCCTATATGAATGAGAATGTCATCATATCACACAGTGGAAATGTACCTATGACCATCCAGATGGCAAATCGTATCCAGGTGCCGCAATCCAGCTGCATCATGAGATAAACATTCACAAAGATGCTCACGATTGGAAGGACAGGGAGAAAAGGGACCTGCAAAACAAAGGCAAAATTGTGCTTCTGGATTACATTTAGGAATATGGGATACATCAGTTCACATATCTATCTTCTCCTGAGATCAATAATTAGATTCTATTTGTAAGGAATTGTTTTCTCATATCAGTATTAGCAAGCATATAATATTGTGAATGTACACAAGGCAGCAAATTCTTCTGAGTATAGTTCTAATTGGATAAGTCAATAAGATGCTGCAAGAATTCTCTGGAATAAGAAACTATTGACATTTTTAGGGGATATTCATGATAGTGGTTTAATGTGGCAAAACAGGAAGGTACAGAGGCAAATTGTATGGAAACAACAAAAACTTTCCTTTGTTATACAATGACGTGAGTAAGGCTCTTCTTCGGGAGATTTAGCATGAAAGCATATTTTGTTAGGATTGAAAATCTGTTACGGTAAATATGATAAAGAGTTTCCATGATAAGGTTGACTTTAAATATTGTTACTGAATGTTATCCTGTTGTGTGTACATTTTCTGATATTTATGTTGTAGTAATAATTCTACAGAAGCTGGTCCTATCACATTCCTTTCAATGTGTACTGTATTCACCACTGTGCGTCTGCTTACTCTCTTGTAATCCCTTGCTCTCCAATGAATGTAAATACAAACACTATTTCCTTTCTTGCTAATTATCCCAGGGTTGGAATGAGCATTTGAAGGGGGGGGGGGAGTGGGAGAAATGAAAGCACAGTCACACTCATATGATTTCCCCCTTAGCAATCAGTTCCCTTAATGACAGCTGTCAGTCTCAATTGTGGCCACTAAATGAGGGCTACCTTAACTTATATTCGCAACTCTCAATTTATTAGAATGAGTTGACCCACAGAAACAGAACTATATAATGCCTATACTCCAACACAGATGTTATAATACATAATTAAGGCTTGCATAGCATATAGGCATGGTGAATTCAACCCCCCCGTTTTATCATGAGTTTGTGCATACAATGTAAACATTTGGGGATACACACAATGTCTGCTATGCCAGGTGGGGAATGTGCGCCCACAAGTTATTGCATAACTACAACTCCCAGCAAACCCAGTTCTCAGATTTTCATACTGAATGCTTGAAAGTTGCAAAATCTGAAAAGTCACCAACCGCTTGCCCAACTTTTAACAATTGGCGTGCCTTCCTTCTTCTACTTTATGTAAGTATGTTTACTCACTCACTTACTCATTAACCGTTCTGTGAAAAGAATTACCGTGATTCCCCGAAAATAAGATCCTGTCTTATATTTTTTTTGAACCCTGAAATAAGCGCTTGGCCTTATTGCCATGCACTCAAAAGCCCGATTGGGCTTATTATCAGGGGATGTCTTATTTTGGGGGAAAACAGGGTAAGACTTCATTTCTAGAGGCCACCCCATAATGTAATGAGTTGGTTTATTGGGAAGATTTTGTTAGGAATACCAAAACAAAAACAGTAGCCTTGCATGCCACTGATTATCTCCCAGTACATTCAAATAGAACAGACAAGATGAGAACCCTCCTTCCCACAAAAATAGCATCCAGAAAGCTGAAGGTCATGTCTGAAGGTCATATGTTCAATCTGTGTGGGAAAGTGTCTTTTGCTGTCTCCCCTCACTGCTGCTTTTCTGGCAAAAGCAGGCTGATCTCCACTAATTTCTCTTTCCAATCAGAAAGCCAGCAAGGGCTCCAGTTCTTCTTTTATGCATGTATGCTTTACACATTACTTGCCTTAAATGAGAGTTTGGTTTTGCTTTCAGGTTGCCTCCAAATGATGACCATGAAAACAAAGCAGATGAGGAAGATGACAACAAGCATGATAATGGGCCACGTTGCTCCACTCATCAGAACCCCCTTGGCAAGGACAGCCAAGCTACAGAAGCTGACAATAAGAAAACCTGAGAACAAGAAACGTTAAGATGTTGGATGCATTGTTGAACATGGTGGGGAGGAATACAAAAAACAGCTGCAGTTAGCTAAGTGAAGAATAATACGATCTGTGACATATGCAGATAGACAGCCCAGGATCCATAGCTTCCAACATCCATTTTTCTGAGCCACTGTTTTGCTCACTGAATCCTGTAGAGCAGGGTTCTCCAACCTTGGCCACTTTAAGACTTGTGGACTTCAACTCCCAAAATTCTGGGAGTTGAAGTCCACAAGTCTTAAAGTGGCCAAGGTTGGAGAACTCTGATGTAGAGGAGTGGTCCCCAACCTTTATGGCTTGGCAGCCCGGGGGCGGGAGGGAGGGAACTGGCCCATGCAAGTGGTGGGCTGGTGTATGTGTATGTGTGCGTGCGCCAGCCCACCACTCATGTGAGTTGGGCTGCGTGCGTGTTGCCCCACAGCTTGTGCGAGTCGATCAATGCGCACACGCGTGCACACTTGCACTGGCCAGCAGCTCGCTAGTTCAATTCTGAACCAGCCAAGGCCCGGTAATGGGCCGTGGCCCAAGGGTTGGGGACCCCAGCAGTATAAAAAGCCCCTGCGGCAAAAGGCTCATCTACAGGTAATTCTTGCTTGACAACCATTTGTTCAGCAGTCCTTTGAAGTTATGAGGGCACTGAACAAATGGTAGTTATGGCTGCTTCTCAAAATTACAGCTATTGCAACACACACACCCCCACAGTCACGTGATCAAAATCTGGATGCTTAGCGGCCCACTCTCATTTACAACCAGAGTCTGGGCTTCAACTCCCCTCACTCCCCTATCTCCCCCCCTCCCAATCTCTGCCCCTTTGGCTGACCGACACACTGCCGCCTACCCCTGCCACCTCCTCCCCGACCTTTGCCTTCTTTCTCCCACTGCTGACAAGGCAGGTGGGGGGGAGTTGGAGGCAGGTACAGTAGGGCAGAAGCATGAGATCCTTACTCAGGGGTAGCATGGCCCTGGCTTAACAACCACAACCGGGACTACTACTGGAATTGCCATCACTAAAGTAGTACAAGTCATATGTTTCACCTAACAACCATTTTGCTTAGCAACGGAAATTCCAGTCCCAATTAGGGTTGTTAAGTGGGGACTACCTGAATTAGGACTGTTGTGTATTCTATGCTTCTTTGATGGGCTCCCTTCGACTTTTCACTTGCCAATTCTTTGCCTGTTTTTTTCAGGGGTTTTCTCACCAGTATCTCTTAATTTCCAAATGGTTTTATTCTAAATTCAGCTAAATCAAAACACAAACTGCAAAGAGGACATGTTCAGTTTGTCAGCAAACTCACTAACCAGCTTTTCAGAGAGGAAACTCAACAGTCAGAGCTACAATGATTAAGAATAATACTAGTTTTTGGAATCAGCTGCTTACCTATGACACAAGTAGAAACATTCACTATAAACCCAGAAAGTTTGGAAGGAACTGTATTTTGGGGGAGGAGGATAACTTTTAAGGATAATTTCTCTCCCTCTTCCGGCAGAAACGCAGTTTGAGATTCACTTGTGCTCACAGACTCATTTGTGTCTGTCTCCTCTGTAGTACTAGCCATCTGATACGCCAAGTTAGGTTGCTGAGGTTGGTATCTATAGGGAAAACAAACGAACATAACATACACATAGCAATATGGTACTGAAAATTATAAAGATACCATTGGAAGGTTTTATTTGAGTATTAGAAGAACATATCAAGAGAGCAGAAAAGTAGAATAAAATAGGGAGAAACTTTATCATTGTCAACTGAAACTACAAGTATTAGGTTAATACAGGTTAAAAAGTATTCTTTAAATGCCATAAATAAAGGTAGACTTTTCACGAATGCTATCCAGAAAGCCATGCAAGTCTCAAAACTGTATTTCCAGGAATAAGGCTGTCTTCTTTAGCGAATCTGATTCTGATATCTTAAGGTGTTACTCAGGTATTTGTCCTCAAGGAGAAAATGCTCTTGAAAAAAATGTGTTACGTTTTATTGCAATCTGCAGTTTGCACTTCAAGTTCAACTATCAAGGGAACAGCAAAAATTGCAGAGAAAAAATAGAGGCTCAAGTAACTTCTATGTTTTAAAAAATTGGAGATCAACTGCTTATTTATTTATTTCATCTGACATACATGTCAGGTACCCTGTTTCCCCCAAAATAAGACATCCCCTGATAATAAGCCCAATCAGGCTTTTGAGTACATGGCAATAAGGCCAAGCGCTTATTTCAGGGTTCAAAAAAATATAAGACGGGGTCTTATTTTTGGGGAAACAAGGTAGATCTACACTTTACAGACTAGTTCTGACAGCCTAATTGCTAGTTCGTTCGGTTTTGCGCCTGCACACTTATTCACGGTGCATCACAGGGGGCAAACTAGCTTGCACCATATCTGGCTAGTGGCATTTGGGTTGATGACAAATTTTGGGCTCCTCAATCGATCTTGCCTCATGTCCGGGCAGGTCCAGTGCTGATTCCCTTTCTCCTTGTGCAGCTAGCCTTTCCCACCAGAATGGTACCCATTTATCTACTCGCAATAGTGCTTTCGAATTGCTAAGTGGGCAGGGCAGGAGTTAGAGGTGAGTGACAGAAGCTCACCCTGTCCCGCAGTGATACAGGGCTCGAACCTGCAGAGTGCTGACCATTTTTGGTTGGCAGATCCAGCGTCCTTAAGCCGTTGTACCACCACATCTCCTGGATCAATTGCTGTTTTAAACAGGTGAACAGCAGGTGAACAGGATCAATTGCTGTTCGTCTTGCTTAATTCTGCAGTTATTTTTATGTAGTGGTAGAGCAAGCTTTCTACACTTAATATTGGGCTTTTCATCTTCATATAAACATGAGGTCCTTTCTCATACTATCCAACTGCTTCTCTAACTTAGTAAATGAAGCTGCAAAAAGTCCTAACTCTTGAAAATGAAAGCTGAAGGGGAAAAACAGTATTACAAGGAAAATCTTACGTGAAGCAGTTTGCCAAAATAAACAAAGATAAAAGTCCAAACATCTGTTCTGCATTTACATGGAAAGGGTAAGACGACCTGTCCCAAGGGCAGCAGAGCAGATGGGACACAAAGCTATCTGCACCAATAATGAAGCAGACGGGATCTTGGGAGTGCAGACAAACAATGCTCTTGAAACTGATTTTCATTGTAGAGAATCATTTGCCCTGACTAACATATCAGATTCTCTCCAATGTCTCCTAGGATCTGTTGCTGTTGAGCAAGAGTTCAGTTCACATTTTGAACTTAGTAGGTAATGAAATCTAAAATTAAATACCTTTTGAGAAAGCAAATTTGGGCTATGTTTGAGGCTACTTTGTCAGCAATGCTATCGTTTTTTACCTTAGTACCAAGACACAGGCAGCCACCAAGGAGTAAGCTAGAAGTGTCCCAATAGACATCAGGTCTACAAGATCCTTGAGGTCTAAGAGAAAGGCCATGACAGCTAATGGCGGAGAGAAGGGTGGGGGGAGAAGGAGAGGCAGAGAGAGAGAAGACACGAATTAAGTGGCAGGATATTTTTTATTTCATGTACAAGCCTGATGAATCATGACAATTTAATCCTTATCCATACTTCTGGGCCAACAAGCTCTTCTGTTTCCCAGGAGATGATGTAAAATTCGTGAGAAAGAAGCAAGAAAACCAGAGTTCTGAAAAAGGCAAACTGTATGTCAAGTTGTGTGTGACTTATACAAGAGTAAGAGTAGTAATATTGTTTCTGAATGAGCAAGTCTTGCAACCTTAAAAATATTTGCATCTTAAAGTGCATTAGAATATGTGACATTAGTTTTGATCTGCTTTATAGATGCAAGGTGTTCTCCTTACGGACTTATGAAATGCATGTGTTTACAATATGCACACCCATATACATAGAGTGGTGGGGGACCTAGCAATTACTTGAGTCATTCTTAAGGAATCTTTCATACCTGCAACAGCTCCTGAGGTTATTGTAGCTAACATTGGGGTTTTTGTCCTCTCATTGATACGTGACAAAAATCTGAATAGTAGTCCATCTTCTGCCATCGCATAAATAACTCGAGGCATTGGAAACATGGATCCAAGCAGGCTAGAAAAAGACAAGAGACATTAATGTTGACTTATTTCTTGTGTACAAAAATCAAAATTGTTTAACGTATTCCAACAACGCAGTCCCTAATGCAAGGAATTCATTTTTTAAGGAATAAGTGTCTTTCCCCCAAATTGGGAGAGTAATTATAACAGATAATGGGAAAGTTTTGCTCTTTTGCAGCAGTGAATCCTAGACCTTCACCATAATGAAAATGGGATTTAAAAAATCAGTCAGATACTTATATTTGCTGCAGAAGAAACTGAAAACTTCTATTTCTTTTTATATTTTCTCACTGCACTCTTTTCCTTGGTTCTCCCGTGTTGTATTAGTTTGTGTTCGTTTTAATGTTCTCTTAAAACCTTTTAATAAGATTTATTCCCAAAATAATTAGTGAGAGACAGGTAATCCTCAACTTACAACCACAATTAGGACTAGAACTTCCATACTAAGCAAAGCAGTTGTTAAAGTGAGTCATGTCCAATTTTACTGCAGTTGTTAAGCAGATCAGCATGGTCAGTAAGTGAATCACTGTTGTTAAGTGAATCTGGCTCCCCCCCATTAACTTTGCTTGTTGTAAGCCAGCTGGGAAAGTCGCAAATGATGATCACATGATGCTGGGATACTGCAATCATTACAAATATATGCCAGCTGCCAAGTGCCCAAATTTTGATCATGTGACAATGGGGACGCTGCGACAGTTGTAAGTGTGAGGACTAGTTGTGGGTCACTTTTGTCAGCACAGTTATAACTTTGAACAATCACTAACAAATGGTCACCAGTTGAGAACTACCTGTACATAAAAGTGGGCTTTTAAAAAAATTCTGTACTCGTTTTAACGATAAATCTTGAACAAGTAGCATTGCAGGCAATATCTGAAGGCAATATGCATGGGGTTTTTTTGTTTTGTTTTTTATGTTTAGAATCTTTTCTGGCCTATGAGTGAGAGCTAGGATTTGAATTCCTAAAACTAGGTAGGACAGGATAAAGGAATGAGTGAGGCTGGGTAAAAACTAAATGTGATTTCATTTCCTTTAAATAAATGATTATATTTATTTCTTCTTTTTTCACATTAAAAATGACAAATTAGTGATAACTGCTTGAAGGGCTCTGAAGGCTGTAACAAAAGTTTCCTGGGAGCACGTAGCCAAAGAATTTCACCTCAGAAGAGACACAGCTAGTTTCTACCAAGTCCAATTACGTTGTTCCAATTATGGACCAATTAACCCTATCAGTCAACCCCCCCCCCCAATCTCATACGTGTGATTAAAAATTTCCAGAATTCCTAATCAGCATGGTTTCTGGAGACACTGACTAGGAACTCTGAAAATCTTAAGTTCTATGTATCAGCACCAGATTGGAAGAGTTTGTCTCCAGTGACTGGTAATTAAACCACCCCCCTTCCCCCAGGGTTTTAGACTTACTAGAGGTAGACTCAATGACCTCTTCTATAAGCTTTATCACCGACCTTTAACTAATATGGGGAAAAAATTGTAAACTGTTACCGTCTAAGTGACCCACCTTTCCAAATATATCAAACCTGAACTGTGGAGCATAGCAATAACACTTAGACTTATATACCGCTTCACAGTGCTTTACAGTCCTCTCTAAGCAGTTTACAGAGTCAGCATATTGCCCCCAACAATCTGGGTCCTCATTTTACCGACCTTGGAAGGATGGAAGGCTGAGTCAACCTTAAACCGCTCAGAATCAAACTCCTAGAGTGAGCAGTGAGTTAGTCTGCAGTACTGCATGTTAATTACTGCACCACCACGGCTCTTAAAAATCTGTCAAGTTAAAAAAAGCCAACTCCTAAATCAGCCATGAACATTTTTATTTAAAGATGAATACACTCATCAGGGAAGTACACTCTTACTGCACGTATACAAAAAAAACAGTTGTAGCCCTTACCTTGTAGAAAGAGCACATAGGGACCCAACAGCAACTGCATAGTTTGCTCCTTCCCATCCCACATACTTAAAAGCAACTGGCAGTGGGCTATTTTTATCGAGCAGATAGTAAGGCATCATGAGAGTAAGAGCAGCCGATACCCCAAAATATGCAACAAAGCAGATCAGAAGTGAGGCCACTATGCCTATTGGAATAGCTTTCTGGGGATTTTTTACTTCTTCACCTAAAAAAGGAGATATAACCCAAAGATTACAAAAGGCAGATTTAATTATTTCCTTTCAGTGAAGAAACTGCATTTGACATGTTTTCCTCTAGTGAAAGCAAAAATGAACTCTTTCACCAAATTAAAAGTTGTCAGTAGCATATTAAATGTACTGTAAGAGCATGCATTTTACACATCCTTTTTAAATTATTAGGAATTATTTCCCTAAATTACCTAATTGTTGCAGAAAAGGCCGCCTTCCACCCGTGCCGGCTCCACGGCGCTTGGGGCTCCGAAGCAGCCCACTGGCTTCTCACCCGGCCACCTCCCTGCTCTCTTTGCGGATCGGCCCGGCCAGCCGCCGGTGCCACTCTGGGAACTTGGCCCGCGGCACCGGGTTGGAAGCCAGTGGGCTGCTTTGGAGCCCCAAGTCCCACGGAGCCAGCATGGGAGGCATGGGTAGAAGGCGGCCTTTTCTACAGCCTCCCCCTCCCCTTTTTAGATCGCCCTGCAGGGCTCTGCCTTTGCAGAAACATCTCATAGCTGCTGTCACAAGATATTTGCCTTGGGGGAGGTTGCTTTCTACTGCAGGAGAGAGAGAGAGAGAGAGAGAGAGAGAGAGAAGAAAGAAAGAAGAAAGAAAGA
>QLTV01004098.1:2163645-2179643 GCA_003457575.1 Thermophis baileyi
AAAAACTTATGACCACAATTGAGCCAAAAATTTTGGTTGCTAAGCAAGAGCGTTGTTAAGTGAGTTTCACCACATTTTACAAGTTGGCCATGCCCACCCGGTTACCTGACCACCAAGCCACGCCCACCTGAAGGGGGTGGGGGTGGGGGGCACTGAGGATGAGTTTGTAGCACCAAGGGGGCGGTGGACTGAAAAAGTTTGGGAACCACTGTGCTAAGTGGTAAAATATTTGCCTAGATAAATAACTTACATGTTTGAGAATCAAGCTATACAGTTTGATTCAACTCCTTAATTTGTACTTTAAAATTATGCAATTCAACATAAAACTTCAGGATTCCTTCTATTGCTGTTGTCCAAATACTAAGAATATATTACTATAACTTCATTTTCAAGCTTAATTATAAGATAATGAAAACTAAGAGTAAGAAGTAGTGATATCCAAAATTACATCCAAAACTGGCATAAAGAAGTGATCTACTGTTTACATTTTGCAATGTTGATTTATTTCTGAGTAGAAATGTATAGCGTCACACTGCATGGTATAATTAATCACTCAATCAAATACAGCTGAAATTAATATTCTGATACACGTTCAGGTTCCGGAAGTACCTTCTACTGTTTATGTCTTACAACACAGAATCCCTTCTCCAAGAATCTAATTAGATTCTGATCTGTATGTAAATATAATATATTTCATGCTGAAAAGAAGCAGCACCATTCATGCAGAGCTGCTGGAACTATTTTCAGAGATGAATCTGCAGCAGAATGCAAAAGATGGCTCAGAGTCTCCTAAGGAGTGGTACACAATGAAGGCCCAGCTAAGAATAGAAATTATTATTTTTAAAAAGTAGGGTTTTTTTGTTTGTTTTTTGTTATCTTACCTGTGGTGGCAATACAGTCGAATCCCACAAATGCATAAAAGCACGTAGCTGCCCCTGATAGAACTCCAGAAAAACCATATGGCATAAATCCACCAACACCATGTGGCAGATTCTGTGTGGAACTAGAAGAAGCAGCAAGAAATCACAAGTGATTCTGGTTACCCAATTCCAAGAGTATCTTGCAACTATGAAAATTCAACAGGGCAAATTCACTTTACCAAGACATAGAATACAGCTGACTCATCAAGACTTACCAATACTAAATGGCTACTATATTATTAATTTATGTGGAACAGCCTCCCTGGACTCATTTGCAGCGCCATTAAACAACTGCACGAATAAAATGGACCTCTAGTTTTGAGCATATTAATATCAATCTGTAATAATCCAAGAATATATAAAAACAAATTCAATAGGACCTATTTTTGTGCACTGTAAATATGAACAGGACTGGGCACCATGAGTCATTTTTTTTTTATTTTTAAAGTTTGGTTTCAAAGCTATTTTCAGATTCTGGAACAAGTTGAATGATCATTTTTTAAAAATTAATCATTTGAATTAAATAACAATGAGAAACCCTGTTGTGCTGTCATTAGCTTCTGGGTACCCAGGGGAGGGGAGGAGAGGAGAGGTTCAGCTTTGTAAATCAAAGAATATTCTAATCCTGTAATTGCTAACTGCATTTTCAGAGATACAGGGCCTCTGTTTAGATGCAGAGTTATTTAGTTCAATTTAAAATTCATACAGAGGTTCACTAAAATCTTAACTGTCTTAGCTTGTGCTTTTAATCTGTATAAAATGTACTAAGAAGTTTAGCCAGGCAATTCTTCTACGGCTGTGCCCAAAGAACAGTACAAACTTGCTGGTCCATTTGTTTCCAAGGTTTTATTACTTCTCTTTTTAAATTTGTTTTTATTGTTTCCAAGTAGAGTCAAGGTTTTATTATATAAAATGTCTTGTATTATATAAAGTGTCTTAGGTCCATGCAAATTGTTCTATCCTGCAAAAACAACAAGGTCTTTAAGCACTTTCAAGATTAGGTTGATTAAAAGGGCAAAAATACTTGCTACCTTCTAGACATTCTCCCCTTTTGGGAGTCAACCAACATATTCCAATTCTTAGGAACAAGAGGACAAGGCAAGGAGGAAAATGGGTATGGTCAAAGAAGAAACTAGGCATAACTAGAATGCATTTCTCAAGTTATGTGTACTTTTTTCTCCTAACTTGATTCCTCCCATTGCCTTTTTTTCCTTAACAGGTCTTAAATCTGCCAATTATAATTTACTTGCTAAATATTGGCAACAGCCTAAGGACTGAGTATCTAAAAAGTCCAGGGAAAGAGGCAATGTACCCATGGCACAGAGAATTATAGCTTTTCTCTTAGATCAACCACAAAAGGAGGCAGCCTTCCTGGCTGTCAAACTTCAGTATATTAAACCAGGACTAACAAAAGGCCCTCTGTGTGGTGGAAAAACTCTCACTGTGTTGCTTAGGAGGTAATAAGGGAGGAACTCAATGTTGCAAAGCAGCAGTGACATTTCAAATATTTTATTCTTCTTAGTACAGAAACTTCTTTCTATGGAGGAAGTTTTTGCAAGATGAACAGAGCATGACTTTCTGTCTGCGGGTCACAAACTCTGCAAGATCTACATAACATGAAGTGAAAAAAATGGGCAGCCCCACACTGTAGTCTTTGATTTTAAGTGTAATTTGAACATACACATGAAGTCTGTGAATAGCCACAATTTTACTAATTCACACACGGGGCTGCATCTACAGCAGCATTAATTTTAGATGGAATGGTGAAAGTTATAATCCCAAACATCTGGCTACAGTAAGTTGGGTAAGGCTGTCCACTCTGGAGCAGCTGCTATTTCTAATCTTATTTGCAACAGAAGCACTACTCGTGTAAATAAAAGGATGCCTTCAGGTACACAATTAATTTCTATCTATAGCAACAGAATATAGTGAAAGCTTATTGCAACTATCTGAGCTTTGAACCACTTATGATTCAAAGAGCTGCATATGAACAAACCATCAGCAGCCTGGCATCAGCCATGAGACTGATTTTTGTTAATTGAACAATCTATATAGTATTGAATTTCAATCTCCATCAACCACCTGATGTGTTACAAACTGCCCACTTCTCTTATTTTCATACCTGATACACAGTCAGTGTGTGCTAAACAAAAACCATGAATACGTATATTATTTCAGATATGTACCGCATTTTTCAGAGTATAAGACGCTCCGAAGTATAAGACGCACCTAGCTTTTGGGGAGGAAAACAAGGGGGGGGGAAATCTGCCTCTGCCTCCCAGCAATTTGCCTCCTTGCAGCAAACAGCAAACAGGCTGTTTCAGTTTCAGCACAGCCTGAGTAGCACAAGCAGCTGATTGTCGGTTGGATCGGCCTCCCAACAATCAGCTGTTTCAGGCTGCAGGGATTTCAGGCAATAGGCCATAGCCTATTGCCGCCTCCGCGCGCCCCATTTTCGGCCTCCGCATCCAGTTTTCAGCCTCCACACACCTGTTTTTGGCTTCCGCGCACCCCATTTTCCACCTGTTCCAGGCGGCGGGGATCGGAATGGGTGGAAAACGGGGTGCGCAGAGGCCAAAAATAGGCAATGGCAATCCCTGCAGCCTGACACAGCTGATGGTCGGGAGACCGATCCAACCAATCAGCTGCTTGTTCTAATCAGGCTGTGCTGAAGCTGAAACAGGCTGTTTGCTGTTTGCTGCAAGGAGGCAAATTGCTGGGAAGCAGAGGCACAGGCATATTTTTTTTCTTGTAAAAAAAAAAAAAAAAGGTAGGTGCATCCTGTTTCAGTTTCAGCACAGCCTGAGTAGCACAAGCAGCTGATTGTCGGTTGGATCGGCCTCCCAACAATCAGCTGTTTCAGGCTGCAGGGATTTCAGGCAATAGGCCATAGCCTATTGCCGCCTCCGCGCGCCCCATTTTCGGCCTCCGCATCCAGTTTTCAGCCTCCACACACCTGTTTTTGGCTTCCGCGCACCCCATTTTCCACCTGTTCCAGGCGGCGGGGATCGGAATGGGTGGAAAACGGGGTGCGCAGAGGCCAAAAATAGGCAATGGCAATCCCTGCAGCCTGACACAGCTGATGGTCGGGAGACCGATCCAACCAATCAGCTGCTTGTTCTAATCAGGCTGTGCTGAAGCTGAAACAGGCTGTTTGCTGTTTGCTGCAAGGAGGTAAATTACTAGGAGGCAGAGACCAAAGGGTGGGGGCCGGCAGGTGGGTGGGACTACATTCGGTGTATAAGATGCACCCAAATTTTCACCCTCTTTTGTGGGTGGGGGAAGTGTGTCTTATACTCCGAAAAATACAGTATATATAAAAAATAAGAACCAACATACTTCTCCGGAAGTGAGAGATTTTCTGGGATCTGCCAGTTTTTTATTGAGCCTTTCACGAAACCTGACACCATCACAAAGCCCAAGACGAGGACGTTGATACAAGTGAACACTTTGTTAACCATTGCAGATTCTTTCACGCCAAAAGTTAGAAGTCCTTAAAAAAAATTACAGTGGATAATTGTATTATAACTGTTTAATCAACACCAACAAGAAAAAATATATATTCTTGGGAAGAATTGCTTCAACATTTCCCAATTTATTCTTGGAAAGACTTTTACCAACATATTTCTCAGCTGCTAGCTTCTTATATATATATATATATTTTGAAACACAGGCAAGGAAAGGAAATTATCCAAAACTTTCATTCAGATTCCACACAGTAATACACAGTAAGTGCCACAAATATGGCCCCTTTCCTACTAATTTTATGTTTTAGATTATGCATATCCAAAATATTTTCATAACAACAAAGCTATTGTTTGACTGTGTTGTGAATCTAGCCACGGACAAACTTTGTAATGACTTAAAAATTTTCAGTTGCCAATTATTTCAGTCACTTGATTTAGTATTTATAAAGTGACCTCTTACATGATCAGAATACCAATACAGGGTCCTGGTCCAAACTATCAGTCTATGAAATTGTATTCAGGGATATTTTTAAGAAGCAAACAAAATATTTTAAGAAGGTGCTAGACATGTTCTGGTCAGTCATAGAAATCTCCATTGCTAGCTGTTGAGTGATGTCTCAGACAGGAATGAGACTCAGCAAGCTTTCAAGTTGTTTTACAAAGGAATGTAACAGATATGGGGAGAAAGAATTAGGAAAAACCTTTCAGATCTGAAAGAAGATTTGGCAACTGCAGAAATAAGACTGCACAACTTTCTCATTGGTTTTCAGAAAACAGAGCCTTATGCTATATGGCCAGAGTTGCCAAGCAACTGGAGAGTGAGTATCTTGCCTGACATCTGAGAAGCACATAATCAGAAAATGTGTACATTTACGTAGGAGCCTTTGAGGTAAACATCAAAAGTAAATCTGCATTTTAAATCTAATTCCCTTTAACATTTTGAATAATATATACATTTGCTTCTTAGGTCACAAGTGAAAAAAAATGGGAAGTTTCAAAGCCCATTCTAAAGCCCATTAAAGGTAATCTTTAATCACAGTTTTTATTACAAGAAAAAAGCACAGCTAGAATGTTCAACGATTTCCAGCCTGTACCTACATACACACATAAATAATTTTAAACAAGCGGTAGCAAAAAGTAATCCTGTCTTTGCAACCACTCAGAAGGACAACTTGAACCAGCGAATAAAATCGCTTTTTAAAAATCGATTGGCGAAATAAATAAGTCTGTTCATTTTCTCTGCAAAATAAGATTTCAAAAGCACCACAAAATGCTCATCCCAAATAATATTTATTTATTTCTCTCACCTGTTAAGATTATGATAATGAAAACAGAAAAGACATCTGGGTATTTTGCTAGCACACCAGGAGCATTCATAGACATGTAGCGACCAAAGAATTTCTCAATATGCTCCCCTATAAGCTCATCAAATGTTGCACTCCAAGCTCTGGCTACACTTGATGTTCCTGCATGAGAATAAAAATGAAAGCTACCTCTTTATAACATTATATCCATTAACATACACATGGCACTACTTCATCTGAAGTGAACAAGGTTATGAAAACAAAAAAAATTGCCAAGGAATTTATAAAACATGTAAAAATACATATAGAAGAGGTGACCAGTTTGAAATTGGAATCTCAGATCAGGATATAAATCAATGTTTTATTTTTAATCAAAAAAATCAGATTTTTTTAATTTAAATCGGATTTTTTTTATTTTTATCAAATTTATTTTAATAAAATGCTTTTGGAGTAAAAATCTAAAGATAGTTTTCTATTTATTTAAGATACATTGATAATTTAGTTTATTCAGCATGAAATGGAGCTTAGTTATGTAGCATGAGGCTGTATATTCTGCAATATTGGGACTGTTGGTGAGTCAACAGCAGGTCAGAGAAGGAGCCGCTACGGGACAGAGATGACAGTTGCTCTTTAAAAATTATGATTTAAATCAAATTGATTTAAATCAAGCCTTTTTACTAGTGATTTAAATCATGATTTAAATCATGATTTAAATCAACTTGATTTCAATCAAATCCACCCTGTCTCAGATGCCTTGATATGTCTCATCACAAAGGGGTAGATATTCCAAATAGACTAATATAATTTTTGCCACAATTCATTTTTAAACTTTTTTTATTTTGAAGGTGCTGTGTTTTTGTTCTACAACCCAATCAACAAGACATGCTTTGGCTTCTGACATGCCCTTAATAGCACCAAGCAGAATTGCACAACTGCTGTTGAAGAGTTTTGTTAACAAGAAGTTCACTTAATCTTAGATTTTAAAATCAGGCTGAACAAGAATGGAAGACAATTTGACTTATCTTCCTCTAAAATGTGTGTTGCTTGTTTCCTACTACTCCCCAGGTTCCTAGCCTATGTCGTAAGAACAGGAGTTATTCACGCAAATTCACAGGACTGTTGTATCTAAGAGTTCAGAAGTGACCACGAGGGGGTTGTTCCCTGTCGGGTATTTTAGAGGCCAGTGGTTCTGCAAATTTTTACAACTGAACATTTAAATCACAGAGGTATCACCAAAATCCATTTATCCACCTCAGAGTACAAAACTTGGCATGTCATAATGCTCTTTCCAAAACAAGGTGATCAATTCTATATTCCTTATTCCACCCATTTCTTTCTTACAAGCATTTGGGTATCTACCATATTTTTCGCTCCATAAGACGCACCTGACCATAAGATGCGCCTTGGTTTAGAGGAGGAAAACAAGAAAAAAAATATCAGGCGGAGCCTGAGAGACCACAGATAGGTGTCCTCTCATGTGCCAGCTCTGCCTATTGACTCCTGCACTGCGGAAAAGAGACAGAAGAGGCAGGCAATGACAAAGACAGAAGAGGCAGGGTTCAGCACTGTAAAAGGACCCCGCTGCCGTGGCCTGGCCTGTGACGCAATATTCGCTCCATAAGACGCACAGATATTTCCATCCACTTTTGGGGGGAAAAGTGCATCTTATGGAGCGAAAAATACAGTAATTTCTTTTTAGTTTTTCCATTTTTACTAAATATATACAAATGCATCTACCACCTCTAGTTTTCATCATTTATGTGTAACATGTAATTTGTTCATTCTATTTCCTCTGTCAGATTGAATGACCTTGATCTTTGATATATTAATGTTAATTATTATTATTTAATAAATTTTTTGGCTCCCATCTCACCCTGAGATGACTGAACTCAATCTCAAACTTTAGTCAAATCCTTACAAAATCATTCAAATCCCACTCATTTATTATGTGATGGGTAAAATTCAGAATTTTAGTCAAAATGAAAATAAGTTATTTCCTGATTTAAGGAAGAAAACCAATGTGGTCCAGCAAGTTCAATTGCACTTTGAATAAAGGACAAGGGAGATAATTTAGAAGCCAAGTCTAGAGAGGCAATGGTAACTGGTGACAATTGGAGCTAAGGTTTAGACTACATCTGAAGGGTACAAGACTGGAGAGGGACTCTTTGGGTAGTTATACAGTGTAAAAATCATCTTCTTTAGCTGATACCCTTTGAAGGCATTGGACCTCAAGAGGAATTCTCCATAATTGATTTTGTACCTGGAACAGCTGCCTAACAGAGTGAATATTTTTTCTGGAAAGCAAATATAAAAAGATTCACAGGGGCCAACAAGATCAGGGAATGCTAATTCTATAAATGCATACAAAGCAAGGAAATTCTTTATGCGAACACCAAGTAGTTGTAAATAAATACAGAGCTTTTGAAGTTCAACCTACATTCCCTTCCAAACCCTTCCTATTCAACCACTCCTACTTATTTTGGAACAAATTCCATCTTTAAACAAATTCATGCTGTGCTTCTCCCAAGTATTTTCTTTTATCACAGAAAAACATGAACCACTATTTCTTCACCCTTCTACAAAAAAAAATTATTAAATACTTGCTACAGGAACTGCCTGTTGAAAAATTATTCTGCAAAATGTGAATTTTACCAAAGATAAATATTGTCCAGCTATTATTTCACTGACAGCCAATAAAAATCGCCTTAAGCAGTTTTCATCAGCAGTTAGTTGCTAAAATGATTAATGTATTATTAATGTGTTTCATTTTTTAAAAAAGTTATAAACTAAGAAAAACACAAAAAACATACAGTACATTTCCTTAAGGGCACTAATTTTTACTTTAAAAAAAACAATTTGCCAACTTTCAATAAAATGTTTCTGAATATTATCTTTCATGCTTCTTACATGTAAGCACTCTTAATCCCCTATTAATTTAATTAATTCTACGTTTTAATTAATTTTATTATCCTTTCACCAATTCTTACACTTAAAATATTATGATGTAACTCTATCATCTGGCTGAAACAATAACCTCCTGTCTCATTATTCAAGAATTGTATGTGCCTTTTGCTTGAATATGTACTATATCACTTTTGCTCAAGTCATGATTAAATCATCTTCCAATTCAGACTCCACGAAACTTATATTTGTCCCAAATTTTAATCAGAGGCTCAGGCACAGATCTGAAAAAAAATTTACAGATCTTGTAAGAGTTCACATAAGACTGGGAATAGTCTCATGGAATTTCAGTAATTAGAAAACTAAAAGCCCTCTTGGGGCCAGATAGGCATTATGTTTCCATCTGTAATTTAATTAATTGGAGTTTGCCATTTCATACACATAAAGAAACCAGAGTTATCAGAAACAGGAGTTACTAGAAGCCACACGATGCTTTACTTGTTTGTTTTTATTTATTAAATATATTTGTTGTTCCCAACTTGGTAGATACAGTATCTCTTGCTAACATGGCAAGTTATTACATGTAATCTGAGATTCTGCGTTTAATCGTGTGTTAAAAAGAGAAGAGTATAGAACTAGACATAGCACATGGTCTGATTTCCGAATCTATACCTAAATCGTGTTTCTTTTCTTTTTTGATATACACTACTTCTGCAATTGACAAAAAAAAGAAAAACACAAAATAAATTTGCAATGTTCTCCTATAATCAATCTTATAAGAAAGCTCAGTTTTGCTTTCGCGCAAGTCAAGCTGCACATGTGCGCACCAGCCCGCCACTCACACAGCCAATTTCCCTCTCCCCCCCCCACAGCCAGGCCGCCAAGCCGCAAAAGTTGGGGACAGCCAGTCTAGTTGTAATTTTCCCTTCAAACATTTGTTTGTGGCCAAAAAGGATTCTTAACGTTCATCAGCATTTGTCAGATTTATGCAATCAGATTAAATCCTAATGCATAGCATTCTATCATACGCATCAGGACAGATTTAAACCAGCGGTGAAATCTACTTACCTTCCCTACTGGTTCAGAAGCGCGTGCTTTTTCAACATGCGCAGATGGTTAAAAAAAGAAAACAGCGACGTCCGGGCGGGTGGGCGGAGCCTCACACTGCCGCTGCTACCGGTTCTCCAAACCACCGGCAGCCGCAACTACCGGTACGCCCGGACCGGACCGAACCGGTAGCATTTCACCCCTGATTTAAACAACAGGTTTTCTCTTTTTCATTTTTATCATACAATCAAAACACTTATTCAAAGGAAAAAGTCCTTAAGAGCTCTGATTGCTAGTATTTACTGGAAGGAAAGTGAAGGTCATTACACAAAAATTCCAGCAAGAATTCCACTTTCAAATTAGATACTTTATACCTTGGAGTGTCATATACTCTATATATGACACTCCAAGGTAGCAAAATGTCTGTTCATTTGCTTCCTCTTTTTTGATGCAGAAGTGAAGTTGGTGTCTTTTGAAAAGGCAGGGCCTGAATTTCCCCACTGTTTCAGTATAAGAAATAGCCTTGACACCTAATTCTTCTTCTGATTAACCGTTCCCCTCATGCACTATCCCAGGAATCAGTTATTTTCAGCCCCATTTTTGTGAGTGTTAGGAAAAAAGGCAAAGGTTTCCCTGTCAGACATGTCCGACTAAGGGCAGAGTGGTCCTCTCCATTTCTTGGCCAAGGGAGCCAGCATTGTCCAAAGACAATTTCCGTAGTCATGTGGCCAACATGGCTATACCCAAAGGCATAAGGAACGCTATTATCTTCCCACCCAAGTGGTACTTATTAATCTATTCGCATTTGCATGCTTTTGAACTGCTAGGTAGGCAGCAGCTGAGGAAAGTAATGGGAGCTCACCCCGTTGCACGGACCTGTCCCTAAAATTGCTCCATTAAAATATGGCAAATCAATGCATTTTTAGGTACTTCTAAAATAATGCCCAAAATAAGTTCATATTGTAATAATAATGAAAATATACTTTTTTAATCTCCACAACTCACCCCTTGAAAAGGCCCACACATTTTGCCTCCATTTCTTTTAGTTACACCACTCTGTTCTCACCTTCAGAGGCTGAAACTTTAAAAAAAACCATTCCTTTCAAAGTACTGCTCTTGTTAACCAGTATTCTCTACTCAAATAATATGCTTTTGGGATGATCATATTAAGCTATTCTAAGGTTTAAAAGGAAGCTATTATTATGACAGAGCACAACGCAATATTTCACAGATCTAAATCTGTTCTTAATTAAATGGACCAATGATACAAAGGAATACCCACCAATGACATAAGAAAGAATTAGGTTCCAGCCAGTAATGAATGCCAACAGCTCACCGACAGTCACATAACTATAGAGATATGCTGATCCAGTCTTTGGAACTCTAGCACCAAATTCTCCGTAGCAAAGTCCAGCCAGCACAGAAGCCAGAGCTGCAATCAGAAAGGAAATGACAATGGCAGGTCCTGCATTTTCTTGTGCTACTGCTCCAGCCAGAACATAAACTCCTGCCCCAAGGGTGCTGCCTACTCCAAGCGCAACCAAGTCAAATGTGTTGAGGCACCGCGAAAGCCGGCTGTCGTTGCTTGTACAGTCTACCACTTTCCGACGAAACAACTGCTGCCCAAAATGGATAACTTTCTGGCAAGGCATCTTCTCGACTGAACCTGTAAAATAAGAAAATATATCTGAATCAGTATCATTGGACAGGCAAAGCTAAGCTACTTCTGCAAATAGTTCTGTTACATGGTAGGAACTCCCCTAACGTAACACCCTCCAAACCTGTTGGGACTATGGACCATCTTTATTTTAAGGGATAAGAAAATAGTCAATTACTTCCTGCCACAGTTTCTGAATTTAGGAGTACAAACTACTACTACTACTTAGAACTCAGTTCGCTTGACTTTAGCTAAGTAAGAGTTTGTGGTGGAAGCCTATTTTACAAAGTAAAAAACTGAAATGAAAGAGACTGAAACATTTCACTTCTTCATTATAAATATGAAACAATTTGTTATACATTTATTTTCATGAATACCTCTATGAGCAGTAATATTTTACTTTCCATTACATAGATAAAGTAGTTCTTTTTCCAAGCAGTTGCCAGCCTGAAATCTGAGTATTTCACCACCAATGTAATGCACTCCATTCTCAATTTTTATTCTCTTGCCTTCAAGTAGATAGTCCCTGGTTTAGGGTAAACAACACCTGATCTTCTACTTTTAAAAGTGCAAACATATAAATCAATCAAAAGCATTTTGAAAGACTGAGTGGAAAAAACAAATGGGAATATTACCTGTCATGTACATATTACATCCTATTGTACTGCATAATTCATAATATTCACATTCTAATGTTTCCTTGCTTTCAGAGAGCAATGGCACTATTAATATGGTGATTCAATTATCTGCCTAGCCTTTTGATCCTCAAGCAAGCTGGACAAAAAGATGCTTATTATGGAAGCATATGTGTGTTTAATTAATAATTTAGTACTTCTTCCAATAGCCTTAAAAATAGGCATAAATAGTAATATAGGGAAGGATAAGACTAGACTTTCAATTCTGAGTGTCAGTACTTCCTTTAGGAAGTACAATTTGTGGATTATGAGCTCAGTATTGCTACATCTGGAGCAATAAAAATAAACAGCAACTTTTCGGCTTTTATTTTAGCAACAGAAGACAAAGGAGAAGGGGGAAATTTGTCCTTCTGCAAAGGCCAATGTTTGTGTGATAAGAATTCCACAACTCATAAAAAAAACAAAAAAACAACAACTTCCCTTCTTATTCTGAGTTCCCCAAATTCTCAGAATTTTAAGAAGGAAGTAGATGAGGAAAAGCAAAATCCTTTGAAGTTTCTCTAAGAAATGGGTTCTTTTGAAATGCTTCTTATTTAAATAAGCTGTTCCTATGTTAGGAAACATAGGAAATAGTAGAGCAGGGTTTTTTCATTATTCAAAGCATACATTGCATGCCAATTTATTAAAGCCCAAAGCACTTCCTGTAGGCTCCTTCACTTCCTCCCAATACTTCCTCCCAATACTAGGACTCAGCCCTAGACTTAGCATATAGCATGGTTTTTCCCCATACATCTCTGAAAGTCCTAGATCTGCTGAAAAGGATACCATTAGAACTGGGCAGCAGCATTAATTTTATAGCCAGAATAGGTGGGGATAAACCTGAGTGAAACAATTGTTCCACTCAATGAATCACGTTTATCATTCACCATGGCTCTTATAGCATTGGAGGCAGAAAATAATTATTAAAAGTATGGCCCTTAGCCAAATATCTTATTATGTAATCAGTATATAATTCTAAATTTTAAAGAGAGAGGGTAGATTCAGGAAATTATAAGCCAGTTGGTTTCACATCCAAGCTGAGTAAAATGGAGGGAAGAAAAATAGAAAACTGTATATACAGTATGTATGTAAACAAGCATGAAAACAAGAATGATTTGATATGTGCTAGTTAGCTGAATGTCTCCAACAAAGCTCCTTATTCAAGTTTTCAGGGCAAATATAGAAGCAATGTCATAAGAGGACAAGTCATCTCATGGATTTGTGATCAGCAAAGAACAGGAAGCAGAGATTAGGAATAGAGTTTTCACAAAAGAGAGTTGTGTTATAAAAGGGGTATCACATGGATCAGTCTTTTAAGCTGATTTATAAACACCTTCTGAATAAGAGATGAGCAACGAGGTGGCAAGTTTGCTGATTATTTCAAATTGCTCCAGTTGATCAGATCAAAAAAGGGACTGTGGAGAGATCCAAAATGAAAGGGGTGAATGGGCCCTTAACATAGCAAAGGCAATCCAGGGTAAGCTTTGGCTTGAAGTGCAAGCTCATGTATTCTTTAGCAGAGTTGGACTCACTGGTCAGGAAAGCAATCTTGAGAGACCTAATGAAAGCATATCAGTGAAAATGTCAGTCTAGTGTGCAGTGGCTATAAAAAAGGGAAATTCTATGTTGGGAATTATTTGAAAGAAAATAGAAGCAAAAATTGACAAAAGTAAAATTGTAATGTAAATGCGCATGGAATGATTTGTATATGTATTATTACGGAAACTAGAAAAGAACAATCAAAATGATTAGGGGATAGCCAGAACTATTCTCTAGCAAGGAAATTACTGCAGGCAAATTTGAATAGAATTGTATCAGTAACGTTTACAAATAAAGCATAATCAAAATGATACATTATTTTATAGTTTAAGGTTATTTTTTAATCTTCCTTGCTGTTATTGCTGCTTTTACATAGATGGTTTCAACAATTTATTATCTGCAAGATGCACGAATGCTGTAACAGGAATTAGGTCTCTCTCCCATATGTTGTTTGGTTAAAGTTACCTGAATATTAATTCTCTGTAGACTACAGACAGACATCATTCTTCCACTGTTCTTATTTTCAGATCTTCTGAAGTACATCTAAAACCATCTAAGCCTTTCCAGAACATAACACTATCAAGAAACCTATGGCAACTTTTGTTTTCCTTTCTCTAACCAGGTTTCTCCCTTCACCTACCTCGCAACAAGCTTTTAGTTTTAACAAGCTTTTAGTTTTAACAAGCTTTCAGTTTTGAGATAACGTATTTTCTTCCAAAGCTCTTTTATTACTGTAGAACGTGCAACCATTCATATTGCATCATTGCTTAAACATAGTGGCTTCCTTCTGCAATACTATCAGAAACAATTTAGTACCGTGTATTTTAATACAACTACTGCAAGCAACAATATAGGAATTCAAGTTTGTTGATCAAACACATTTACTATGGTAACATCACCTATATACAGATTTACCTTTAATCTGCAGTTACTTAATAAATGCAAGAAAGGTATTTCTTTTGTAGTTGTTAAACACACCTCTGGTTCCATCCATTTTAACAAAAGTTCAACAGTATGCTTCATGTCTAAGAAAAATGAAAAGCAACTTGCACCTGATCATAACTTTAATTAAAAAAAATAAAACAAGGGGCAAGAAAGAATTTTTTTCCACAAAATAGGCGTTGGACTTACCTGATACGCCTCTTCTCATCCGGGGGGAGCCAGCATTCAGGATGGGTTGTCCTCGTCCAATCCAATGAAGGACCGAGTCTGTTAATTTCCTCAATTAGCATATAGGGATCCGCCTTACTTATCCCCAGATTTGACGAATCCCAAAACCCAGACTCGACGTGGCAAACCGAAAAAGGTCCAGGCAGTAAAAAAAACACCTGGTGGACTCCCATCCACACAAAAAAACGGCAAGAGAAAAGGTAGAACACTCTCAGGAAAAAACCGATTAAGGGCGGGACTGAATGCTGGCTCCCCCCGGATGAGAAGAGGCGTATCAGGTAAGTCCAACGCCTATTCTCCATCCTGGGGTGGAGCCAGCATTCAGGATGGGACATACCAAAGCCTGGAGTCCCATGGGAGGGAACTGACATCTGACGCCAGTCACTGGGCGCTCTCCACCACCCGCTGGAGAACTCGCCTGCCAAAGGCCGCATCTGCCGAGGCCTTTGGCAGGCGAGCACAATCTTGTAGTGCTTGATGAACTGGGAAGGAGACGCCCAGGTAGCCGCCCGGCATACTTCGTCCAGAGATGCCTGTGTAGCCCACGCGGCTGAAGTGGCGGCACTACGGGTGGAATGAGCCGTAATCCCTGAGGGCCTTGGTAAAGCCGCCATGTCGTACGCTGATGCGATCGCACTTCTGATCCAACGCCCAATGGTGGAAGACGAGACCTTGGAACCCAGGGAGCGAGGGTGAAAGGCCACAAACAGCGCTTCCGTTTTTCGGAACGGTTGAGTCCTGGCGATGTATATTTTGAGGGCCCGGCGAATATCCAGGGAATGCCACCGGTGGTCCAGCCGGTGAGTCGGCCTGGCGCAAAAAGACGGGAGCACGAGCTCCTGAGACCGATGGAAGACAGAATTCACTTTGGGAAGGAAAGTGGGGTCAAGTCGGAGAACCACCATGTCCGCGTGGAATATGCATAAGTCCCCCCTCACGGAAAGAGCTGAAATATCGGATATCCGCCGAGCGGACGTGATTGCCACCAAAAAGGCGACTTTAAAGGAAAGATGCTTCAAAGAAGCCTCCCGCAGAGGTTCATACGGGGGTCCAGTGAGGGAAGACAAAACGCGAGGAAGGTCCCAAGTAGGGTATCTGTGCACCGCCGGGGGACGAAGGTTGGAAGCCCCCTTCAGGAAACGCCGGATGGTGGGGAACTGAGCCAACGTGTCCACTTGAGCACAAGAGAGGACCGACGAAAGCGCCGCCACTTGCCTGCGGAGTGGATTCGGAGAAAGTCCTTCCTGAAAACCTTGTTGAAGAAAACGAAGGATCTTGGGCAGGAGACCCTGGAGAGCAGAGAGACCCTGCGAGCTGCA
>QLTV01004098.1:2193530-2241842 GCA_003457575.1 Thermophis baileyi
CTCTTTTCTGCGAGGCATGGTTCACATCAGACAGTGCTTCTTGAAACCAGTAAACCCAAACCAGGTGTGTGTTTTTAAAGGGCAGGACAGCTGTCAGCAACACATCCAATATCATCACACTGATTGGAGTCAAGGTTGGCTCACTCCTGGCTCCAATTAGCTCTTGGAGAAGTCATTAGGCTAGGGGCTCACATACTTTTTCCTCCCTGCACTGTGAATGTTTACATGTTATGTTCAATTAAACCATGGCAACATCTAATGTTTGTGTAGTATTATTTTAAGCAGACTGTGTTTTTCTATTGTTGTGACTTAGATGACGTTCAGAGCACATTTTATGACCAATTCATGCAAAACTCCATGTAATCCCGAGGTTCACATACTTTTTCTTGCAACTGTACATACATAAACATCCCAGATACATATGCTGCAGAGACATCCCTTAGCAAAATCAAACACTACTCTACACCCCTTTGCATGTTTACTGAGATTTAAGGCGCACTATGCACAGAATTAGTCTAGGAATGCCAATCACTAAAATTGGAAATTGTGATGATAAGAGTAGGAAGTCTGTTTGTTCATTCCACATATTGCTCCGTTTTTCTAATGAAAGTATCACATCATCATATTCTATTATGCAATTCTAAATTACCCTGGAATTAAGAATCATCTTCCAGTATAATCTCATGTTAGAAGAAGAGAGGGAAGACATTCATCTAGTCAGTACAGAAGCAGCATTAAAACTAAACATGTCTTCTACAGCGATGCGATGCTTTGGGTTTGATTGGAAGAGGTGCTCCAACACAAACACAGCACCTGCCTGGGACTCAGTAATGAACACAAATCACCACCCCATCTTTTCTTCTGCATTTGCCTTCAATGAATCAGATATCATATGTATTCTTAAAATAAACTAATGAGATGTAACTACAGGTTAGAACAATGTAGCATAGCTTAAAATACAATAAAACAAGGAGCAATAAACTAAAAAAAACGAGTGTAAGATGTAAAGAGGTCCAAATGCAATAAAGCCAGGGTTACAATTAAGAACTTAAATATATATTTCGAAGTTTAATGACAACAAAGAAAAAAATAACCTGACTGCTAACAATTGGAAACACATCTGCAAGAAGATAATTCAATCATTCAAGTCCAAACACTTGAATGTATATATTATTAATAATTTGCCCCAATCTCATTATAAAAGGCCAGTAGAAAATATATTGAATAACGCCCAACAGCACAAGCACAAAAATCTCCTTTCAAAATCTGAAATCTGAAGGCATAGTCTGTGAATGAAGAGTTGTAAAAGCCTTTTTTGGGGACAGGGGACACTGGTAACATTAACCAGATACTGCAAGTCATAGATTCATTGCATTATCTGTGTGTTTTACACATCCCAAATGCACTTGAAATGTTACCAATTTTGCAAAAGTATGCAATCACTTCTGTTAAAAAGATTAGAAAGTTTGCAAATCATCATATGGTGTAACATACATAAATATATATTCACAGATCTCACATCAATAGCTTTTATAGCAATAGCACTTAGACTTATATACCGCTTCATAGTGCTTTTACAGCCCTCTCTAAGCAGTTTACAGAGTCAGCATATTGCCAACAATCTGGGTCCTCATTTTACCCACCTCGGAAGGATGGAAGGCTGAGTAAACCTTGAGCAGGTGAGAATTGAACTGCCAAACTGCTGGCAGCTGGCAGTCAGCAGAAGTAGCCTGCAATACTGCACTCTAACCATGGCGCCACCTCGGCTCTATAACAAGCAAAAGGAGTACATCTTCTGAGAATGATTTCATTTTTAGTTTTGTTTTGTTTTACAACTGATATTTTGTTCAGCTTTCTTTGCACTAAATGGCTGAGTTACTTAAATGTTGGCAAAAACTGTTCTAGCATTTGACAAGCTTTTTTTTAAATGCAGCAAACATCCAAAAATAGTAACTGTGAGGGACTCTTGTCTGCCAGCCTTGAAGATTATATATTAATGCATTTTTCAGGGGGGGGGAACCCAATCCTGAAACTTTTCAGAGTTTCTGTCTTTCTCACACCACATGGGATCATGCTACAACTACGGTACAGACATGCTATATCTTTGCAAGGTTCAGGAAGGAAGCATTGCCAACACACCCAAATTCTCTACTGAGAGATACTGAAATTAGTAGCAAGCCAGGTTATAAAGCCAGAAACATACATTACAAATTTATACACAATGTGCCAGCATGAACATATACTCAAGAAAAACTATATACCAATATACCAAGAAAAACTATTTGTTTATTCTAAGAAAAACTCCTATTTTTTATAACTTTAATTAGCTATGCCAGCTGCACTTAGCTGAACAATAATAGCTTTAGATCAATGGACTGTATTAGACCACAGACAAGAAAAGTTCTATTTTAAAGCTATGGTTAGTTAACTTATTGATTACACAGTGACAAGCAAAGCTACTGCTGAAATTTGAATGAAAAAAGGGAAAAGGTGTACAGTATAAACCTAAAGGGTTAAGGGTTTTTATTACTGATGACAGCCTTCCCAATTGTGGTGTCCAAATATGCAGACCAACTCTCAGAATTAACAGAAAACTTTGCTGGCTAGAGAACTTTTGGAATTAATGTCCAAATATCAGGCAGGCATCCAAGTTAGAGGAGACTGGCTTAAGAGAACACAGGAAGCTGTGCAGTCATTCATTCAGCTCAAGAGAGTTTGCCCCAATTGATAGCGGCTCTCTGTGATTTTAATCATTCCAGAAAATGACTAGGATTAAATCTGAAACCTTTTACGTGCCAATGAAAACTATAATGAAGTGTGGAATCAAAGAACAAATTTAATAATTATAGTACAACCATCTATAATGAAAAGGGAAACCAATTAAACTCTTGAGATGTAGTCGCCTGATATTTTCATAAAAGCCTTCAGAGATGGAAAACAATTGTAATGAGCAATCTATAGATAGTTCAACAGCTGTACAGATCTTACGATAATGTAGTTTTTCCTTACATTCGACAAGATTCAGGTAGTTGCAATTTGTACTTTTTTCTGGTCCTAGACTTGATGGCATTAGTTCCTGATCATCTTTTTATGCATCTGAGCACTGATACCATATCTTCCCTCAATCTTCTTGTCTCCACACTGAACTGTAAGGCTCCATTACTTGTCATTATTATATTCTTGGAATTTACCCATTAGTCATTATTTCTTTTACTCCACTCTTCCTGAGATAAAACTGTTCTTTGGCACAACTGAACAAAAACAGCTTACTCACTTATCCTGAAAACTCTACGGCCTGAACACAACTGTTGATGTTGGCACATCACTTGTCAATGTTGAAAAGCCACCGGGTGACATGTACCTCCCCTGAAACAGAATACTATCAGAATTGCTACAATTCATGGGCCTAAACATCTTCCATATCCTTAATCTTGATATCTATTCTAAGTAGAAATCAATAACCATCATACTTGAATAATTTTCCTCTGATGCTTTGAGAAAATAATTAATAAGTGTATAAATGTTAAGTTACCGTCCCTCTATAGATTTTAAAGCATCAACATGTCACCATCTCCACTATTATTGCTTACTGAAATACATTATAGAATTCTCAGGAGTTCTGGAAGCTCCAAACATATCTGAAAGACACGAGATTAGAGAAGACTACTGTTTCTCTCTGCAGCTAAAAACACTGAAAGTTCAAAGCAAAGTTTATTGTCCCGGAATATAGCACCAGAGTACAAGCTTGATTGGGCTCAAATTAGACTAGGCTAAAATGTCTGAACTATTTTGCTTGGTCGTCCCCGCACAAACTTTAGGTGGTCTATTCACTTACTAGTAGTATGGTTCCGATATGACACTTTCTTTGATGCTCACCAGGCTTCATGCCTGACCTGGTACTTTTTCTAGATTTTTTTTTAATGGAAAGGTAGCATGTTTTAGATGCTATTGGGAGTTCTTTAGATTCCTATTGGAAAATCATTTTCTTAAGGCCAATGGCTGAGGCCCACAGCTTTGTTTGAAAGTACGCCCATCTGTCTAATAAAAAGACAAAAGCAAACCGAACAGGTAAGACAGCTTCAGTTAAGGAAGCAAGAAGGTGTAAGAGCTGCTTTAATATTTTGTGCTTGAGTACATTATCCTTGCTAGTCATTATGTGAGAATGCCCAGGACAAGCTGTTAAAACTTCCAAATATGGTCTACAATCAAAAAACCCACAGAATTTAATAAAAGGGAATTATGATTTCCTTCCAGTGAAACTGGTGTTTGTCAGTTAAATTAAACATTATTTCTGTGGAACAGTTGATAACTATAAATACCTACCTGACAACTCATCACATCATCAGTTAACGTGAAAGGGTATCTTCAAATTAGCATATATAAAAGATATGGGTGAATCTTAAAGCTGCTCACAAACACAGGCCAAACACCAGCTTGGCACCCTCTTTTAATATGCTGTACTTTGCATACCATTACAGGTTAAAACTGGCACTTAAAATGGGTGTGGAAATGGACTGGAAGCTACTACAGTTGATGAAGTATAGACCTGTTATACCGTAGTAGAAACTACTCAGTTCAGTTGGTAATCTAAATAACCTATTTTGGACCATATGTCTTGTAATGTAAACCAGTGATGGCGAACCTTTTTTTGCTCGGGGGCCAAAAGCGCACACGTGCGTGCCCACACCCATAATGCAATGCCCTCCCCCTATGCATGCGTGCACAACCCCCCCCCTTCTGCCCGTTCATGCGCGCTGGCCAGCTGATTTTCTGCCTTCTGGAGGGGGGGAGGGGGGAGGCCATTTTCGCTCTCCCCAGGCTTCAGGAAAGTCTCCGGAGCCTGTGGATGGCGAAAAAGGCCTCCCCCCGCCCTCCGGAAGGCCAAAAATCAGCTGGCCAGCGCGCACATGCGCGCTGGAGCTGACATAGGGCAATGCCTTGCATGCCCTCAGATATGGCTCCGCATGCCACCTGTGGCACACGTGCCATAGGTTCGCCACCACTGATCTAAACCAAAAAATGTCACAACTGATATCTGTGCTAAAGCTAATAAAGGGCACAAAGTCACTACCGGTATATGGTCAGGAAATCACGTGGCTGGGATCATTTCCACACATGAGCATAAGGATACAAATTTGTAACTACAATTCCATATGCTGTAAAACAAGTTCACTAGATAGAGGAGCATTAATGCTACAAATTATAGCAAGTGATAAGAAGATATATCTTTTCTATTTTAATTTTGTACTTAGTAAGAAGGCATACAAGTGATTTCCATAAAGAAAGGAAGAAAGTAGTTCTCAAGGGAATTAAGGCATAATGAAAAATAGGTAAGTAGAATAGGATAGCAAATTGCAATAAGATGCATTCATGCAGTTTTATACAGCAAGAACCATTGCGGGTAGCTAATTATGTATTCAAAAAGTCACTTCCAAAAAATGCTAAGAAGCTAATTACAAAGAAAATGAAAAGTACAATTTCAGTTTATCTTGTCACAGTTCATTCTGTTCAAACAGAAGGGGAAAATTTTATGCTGGAATATTGAAAGTGTCACTGTATGTCGTAACAGCTGTTCAGAAACAACTTTAGACAAAGGATGAATAGGCCCTGACCTAGGGCATCAAAGTTTAGGAAGCAGCAATGCTGTTTCTCCTACCAAATCATTCCAAAAGTTCTAATGTAGCTGCATGCTTATGTGTGCATACTGCCAAAGCATCACTCAATTTTCTGTTCTATTTTACTTTTGTTCTCTGACACCTTCTACCTGGGAGCAGATACATACTAACACCAAATAAATGAAAGTCTGATTATTCCTCTGTAGAGTGCACATATTTCTCAATAGTAACAGGAAGCTCACCTTTAGGTATGATCAATATAACTCAGTAGGTGACAGTTGCAGCAATTTTGCATCATAGTCTATGCTCTATATGAACCTTGGAGATCAATGAAACTGCAGTGAAAACTACAATGTACCACTGTACATTAATTCCATAAATGACAAAAAGCATGAATTAGTCCTAACAACAGACAAAATACATCAAAAGGCAAGCATAAACAAAGCTGAGAGCTTGTTTTCAGATAATTACACTATAATTACAAAATCATAATTGCAGAAGTAATAAAAGCATCAAAGTCTGCATTCATTTGTACCAGTTCACACATGTGTTAGTTTCACTCTTTATTTATTTAACCTTACTTATCTTTTTCTTCCCTTCAGTTTCAGAATTAAATAAAGTCAATCAAGGAATGACAAAACTTTAATGTCAGTTCATTTCACTGGCAGGGTTCAGACATAGTAGTATGCATAACCTGTTGTTACCTGTTTGGGTTGCACATTTCTATCTTCCTATCACACACTAAAAATATTTTAAAGTCCTAACAATGGATTGCATGCTGTTGTATGCAAATCAGACAAATGATGACTTCTTAAGGAGCCAAAACAGAAAACCAAACTACTTTGAACTAGCATTGTGTGCAATGTTTTGATTTGTGCAAAATAAATGGTTCATGGCTAGCCAGAAAAGCTTGCAATCAGTTTGCTGTTGAGTAACCTACTTAATCTGATTTTACATAGTTTACAGACTGCTTCAACCATAAACTGACATTGAGTGGCATACAATTCCACCATAACTCGGATTACTTCTAGTTCCTTGTGTCATCTACACCCAAGGAAGAGCATTACTTAGAAGTTAATACTCTTTGCCAATCTTCAAAGATACAAGAGTCGGGATGCCACAGTAGTTTCAACATGGGACTCCTCTGGCATACCTTCTCTTTTCCACTTTTTATCTTCCACCACACACCCCGCCCAAGAGGAACAGAAAGTGAGTGAAACAAAACCTTTCTTCTCCTATAACTTTACTAGCTCCAACCTTCAGAGTATTTTAATTTCCTCTCCCCGTTACAAAAAATATATATGAATTATTAGCCAGCCATCCAGCCATGACAAAATCTAGAAAGACTGGACAGTCCATAGCCATTTGAGTCATTTGAAACCTAAGTACTCACAAGTGGTTCGTGAAAGATCAGTCTCACAAGTGTGCAAACATGTTTTCATGTCGAAATGTGGTTCATGTAGCCAGTATCAGTGGAGGGTCACCAGGACAATGATCACTGTTGAAATTCGTGGTTGCAGACACCTAACATCAGTCTTGGTATCTCCTGTCCAGTGACAATGGCCTTCTGGATTTTTTTTTAAAGCTGGGTGAATCTTCCTTTAGGACTTACCTGAAGGGTTTCAATCTATTGTTTGCCACAAAATAGCAGGTAACCATCATATTAAAACACAGCAGCATGAAAGTCTCATGGATAATTGCTTTTGTATATGGCAGCTGTAGCAAGACTGCTATATGCACAAAGATGGAAATATTCTGAAATATCCACCATGAAGGAATAGTTAATAAAGGTGATAGTATTTGCCAAAATACAAAATTAACTTCTTGATTGAGAAGATAACAAGTACATGTATTAGTGACTGGAAATCCTTTATGGACTTTTTGTTGAAAATGGAAAAAAAATGAACTGGTGACTTATAGATTTGATGAGTCAAAAGGATAAAATATTGGAAGGGAATTATGATATAACCTTAAAAGAGGGAGGATAGATGATAATCTTATTTGTAACTGCTGTAAAGATCAGAAACAGATTCTTTATATATTTTCTCTTTTTCTTTCTTCTTCTGTTTATTTACTTTTTCTGTTTATTCATTTATTCTGTATTTTTATTTTCTTTAAATCTGTATGGTTTTATTACTGTACAAAATCCTTTAATAAAAATTAAACTCAACTCAGCAGTATGGTCAGGGTACAGAAAAGATGGGGGCATAGGCTATTCATCCTCATATTAGATATGGTAGTTACTACAGCTGTTTATGTTGACAGCAGCTATGATGGGTAGCGGGAGACGATTTCTTGATATATGAAGTAACAATATAACTTCCTGGGCAAATTTAAGCCAAGGAGTCATCATTCCTTTCAAAGTCAAAATTTTCACTGCAGGAGGCAGGACACACTATACGGAAACCAGTTTTGGAACTTTGTGTGTAATTTGCCTAGGAAATATATACTGTTTTAGAGTAATTGTTTGTGTCCCATTCATAGATCACAAGAGGAAGGAGGCAGAAAAAATAAAACCCCGATTCATAAAACAACCATTAACGATACACTGAGCAACCTCCCTATACTCTTTCCATAGAATATTAAGGCAAGCACGAGCTGCTTTACCAGAAATAAACGCAGAACATTTTATTTCATTCGTAGGTTACAGCTGCATCAGGGGGAATATCCCGAACCCGAAACCAACCCGAGTCAAATTAAGGGTGAAAGAGTCCAGTTGTTGGATTTTAAGTGATGAGTCACTATAAAGAACCGTCGCCCTCCCTCCCCCCACCCCGGGCCACTGCACGATCCGAAAAAAGGACCATTTAAGGAAGGACTTCTGTCATCCCTTAAACCCTAAACCCTGAGCTTAACCGCTCAGCCTCCTAGGATCTGAGCCTGGAAGGGATCGCCTGGAAAGCGCCCTGGGAAGGTCGGGAGGAGAGAAAAACGGAAAGACGATCCAGCCCAGCTCGCCAGCCCTCGTGCTCGATCTACCTAGGCAGGGCGCATGCTTCCGCCCTCCTCCACATCGCCCATCGCTATAAACATTGCATCATGCAACACGCTACTCGCAAAATGGACTCCCAGCCTGGCATGTGGCTGGGCGCCGAAGTACACGTTGATCGGTCCCAACCGCTCGGGGAAATCGTCCGGAGCCACGGCTTGAAGAGTATCCGTCTTAACGACCCCGGCTCACGGAGAAAGCGGAGCGGCCCCCACCGTGGTCGCGGCTTTCTCTTTAGCGTGGTCTGGCTTCTCCCCCCCCCCCCCCCCCCCCCCCCCCCCCCCCCCCCCCCCCCCCCCCCCCCCCCCCCCCCCCCACCGCCGCCCCCGGCCCACAACCCACCACCCCACCGACAGCCCCCCCCCCCCCTCCTCTCCTCTCTTCTCCTTCCCAACCCGCGATCTCTCATTCAGGGCATCTCACGGCAAGGCTCGAAAGCCATCCCACTCGGTAGATGGTAGAGGAGAAAGGAAGGGCAGAGCAAGGAAAAACCTTGCCAGGGCGCCATCGGCTACTCACCTAGCTCGTCTGCTGGGGATGGATGTTTCTACTACAGCCGGTTTAGAAAAGAAGAGGGGGTGAAAGAAAAGGGGACGCTGAAGAGGACCCGGAGTTGGGAAGCGAAGCGGGACCTGCCGAGCTCGAGGGTGGCAGCGCCGGAAAAAGGAAAAAAGAAAAAAGCTCACAGAGGACACTCTTACAACCGCTCCCGCTGCTACTTATAGTAACTCCTCCCTCTCTCTCTCGACTGTCGTGAATGAAAGAAGGGGAGGGAAATTATAATAACACACACATACACACACAAAGAAGCAACCTAAGGGGCTGAGGAGGGCGGAGAGACAAAAAGGGCGCAGAGGGAATGGTTGCTCGTAACAACCACTCAGTTCCGTCCTCCCTCTTTTCTCCACCTCCGGCTGGTTCGTCGCGGGGAAAGACAAAAGCGTTTAGCGATAGTGGGAAAACAGAAGGAGGCGCGCGTGCCGGGGAACCCCAACGGCCGATTGGTGGCCCTGAGCGTGCCCACGCGGCTACAAACCCCGGGTGGGGCGCCGACACGCGCGACAGCCGCCACCATTCCCGCCTAAAGGTGTGGCTGTGGGCAAGGCCAGGAGACCGCCCAGCTGTCCTTGGGCCTCCCTTCCTCGCACGCGCTAGCAATTGTCTCTCCTAGGCGCGGCGGAAGCCACTTCAAAGCCGAGCGCCTTTTTCTTATTCCCGAGCGAATTTGGAGAGCTTCCGATGAGGCCGGCTTTCTCCGTGGTGAGGAAGAACAGCTGGAGGGGTGGAAGAACGGCGTAGTTTTCCCAGCCCGGAGTTCTCCAATTGTTTTGGACTTCAACTCCCATGATCCCCGCCGAGGAAAAGGCAGGATTTCGTGCATCTCCACTTCTATGACCCAAACCTCGAATGTTTTATCCATTCGTTTGGGCAAGGGAAAATTCTTTAAAATATATTCCAATGTGCTGCATTTAATGTCCCCAAACTGGAGGGCACTCCTAATTTATTTATTTATTTTAATCTTTTGCACGGCTCTTCTGTAACTATGAATGTGCATTTCACTAACCTATGTCTAACTGAATTAGGGTTTACTAAATCTGGGATCACGGAAACGAACCCCGCAGATTGCGTGGGGTCCGCCCCCCTCTTCTACTAGAGCAGCGGTTCTCAACCTGTGGGTCGCGACCCCTTTGGGGGTCGAACGACCATTTCACAGGGGTCGCCGCGCCCGCCATCTTGGTGCCACCATCATTGCAGGGGTGAAATGCTCCCGGTTCGGCCGTGCCTGCGGGTTGCCGGACAGCTGGTAGCGACAGAAGCAGGAGACTTCGCCCACCCACCCGGACGCTGCCATTTGGGTTCTTTTACCCTCTGCGCATGCGCAGAACGCTTTGCGCATGCGCAGAGGGTAAAAGAACCCAAATGGCGGCGTCCAGGCGGGTGGGCGAAGTCTCCCGCTTCTGTCGCTACCGGCTGTCCGGCGACCCGCAGGCACGGCCGAACCGGGAGCATTTCACCCCTGGTGCCACGCCCCCTTTGTCACCATCCCGCGCGGGGAGGGGACGGGGTGGGGGTCGCGGCGGTGGCGGGAGGGTTGCGGCATTAGAAAGATTGAGAACCACTGTACTAGAGGCCTTTTTGTGAATCCAGACAAGGGGTAAGGCACAAGTATGCAGTCATCATAAAATTAAAAATCCGAAAAAAATGGCAAATTAATAAAGGGCAACAAGTTAATACCATAACCTTAATAATCACTTTTCAGGGGAAATCCCTTTTAAGTTCAATGGGACATATTTCCAGATGCACAGGTAAAGCAGGAACAAGAACATGTTAAAACAGGAACAAAACTCTTTAATGTAAAAGTTGAATTTCAAAGTTTGGAAGATGCTCTGTAGAGCACAAAACATTTCTATCAATGTCAGGATCTGACATAACAAAGGTTCAGGTGGCACTTGAAAGATGTTTTGAGTGCTGCATGTTTTTGTGTTTTTCTCTGTATACTGCTGTTGTGTTTTTTCTGGTAGGTAGTGTACACAGAGACGAAGCTTCAGTCCAAAGAGCTATTTCAAACTAGAACTGCTGTGCATTCAGAATGTAAATATGGTTAAATTGTATGGATGATGTACTCAGATTTCACTTACAGACCTTGAAAATTAAAGTTTCTTTTAAGTGCTTTTAAAGCACTTTTAAAGTGCTATTTAAAAAAAAACCCTTCCATATTGCTTGAATGCAGCCAGGCTAGCAAGGAAATGCATGGTAATCTTTTGTCTGGATTGCATCACTTACTGAGCAGTGTTTCCTGAATGCAGTGAGGGCTTTCACAGCTAAGTATGGTAATTTAGCACCAACTCTGTTAATGTAGATGGCATGCAATAGCAATAGCACTTAGACTTATATACCGCTTCATAGTGCTTTACAGCCCTTTCTAAGCGGTTCACAGAGTCAGCATATTGCCCCCAACAATCTGGGTCCTCATTTTACCCACCTCAGAAGGATGGAAGGCTGAGTCAACCTTGAGCCGGTGAGATTTGAACCGCCAAACTGCAGCTAGCAGTCAGCTGAAGTAGCCTGCAGTGCTGCACTCTAACCACTGCGCCACCTCGGCTCATTACAACTGCCTGTGCAGAATAATCCCATAAGAATGCCATATGTACCACTATCTACATGGAATATTATTTAATTTGGAATCATCATCGACATTCTACAATTATAATTATCATAGGTTTATTAGCCACCCAACCCCAATGGAGGGTTTTTTTTGGGGGGGGGGATGGGGAAGATTTAAAAAAAACATCAATTGAAGTAAGTATCAGGATGTTTGGAAGATTTTTGTGCTAAAATATTAAGGAATTAATATTCAGCAGAACATTTTAGCAAAGGCAACCTTCCATTCCACTTATTTTGGGAAAATAAACACAGATGGAGAAATAGTGCAAAATGGATAAGGTTGTGGCATACATATGGACAGACCAAAATTTTCTGGGTTTTGCTGGCAGAATTTATTTTTAACCGCATCAAACCTATTTTATGGCATGTGTCCCATTTTGGGTTGTTTCTTATTTATTGGTAGAAAACCATGCCACCAATTATTACCGTAACAACTGATCAGAGAGGAACAATTTCTTGGTGAAGCAAGCAGCTATATAAATATTGTAATAAAAAAAATTGCGGGTTTGTAGACCTCAGGTGATCCACCCCCGTTTTATTTATGATTCAAGGAGGGTATTTTGTTCTTATAAAGCTGTTTCTGTATGAATTTGCTATTCAGCCTAAGCTTGGGTAGAACAGCTTTGAAAAAGAAGAGAACTTCACAGAGCTTCAGTCTCACCTATATACCAAATTCATCATTTATCATTTATAAATTTACTTAATATAATTTATCCTTCAAAAGAATCTTGGATAATGAGCTACTACGAATACTTTTGGTCATCTACATCCGCATTTTCCACATCAGAAAAGTGGACAGTAGCAACAAGAGGGAAAGATGGCTTGCTTAGTAATATCCAGATCCCCAGTAATATCCAGATCCCCATGGAAGATTCTTTTCAGATAATTCTATGTGGTACCCATATTAGAGTATTTTTATTGTCAGAATATAATTACTCTATTCTGAAATTTTAAACGATGCCATCTTCCTGTGGTTTGCATATTTCAATTCTACTGGATTTTTTAATTACATGTTTTATAGTTTTAGATGCTAAAACTACAAAACATGTAGTTTGGGGTGTGTGTGTTGAATTTAATTGTAGATTCATGTTTTTGTGTTTGTAGAAACAGTCAAAGGGCTGAGTACTTCCAGAGAAGAACCTTATTTCTAATCACTCTGTCCTACCCATGGAGTAGGAATCCTTCTTTTCACAAAAAGAAAAAGTGCATATGCCTTGTGATTGGTATTAGAAACTGTATACCTGTATTAGAAACTATATAAAGCAACTTATCATATGAAGGGCAAGAAGCTGGGGGCTGCCCTACATTCTTAGGGATCTGATTGGCTGGCCAGTTTAGGGGAAACTGGGTGGGTCCTTGGTGGTATATCTAAGATGGTGTGTGTAAATAACAGGTATGCCTATTGTTAGGCAAAATGGGCCTTTCCAGAGAATATCAAAGTTGGGGAAGTTTCTTATTAAAGGAGATGGAATGGTGAGGTCATCAGGCTGATTGAGGTTGGAATGTTGGGGTTTTTCTAGGTTCCCATTCTCCTGTAAGAGCTGCCCTTGGATTTTACTATTTACTGGTGAGGAGGCTTCTATTCTTTGTGTATTATTTGTCTTTGAGATTTAGAGGGGCTTTCTTGGTGGGGAGCAGGAGGGTCAATTTGGGTCTAATAGGATTAGGCAAAGATGAAGATTTGAGCTTGAGGTCAAAAATTTTACCATGGTCATGTCGAAAAAATGGAAGGAGAAGAGGAAGGAGTGCAGTCTCCATTCTGTTTGTTAGATTTATTTTCTCCACTATAATTAAACTTGTATGATGCCCAACTCTCAACAACTCTGGGCAGCCAGCAGGCAGATAGACATCAAAATTATGCAGCAAAGATAAAGTAGAACATTAACATCATCATATCAAAAAAGAATTCCTAACCAATAAAATTAGAACCAGGTTATTACAGTCATTTTTCTTTGAGAAGTAAAGAAAAATAAGAGATTGGTAGCTGTCACATCTTAGAAAATTTGAATCTGTTTCCCCCCCCCCCAAAACAGTATAGAACTTCCACACTTCATTAAACAATAACTTCAAGCTAAGTTCAAACTTTGTAGTCCTTGATGCCCCAAGGACGCCACAGTTCAACCCTGAGCTATGTATATTCTCTTCTGTTGTAACTTCAAACTTAATGGCTACAATTTGAGCATTGTTTTCATTGTTGTTTATACCTACGTCAGATAGAGATTATAAAGAGGTTGGAGGGACCCAGAACAATTACAATAGCAACTGCCTAAACATCTGCATTAAAAAGAAGCAGTGACAAATATTTTATAAAATGTTGTTTATCTTCACTTCTGCAGATACAACCTCTCTTTGATTTGCAAAATACCTATTTCTAACTGATATAGCTTTCTCACAGTGCAGCTAAACTTCAGTTTGTTTTCCTTTCTCAACATGCTCTTTCATGCGTCAGTAATAACCTTGACCCTGGCTTTACCAAAACACCAAGTATTTAAAAGGTTTAAGTAATGAAATAAATGACTAAGAAAAGAAGGAAAATGTGAAAGGACATTGTGGATAGAAAATAAAATATCAATAAATACACAGAGAATTTTAAATTGTTGTAAAATTAGCATTTATTATTTCATTGATAAATTAATTTAATATATAAAATTAAAACCCTTGTATCGTCTTGAAAAACAGTACCACTACAAAACTCTAAGCTGTAATATTTATAACCATGTCATACTTAAATGCACATAATCTTTTGAAAAGAAGAAAAAAAAACAACAACAAAAACAATCAGTGAAAGCAATATTAAATTCTAAAATTCTCTTCCACCATACCCAAGTGGTGATTCCTCAAATAATTTATAAACATTGAAATTGCGTCTGATTATTACCTTTACATGAAATATTTCTTCCTTAATACCATACTCTAAGCCAATGTTTCTCAACCTTGGACATTTTAAGATGTGTGGGTTTAAACTCCCAGAATTTTCTGGCCAGTAAACTGGAGAATCATGGATTAGCCAGTTGGGGATAGTGGTTAAGATGCTGGCCTAAAACCAGGAGACTCTGAGTTCTAGTCCCACTTTAGGCATGAAAGCCAGCTGGTGACTGTGCCAACGATTCTCTCAATGCAACCCACCTCACTGGCTTGTGGTGGTGAAAATAGGAGGAAGTAAGTGCCTTGACTTATTTAAAAATAATAATAAAGGTAGAATCAAAACATGTAATAAATAAATAAAATAAAGCTTCATGAACCTAGTCTTCTGTGATCAGAGTTCATTCATATATATTCAAATATAATATTTCAAATAATACTTGTGCACTATAAAAAAAGTAATTGATATGAACAGATTATCATTTCTGAATTATGCATACTATACTAGCAACTCAGAGGGATATAAAAATGTAAGCTGTGCAGATAAAAATGAAATATCACAGGACTAACATAATAAACAGGGCTAAAATAAGCAATTTGTGTTGGGTGAAATAGATGTGTGTTCAGTGTTTAGGAGTATTGCTTCAACTGTTCGCAAGTCTGGAATAGATGCCATGGCACTGGAATATTCAGGTCCTCACCTCTACACAATCTCCTACATATTGTCCATTATGGAAATGTCTCCAGGAGGTTAGTATTGAAAGTCTTCCAGTGGTCAGAGTTTCAACATCTAGTTGTTATTTCAATCGGGTCAATGGCTCAGGAGCAAGTAGAGTAGTCCTGAAACAGGATGAGCATGTTCTGTGAGCAATACCAAAATTTAGCAGGGCCAGTAGCAACAAGTATCATCCAAATCCTATAAGTTGAAAGAAAACAGATTAATCTGTCAATTTCTTCTCTTAGTCAGGCACACAAACCAGGTTCGAGGGCAGAATGTCAAATGGATAGAGCCCTGACAGAGTGCATGTTAATTCAGTATATCTAATTAAAAGAATTAAGGAAAGCAAGTTCAGACTTAGTTACAAAAAATAATGAACAATGATTTGTCTTCGCTATAAAATCAGGACAAAGAAGTCTTCAAGAAAACACTCTGGGGAGAAAATGCGTTGCGTGCTCCACCCAAGTTCTACAATACATAGTTGACCTGAGGTCCCAGCATCTCTATTTCTACCACAAGAATATCACAGTGCCATCATGATGTTGACCATATTAGCTGGAGATGACAGAAGTTGTTATAAGGCATATTTGGAAGGAATCGGGTTGAAGCAGGCTGTTTTATACACAGGTTAAATCGACTCTTAAAAGTGCTCAGCCAGATCTACAGTATTTCCTAATACTGTAAAGACAGCTTCCTTCTATTACTTAGCTGGTTGTTGAGAGACTCCTGGGTGACCTTCTACTTAGCATTAAAAAAAAAGTGCACGTATCCACTCCAGTTCTGGAAACTTTCTCTTTTATATAAACTTTCTCTTACATAATACACAGCCATGGATTCTCAAATTAACTGAATGATTTGGGCTTCCACAGCACAGTGAATCATATGCTAAATGAGGACACTTGACATACTGCCCTACAAAATTAACCAACCATATTTTAGACTACTATATTATGCAAACACAATTCTTTTGCTGATCCCTTAAACCCCACATTCTTCACATGATTAACTCTGAGTGAACATATACACCTGGCACATACTTGTGCTGTTGTTTGAGAATAAGCCCTACTAATTCATATTTTGCATACAATTCTTTTTTCTTCCACAGAAATCCTAGCTAGAATCTGCTATTCGATCTTTTGGCCCTCATAAACAAATAAGACCATCCTGGAAAAATTATAGTGAGTTATCTGCCCTTGTGTTTGCACTCCTACAGTTAAGTGTCATGTAAGCACTTAACTTTGTTATGACCATGGCCTCAATCTATTCTTAGGCACCATATGAAAAAAACTGTACTACTTAGAAGAAATCCCCAAGCTTCTCTAAACCATGCTTCTAAATGTATGGATTGACACATTCTAAACCATGGTTTGCTTATCCATGATTTCTTGCATACGGCATGGTTGGCTGATTCATATAACATGCAAATAGTAAAGAAAGTCAGGAGATCTTCTCAAATCCACTCAATGTGCCATGGTTGCCATGCAAGCTATCCAACATCCAGAAAGAAGCTGGCTTATCAAACAGTTATTGCACAACCAAGCAAATTACAGGGAGATACAGTTTAGGACTAACAAAAAGAAAAAAATATATTTAGCTATCCTCTCGTGGCTATCAATTTTTTTCCAATCCTGATATAGTAGTCTTATTGCACTGGGCTCAGAAGCCAGGACAAGAGAAGGCACAAGGCAGAAGAGCACATTCTGAGGCCCCAACAGCATTGCCAACATCTGGGGTGCCATTGGGTGCTGATATACTTAGCTTGGGAAGTTCTGAAAACTGTCACTGGCAAGCATATTTGCTACCACATGTAAGGCAGCTCCAGTTCTTCCTTGGACAAGATACACATTGAAGACCTGTGTTACCAAAGAGTGTCACCTGGTGGACTCCTTTTTTGCCATGATGGCACCCACCTTTTGGAGCATTCTCCTCCCTAAGATTAGATTGGCCCTGTCCCTGCTGGCCTTTTACAAGATCTTGAAAACTTAGTTTAGTGCCTGAGCTCAGGGCACTGGTTATGCAATCAACCCATTTTCCTTGTGTTGATGCCTGGCTGCTATGTCTTTTGTTTTTTATATTCCATGTTTTCTGTATATGTATTTATTTTATCGTAAACTGCCTAGAATCATGTAAAAGTGAGAAGGGAAGCTATGTAAATCGGATGAATAAATGAATAAACTTCTGCACCTCAGAATTAAACCCATGGTGAAATAAATTCTAAATAAAGCTGAAATATTCAGAAACACCCTAATATCTTGGCTCCGTTTGCAGTTATTTAAGACAGACTGGAAATCAGAATGACTGCCTGGTACCCAGAGGTGGTATTCAGCAGGTTCTGACCAGTTCTGGAGAACCGGTAGCGGAAATTTTGAGTAGTTGGGAGAACTGGTAAATACCACCTCTGACTGGCCCCGCCCCCATCTATTCTCTGCCTCCCAAGTCCCAGCTGATCGGGAGGAAATGGGGATTTTGCAGTAACCTTCCTCTGTAGTGGGGTGGGAATGGAGATTTTACAGTATCCTTCCCCTGCCACGCCCACCAAGCCACTCCAACCAAGCCACACCCACAGAACCGGTAGTAAAAAAAATTGAATCCCACCACTGCTGGTACCAGTAGAAAGATCCCACTACTTAAGAGAAACAACTTGCTGAGAGGCAGTAATACATCAAGATATATTGTACAGCAACAAAGAATAATTAGTTGGTATGTGGGGATCCTTCTTCTGAACTATTAACCCTAAGTCGATGTGATTTGTTATTTTCATGTTTGCATCTTTTATCACTTTCAGAGAAAGGTAGTCTTGCATAGCCATTTAAAACATGCCTCAAAAATAACAATCAAAATCCCCTCATGTACACATTTTTCTCCAATAGGAACTGTAAGCATTTAATTCATTAATGCATCCTAGCAATCTTTTTGACCTGTAGCACAGATGCATACATAACATTGTGATCTGCAAAGCTGATAGGCCTTTAGGTTTTTTCCTCCCCTCTAAAGCCTGTAGTTTTGTTTCAAGGATCTTAAAGGTACGGTCTATCAGGCTACCATAGTCAGTTTATCAGTACTGGAAAATTTCAGGCTATTCTGATGTATTTACCTTGTTTCACGCATGGAATTTGACAGGGTGGTTTTCCTCTGTCTTCCGTTTCTATTGCCTTGTTTTTTCCTATTACTGTGAAATCAGAGATTAATGGAAATAGTAAAACAAATGTTTTGTTTCACGAGAGTGTTTTTAAACACAGTATTCTGGAATTGTGGCTGTCAAGACTGCCATGATGGGTTGGACTTTAAAAGTCACAACTGTATTTCTATCTCTACGGGTCGTTCTCAACATACGACCACAATTGAGCCCAAAATTTATGTTGTTAAGTGAGATATTTGTTAAGTGAGTTTTTCCCCATTTTACAAGACTTTTCTTGCCACATTTCTTAAGTGAATCATTGCAGTTATTAAATTAATAACACGTTCAGTGAATCTGGTTTCCCCATTGACTTTGCTTGTCAGAAGGTCACAAAAGGCGATGACATGACTCCTGCGACTGTCATAAATGTCAGTCAGTTGTCACGCTTCCGAATGTAAATCATGTGATCATGATGATGCTACAATGGTTGTAAGTGTGAAAAACGGTTATAAGTCACTTTTTTCAGTGATGTTGTAACTGGTCACTAAATGAACTGTTGTAAGTTGAGGACTACCTGTATAAGGTGGGTTGCCTGTGGTTTGAATATACCTTTGGAATATTTGGAGTATTTGTAATATACACAAATTGAGTTATAGGTAGTGACAGTGGTGCCCCTGGGGGGGGGGATTAGAAAAACCAAGATTCCACTTGCACCATGTTATCAAAGGCCATCCCTTTTCTACGTCTGTCATTGCTATCCACAAACACAAAAGGAACAGAACTTGGATTGTGGTCACCATCTTGAGATCTTGAGATTCCAGAGAGATTCCTTTGTGTCCATGTGACTTTCACCATTCTTCCTACTTGCTGCCCTTCGGGCCCTCAGCAAACATGGCCTTTCTCATGGGTGTCTGCAGGAGGGGGGAGGGTGCAAGTTATGAATGTGCATCACAAATCATGTTCTCATGTGCAACAATTTCTATGTTTCTATTCTTGATGCAGGAGGACCCAAAATGCTTCCACCTACACTCAATTTCACATAATTTAAAACATTTATGGATTGGGGTTTTAAAAAAAAAAATAAAAGTCCCATTTGCTGTGAAATACCTTCAATTATTTTCTCTGGATCTCCACCCTTCTTAGAAAAGTAAAAAGACATAAGAAGAAGAACAATGACCTGCTCATGAGAAGACCTGCAATGTGATTTAGTTTTTGTTGAAAGGTAATGATGCCTCTTTGTCTGGAGTATTTTACTGACAAAGGAAACATATACTGACAGAAATTCTCACTTGACAACAACCAGCAGGTCAAGCTTCCCATACCTGCCTCCTGGGCTTCTTACTCATAACATTCCATCCTTTCTTCTTACCTGCATCTACACTGTGATGTCAACACAGGAAGTAATGACTATACAGAACATTGTAAATGACATGCTTTGGTTGAAATGCTTGAAGCCTATTGCACGGGTGTCAAACTCGATCGCGTCACGTGACGTATCATGACATATTGCGACATTTTTTGCCTTTGCGGAAGTGTGGTGGGCATGGCCTGCGTGTGACGTATCTGGCCCGCAGGCCGCCAGTTTGACGCCCCTGGCCTATTGGGTAGTGGAATCTGGTTCCAGATGACTTCCTAGTTCAGACCAGCAAGTCACCTGGGATCACTGATTAGTGACATTTATCCCTTCTTTCTTCACTGTAATCAGGGTTATAAGTAACCTTGTTTACAGAGTCAAGATTTCTTCTTTGTTCTTTATAAACTAGTCAGAGATTTTTATTTATTAATAACTTAATTTATTCACAATAACTGTAGATAAAACTGCTTACAGTCCTTCAATCTCCTTTCTCTGGTGGAACCCTAATTACTTAGTTAATTCCTGCTTCTATTCTTTCTAAGCTTTCTTTATTATCCAAGGTATTAAATATTCTGTTTTCACTGTTTAGAAGCCATGTCATAGCATTTCCCATTCTTGGAATGATCAAGTATTTATAATTCACAATACCCAATAAGCACCACTAACATTTTAACTTAAGGTTTATTCTGCCCTCTGTGTAACCCTGCCCAGTGCCCCACCTCAATAAACTTCTGTTATGTGCAGACTTCCCAATGACTGTGCCTCTAGTAATCAGAGGTGCTATTCTTAAAGAGCTTTGTGTTGGCGGTTGTGGTTATTCTTGGATAACACTAACTAAATCTTGGAGGTTGGTCTTGGTCTTGACTGTTTCTGACAGTTCCTATGTGAAGACAGCCACTTCTCTGGAACTAACTGCCACTAACTCATTTTCCTTCTAATGTGCTACTGTCAGTCTTGACAATATAGAATCAAGGTATCTGAAGTTGTCCTTGCACAGCTGCTACTACTAACTATCCACGCGGATCTCATAATGTAATACAAATTGGAGCGGGGGACTGGATTTAATTCAGTGGTGAAATCCTATTTTTTTACTACCGGTTCTGTGGGCATGGCTTGATGGGCGTGGTGTGGCTTGGTAGGCGTGGCTTGGTGGGCGTGGCAGGGGAAGGATACTGCAAAATCTCCATTCCCACCCCACTCCTGGGGGAAGGATACTGCAAAATCCCCATTCCCTCCCCACTCCTGGGGGAAGGATATTGCAAAATCTACATTCCCACCCCACTCTCGGGCCAGCCAGAGGTGGTATTTGCCGGTTCTCCGAACTACTCAAAATTTCTGTTACCGGTTCTCCGAACTACTCAAAATTTCCGCTACCGGTTCTCCAGAACCTGTCAGAACCTGCTGGATTTCACCCCTGATTTAATTGCAATCCAGAAAGATGCAGTAGGGTTGGGAAGTAAATAAATTGATTACAAACTAGCAGAAGGTTTGACATGAGAAATAGTTACCGTAATTTGGGTGATAAGAGTCTAGAGACGTACAGGCATGTACTATCATTGGAAGGAATCAGAAATGCTAAAACATGATTCTCAGAAACGCTAAGTAAATAAGGGCAAGTAGAATTAGAAAACTGAGGGGAAAATTAAGGCAGCAAGCAGAATCAGAACTGGGAATTCCAGAAAAGAGAGAGTGGAGAAATGACCTTCATAGTTTTGGAAAGTAAGACAGACAGACAGAAGATAGATAGATAGATAGATGATAGATAGATTAAAATAATAATAATAATAAATTCTGAAAGGTTGGTTGTTGTAGAAACCGAGCTACGTGATAACCACAGTGGTTAAAAAGAGAGAGAGAGAGAGAGAGAGAGAGAGAGAGAGAGAGAGAGAGAGAGAGAGAGAGAGAGATATAATAAATAGGAAATGCTAGTAAAGCCAACCTTTGAAAGACTTCTCATGAGTAAGAGGTAAAAAGAGCAGGCAGGTAGTTCTTCAGCACAGTGCCCAGCCAGTGATTCAAATCAGTTGGCATACTTGGCAACATGGATAAAGAATCTGAAAATTTTACCCATGAGGGGATTACCGTGTGGATTTGGCTGAGCCAAAGGAGATGGGATTCAGAGGGATTATGAAGGAGGAGATCTGAGAAGGATCAAGATGCAGGAAGAGGGTGGGGGGGGAAGCTGCTTGAGACAATGCAGTGACCTGGGCATTTGGCAAGAGAGGCGGAAGAGCTGATCTGTGGGAATAAGTACAGTGAATTTTAAAATGTACTGCATATTTAAGGAGACTCTTGTTTCTGAGTAAGCCTTTAGGAAACGCAGAAGGATTCATTCACAATGAGTTATCATTGTTTAAAATTATTCTTCTGCCTATGTAACACTATATAATCTATACAGCTACTGGTTTCTCAGTACAAATGTTTAAAAATGTTCTAAAAAGATTGTCCATGGTTAAATGTTTATCTTTTTCTTACAGGATTCATGTTTTAAGGGCCATGTACAGTATTGTCCTAAAATAGGGCCATGTATTGTCCTAAAATAGGAACTACTATCCCCCTCTCTGGGGAATTCTGGGAGCGGAAGTTTTAAAATTGTCAAGGTTGGACATCCCTGGTCTACAGACATACAGATAATAGTCACTGGAATGACTCTTTTAGCCAGAGTTGTCTGATTAGGGGAGGCAAGCCCACACTGGCGTCTTTTTGACCAGGAATTAATCTCTTCTAATCTCTACCTCTAATCTCTTAAAACTATAAATCTTTCTCTTTTAAAAAAAGTTAAATGTGGAAGGTATACTGCACGCCAGTGGTGGGATTCAAAATTTTTTACTACCGGTTCTGTGGGCATGGCTTGGTGGGCATGTGACTGGGTGGGCATGGCCAGGGGGTGTGACAGGCAGCACTCGGCCTCCTGCACCCACCTGGGAGCAAAAACGGGCTGGGGGGGGATGCGCCGCACCCCCAACCCCCGCACCTCGTTTTCGACCTAGGAGGCCTCCCTGAAGCCTCCTGGGAAGCAAAAATGGGCCTAGGAGGCCTCCCTGAAGCCTCCTGGGAAGCGAAAACGGGCCTAAGATGCCTCCCTGAAGCCTCCTGGGAAGCGAAAACGGGCCTAAGATGCCTCCCTGAAGCCTCCTGGGAAGCGAAAACGGGCCTAGGAAGCCTCCCTGAAGCCTCCTGGGACGCGAAAACGGGCCTAGGAAGCCTCCCTGGAGCCTCCTGGGAAGCAAAAACAGGCCTAGGAAGCCTCCCTGGAGCCTCCTGGGACGCGAAAACGGGCCTAGGAAGCCTCCCTGAAGCCTCCTGGGAAGTGAAACTGGACCATGGGGGGTGGGGGCCGCCCACCCCTGCGCGCCCCCAGCGCCGGTTTGGGTCTAGGAGGCTTCCCTGCACTTACCTGGGAGCCAAAATGGAATGCGTGGGGACTCCTGGAAGGGGCGGGACAGGAAGGGACGGGGCTAGCCAGCAATTTAACTACCGGTTTGCCCGAACCAGCCTGAACCGGCTGAATCCCACCACTGCATGCACATACATGATGACCAACCATTTGCGTTCAGTACTAGAGGATTTGGTTAACATTTGTTTGATAATCCTAAAAGTTTCATTGTGTAGCCAAATGTTTGGTGTTCTGGTAGCTCATTTAAAGAATGAAAGATTCTTCCAATAGTGGTGCAATTTATGTAAACTATTAACCCATAGTCAAAACTAATTGGTGGTTAAATATGGAGGGGTAAGCACAGCCCATAACCGTGATGGCGAACCTATGGCACGTGTGCCAGAGGTGGCACGCAGAGCCCTCTCTGTGGGCACGTGCGCCAGCTGCTCTTCTGGGTTCCATCGCGCGCATGTGCGCTGGACAGCTGGTCTTGAATTCCAGCTGGCGTGACAGAACCCAGAAGAGCAGCTGGCCACCGCGCACATGCGCAACGGCCATCTGCTCTCTTCCGGGTTGCGGCGCTCTGCTGCGCGCACACTCCAGTTTCGGCACTCGGTACCGAAAAGGTTAGCAGTCACTGGCCTATAGTGTCTATTCCAGCCATATACAATATGTGGAACAAAGACAAAAAATGGTGTCCTCCAAATATATTGAACATTTCCCAAAGTTCATGAACTAGGCTCTATAACGCAGGAAGAATCCCAAAAGTCCTATTGTTTAGGGCACTTCAAGTATGCAATTTGGCAGATTCTTCAGTTAAATACTGGGACAACTAATATAGGTCCTTGACTTACAACCATTCATTTAGTGATCTTTTGAGGTTACAACAACACTGAAAAAAATTGGGCTCAGTTACAGGTAAGTTGAGCACTACCTGTACTCCCAAACAATGCTAATCACAAGGCTTATTCATGTAAGTTACTTTTAATACTAGGTTAAAATTTTAAATTCATTTTAAAAATAGGTTCATACAGCATTTTGTTTGCTTTGGTGCCTAAAAGTCAGTGTTAACTCCTGAGACTGCCTAGTCCAGGGATCTCCAATAATGTTCCCTGTAAGAGTAGAAAACGCCACGCGGCAGTTAGAAACTGGCGCGCGGCGCTCTCTTTTCAAGTGCGCGGGCGCGCAGGCGCGCAGCCTCTGCTGTTAGAAAATGCCGTGCGGAAGTTGGAAACTACCGCGCAGCGTTCTCTCATTACGTGCGTGGCCACGCGGCCGCGCACCTTAGAGGGAACAGTGCTCTCCAACCTTGGCAACTTTAAGCCTTGGCGGACTTCAACTCCCAGAATTCCCCAGCCAGCAAAGTTGGCTGGGGAATTCTGGGAGTTGAAGTCCGCCAGGCTTAAAGTTGCCAAGGTTGGAGACCCCTGGTCTATTTCTTGGCAAGATTTCAGAAGTGGTTGCCATTCCTACCTTTCTAGGTCTAAGGGAGAGTGTCTTGTCTAAGGTCACCCAGCTGCCTTTGTGTGTAGGCAGAACTAGAACTCATCTGGTTTCTAACCTGGTGCTTCAACCACTACACCAAACTGTCTCTTTAATGCCCCATACTAAGAGATAAAACATAGTGCTTGACTTTCTACGTAATAAGGCCAATGGAAACAATGGCATAATGCAATTTAGCACCACATTAGAAAGAATTAGTTGGCACAAGTTATGCTTATTCCACCTTAATTCCTCAATATCCACTTTCCTTTCCTTTGTATTTCTTTTCTTTTGCAATATGCTTATGAGCAGCAATGATAAATAAGTAATAAGTTCCCTCAGTATATCAAATGCTTCATTCACTCTGAAGTTTATAGAATGCTACCATTTTGAATAATATCTGTTCTATAACTGGAAATGTTCTTGTGAGAGTCAGCTCTGCCTATGGACCAAAGGAGATAAAACTAGAAGTCAAGTCTTATTCTTTTCTATATGCAGTCCCTTTCCAAGTGGATTTATGCAAGTATTTGATTTTTCTCCCAACTCTTCTTTATATTTCTAATATAGGTAGTCCTCGACTTACAACAGTTCGTTTAGTGACTGTTCGGCATTTCAACAGTACTGAAAAAATGTGACTTATGACTGCTTTTCATAGTTACGACCTTTGCAATATCCCCATGATCATGTGATCAAAATTCAGGTGCTTGGCAACTAGTTCATATTTATGACCATTGCTGTGTCCCAAAGTCATGTGATCGCCTTTTCTGACCTTCTGACAAGCAAAGTCAATAGGGAAGCCAGATTCACTTAACAACCAGGTTACTAGCCTATCAACTGCAGTGATTCACTTAACAACGGTGGCAAGAAAAGTCATAAAATGGGGCAAAACTCACTTAACAAATGTCTCACTTAGCAACATAAATTTTGGGTTCAATTGTGGTTGTAAGTCAAGGATTACCTTCTGATGTCCACACATTTCTTTCATACTACTCTTGTCTTCAGTCGAACAGATTTTGAAGATTTTTGAAATGGTGCATATTTGTATAATGTCTGATTTCCAGAGGTAAAAATAAGAAAAGTAAAATTCTCTTTTAAAACCAATGTCACATCTCTGGGAAAAGAGGGAATGGACACCACCTGACATGCACACATATATTTACCCAACTTCAGTCCAAGATAATGATTCTCTTGTTTTAAACCAAAAGACAAAAGACAGGGAGTAATTTTTGTGCAGTGCAAATAATAATACTTTAATAAATTTATATTTTATTTATTTTATGAAATTTGTTTGCCGCCCATCTCACTGCAAGGCAACTCTGGGTGGCAAACATCTAAATAAATGTATATGCTGCCTGACCCCCTGGAACAAATGATTGTTGCCATTGTTTTCCTTCCACAGCTTGCAGTAGTGAGTCACTAACTGCAATATAAATATTTTTATGCCAGGTTCTGAAGTTTTGGAAGAATTTCAAAAATGGCAAAATTTAACCAGAAATAGTAATAGAACAAAATAAACGAGTTTATCTGCAGTGGCTGTCATACAACGACAAGGTGTCAATTAGATGAATTCTTTCCCCAGTAGGAATCCGTGTAATTTCTGTGACAGGTTCTTTGTGTCCCATAGCTTTTCAGCAATCGTTTGAGTCTTGGCTCTTTCACATACAATGTTGGAAATGAATGACGGGTTTCATGGAATAAAAATCAGGGTTCATTGTATCAAAAATGAAGGAAAACAGTGAATCCTGGGCAGAAGCAGGAAATTCCAGTTTATTTATTTGTTTCTCTGTTTGTATGCTACCTGTGCATACATCTCTACATAACTTATACTGTATGTACAAAATTTAAAAACCCACAAAATCACAATAAAACAAGTCACAGTAAATAAAAGGTGAGATCTTCATAGCCTGAATGCCCTTCAGAATAAGGCTATCTTTTCCACTGTTCTAAAAGTCATAAGGATGGAGGCGAATGTGAACTTGAGACACGTTATTACAGAGAGAGGAAGCTGCTACTGAGAATGTTCTCTGAATGCTAAAATAGAGAATGCATTCTATCTGTTAGATTGTGAAGAGTAGGAAGGAAGGTTCTATCTGGAAGGGATGGTCCCTAAATAAGATGTTGTTGAACCACAACTTCTAACTGTCTGAGCCAAGGTAGCCAAATCCAAGGATGTTGAGAGCCATAATATAGTGACAGCTCAAGAAATGGGAATTCCCCGTATTTTCTCTCCAGAATTTTCAGCAGTCTTAGACCTATCTGTAATATCATGGTCAGGTGGGTGGGGTGTAGTGGAGGTAGAGTCAACTCTATGAAGTTTATGATTGTTGACTGCTAATTGTATCTAGTTGTCCACAGTCATGGCAGAGGAAGCACATCAGTTAGCATTCATATATTTGCATGATGCTAGCTTTAACATTAGATATGTAATTGAAAATTCCATAATTTCCAGGTTACCTGGCCAGCAATAATTCTAAGCATTACATATTTGTCACAAGTCAGGAATATTGAGGTAAAACTAATGGACAGAAATAACTGCATCCAAGACATCCAGATGGGAAGTCTAATGAGACGTCTGATAGTCAACGGCTGTGTTCCATAATTCCCAGGTTTTTTTAACTGAACATCTATTAGCAAAGAAACATCTAACATTTTGCTGCCATCTTGTAGTTGTCCATATTTTTGTGGCCAAAATAGCATATGTAACATCACCAGAATTTATAACTGTAGCTCAAAGGAATTCTTGTATCTGAAAAAAAAAGTGCCCTATGATGATGAAGCATAGGAACATGTTTCCAAAACTTAGCCTCTTTTCAGATGTGGCAAGTTGGGAAATGAACTGGCAAAGCAATGTTTTTGATGCCATAAGCATAGTTAAATGCCATTTTTTTCTCTTTGATCACTTAAATGCATCACAGGTAATTGTAACCAAAGGCAAAGATGATGCAAGAGATAATAGAAGTTATTTACAGTATTTCTTTAATTGCCTCCATGTTGCTAGTGAAAACTTTTGAGGGTGTGATGCCCTGAGAAGACATAGCAACGTTCCACTCCTTAATCTAAAATCATTACTAAGGTGTGGCATCATCTGCAAATAGCATATGGTAAAAAAAAAAAAGATGCAATGTGTGTTTTGGAAGAAATCTGACTGGATTTCTTCACTGGCATCAGTCTAACTTAATTTCACAGTGCATTCCAGATTGTTATAACTGTAAACAGATTTCCAGCAGAGAGTAATTCCATAAAGTATGGCTCACAATGTTTAGCATTCCCTTTCTGCATTTAACTATGAATGTTGGCAGCTGAAAACACAGTTTCCCATCAGTTTGAGGATGAAAATAGGTATATCACATAAAAAATAATAATAAAGATGCCCTCCCCTCCAATTCTCTTCCCAAAGCCAGTCCCGCCTACTGTATATGTGTGATGTGGCTCCACCATTTTGAACAGACCAGAAATAAATGAATGTAGCATTTCCTGTGACAAACTTAAAGCAGTTATTATGCATATGGGACACAGGTATTTGGGGGATAACAAAATGGAACATTTTATACATCCCTTGCCTAAATCAGGTGACAGTTTTTTCATTCTGTTATTTACTGTGGTATAAGTACCAGCATGGTGATTAAAAGAATTCTGCCATTGATCCAGGTGGGAGCTGAAATGCAAACCAGAACAAATTCTAGTCTTCTTCTTGGACAGTTATATAAGATGGAGGTTCATAAATCATCCCGCATGAGGAGGAAAAGGGGGAACATTTGGTAAAGCAGGGGTCCCAACACCAGGGCCGCAGCCTACTACCGGGCCTTGAGCTATTCGGAACCAGGCCTCAGAAGTGGTGGGCGAGCGCACACGCATGTGCATCCCCACTTGCGCGAGCAGTGGACGAGCGTGTGTGCATGCTCCATTTCTACAAGCAGCAGCCGTGTGTGTGCGCTGCTCACGCAAATGCTGCTCTTGCCTGCCATTCACACGGAACCATCCCCTCCCCCGCCCCCGGTCCACAAAGTCAGAAAGTTTGGGGAATTCTGTGGTAAAGCAAAGAAAGTCCAGCCTCCAGTGGTGAGTCAGAATTGTCCTCCATTGCCTTTTAGGGATCTTTCCCTGACAACTCCAGCTATGACCCAAAGTTTACCCCACCGACAGGAGCTTCACTATCTCTATGGAGGCAAAGAAAATGGAGGAGGGTGTAGTTGCATGACATAGGCTGATTTGGAAGTAGACTGGAACCCCAGTGGTCTATTTCTTGCATCAAGACTGATTGATGGTGGTGTGCTCAAGGGGTGGCAGGATCCTTAAATATTAAGGATGTAAAATCATGGATTGGAATAGATCCCCAATGTAGGCCAATTTTATACAGCGTCCCACACAACTACTTTGGACTTAGAACTGATAATGTTTTGCCTTGAACCTGTTTTTCTGAGAAAACATCAAAAACTATATTTCAATCCCATATGCATTTACAATCCCCTATTGAAACCATAGAGTCCTACATCCAAGCAAACATTTTCAAAACCATGCTGCTAATCTGATAAACTACTCCTCAGCTATGTTCAGATCTGCCTGTTGCTGACCTACATTACAGAATTATCATTAGGATAAAGCAGGATTATCCCCTCATATTGTTAATAGCTCTGGCTGCAGAAGTTAACAGTTATGATGCAATTATTTTATTGACCGCAGAAAATTGACTGCAAAGGTTAACTTTATGATGCAATTATTTTATGATATATAAAAACACAATTCCTTTTCTGTAATTTAAGCTCCTAGATCAGGGCTGTCAAACTCCTGGCCCACAGGCCGGATGTGTCACTTGCTGGCCACGCCCACACCCGGTTTAGCGAAGCGGGGGGGGGGGGAAGTCCTGATATGTCACCTGATGCCGCCATGATGATGTGAGTTTGACACCCCTGTCCTAGATAGATGCTCTAGATGAAACAGCCTCTGCAAATCCAGTTCAAACTTGAGATTTAAAAAATGGCTTGTTATGGTTGTCTGGATTGTCACTCTGTAGCTTGCCAAAATGGTTACCTACCCTTAACTAGCTGTGACTTACTCATGTTTGCATTTGTATGAGCTCCGACAAATTATAGTTACACCAGCACCTAAAAACAAGATAGTGGTCACAACAAGGAGACTGAAGTCCTGCCTCAATGTTAGATGTATAAAGAGGTAGCCAAGGTGGCGCAGTGGCTAGAGTGCAGCACTGCAGGCTACTTCAGCTGACTGCTAGCTGCAGTTCAGCAGTTCAAATCTCACCGGCTCAAGGTTGACTCAGCCTTCCATCCTTCCGAAGTGGGTAAAATGAGGACCCAGATTGTTGGGGGCAATATGCTGACTCTGTAAACCGCTTAGAGAGGGCTGTAAAGCACTATGAAGCGGTATATAAGTCTAACTGCTATTGCTATTGCTATTTGATTGCTCTATCACGTCTGCCATTTTGCCTTTTTTTAATGCTACCTTCTCTGCCTGGCTGCTAGTGCTGAGGTCAAAGGCTAAGTGAAAAGCTTGGGGTCACATCTGGGACAAAAGTTAGAATCTTTGAAACAATTAAGTCCATAGTCCCATTTTTTCATTCCCTAGAAAATTAGTTTGATAAAACACAAATTGCCAACTAAATTTGGGTTGCAGTGCTAAGATGGAAATCCCAAATGATCACAATGGGACTTACTTCTGAGTAAATAGACCAAAGATAGTGCTATAGGCAATCAACATAGGAACTTCTTTTTGTTTGAGCTATGCAAATACCACCACTATTTTTTTCCAAGCTGTAAAAAGAATGAAATTTGTTTTGACAAGTATATTCAGAGCTATGAGAGTAAGAGGTTAAGGAGATTTAACTTTGCATGGAACATAAAATTCCATTTAGGTGGGTTTGAAGGATTAAGTGTAGTTGCTGGCCACAAAATAAGAAACTGGAATTTTCAAGCCTGCAGGTAATTTTCAAGTACAAAGAAAGCTGTTGCCTCAAATTTATCTCAGACATTTGGCTTCCTCATTGAAGAAGGAATTTCAAAGCCCAAGCCAACAAAAGTGATACACCAGCCTGGCTTTGAGGTTACTAAGCTGTATTAATGGCAGCTGTGTTCTTGTTCCCAGGAAATGATACGAATTACAGTTTTCCATTGTAGAAAAATAATGTTTCAACATTAATGAACGACATGCCAATTTTCAAAGAACCAAGGTCTACTGATTTTGGACCATCTGGCCTAGCATTTTGTGTGCCAAGTGACTGAGAAGATCATGCTTTTATTGAAGATTTCAGAATTCCATTTCCCTCCACTGCTTTAGGAACATTTGAAGAAATACATTTTTCACCAAATACAATGATATATAAATTCAATTCCTGGTGGTGGGTTTAAACACCATAGTGTAACTCAGTGTTTCTCAACCTTGGTGAGTTTAAGATGGGTGGACTTCAATCCCAGACTTCCTTCAGCCAGCATGTCCCTTGGTGGTCAGTGTAACTTGTTTCACTAATGACCATGCAATCATGGTAGGCATTTGTTGAGCTGGTGCAGATTACAGACATACACTTGCTGTTTCATTATACAAATATAATTGTTTTATTGTATAAAATACAATTTCTGGATTGTTTGTTATACAAAAAATAAAATTGGTGAAATGACTTTGTATAATCTTAATGCCCTGTTCTTTAATACTCCTTGTTCTTATGTTTATCTCACTTTCTTACTATATATGGTAGTATTGATCTAGCAGATGACCCTCACTTTGTTAAGGACCTAGGTGTACTTATCTCTGACGATCTATGCTCCAAAGTTCACTGTAACAGCATTTCTAAAAAAGCACTAAGAGTTATAAACTTAATTCTACGAAGCTTCTTTTCTGGAAACATTGTATTGCTAACTAGAGCTTATAAAACTTACGCTAGACCAATCTTAGAGTACTGTTCAACTGTTTGGAATCCCTACCATATATCTGACATTAGTACAATTGAGCGGGTTCAGAAGTATTTTATGAGAAAAGTTTTGCACTCTTCTGTACATAATAGAATTCCCTATGCTACTAGGCTGGAAATTCTTGGTTTGGATAACTTGGAACTGTGTCGCTTGCGGTCAGACTTAGGTATTGCATACAAAATTGTACGTAATAATGTTTTACCTGTAAATGATTTTTTCTGTTTTAATCGCAGTAATACGCGCGCGAACAACCGCTTTAAACTCAATGTAAATCTTTCTAAACTTGACTGTAAAAAATACGATTTTTGTAATAGAGTTGTCAAAGTCTGGAATGCTCTACTTGATTCAGTTGTCTCACCTACAGATTTTCATAGTTTTAGTCACAAATTGACTTCTGTGGACCTCACTTCATACTTAAGAGTCCAGCCAGCAATTTAACTACCTGTTCGCCCGAACCGTCCCGAACCAACTAAATCCCACCACTGACATGTACCCATGCAGACTCAGTATGTAATGAACCATACATTACCAAATTAGGAGGAAAACTTCCATCACATCTTCAGTGGCTTCCCACCTCCTCTATAAACTCTTCCATATTTTCTAGTTTCCCAGACACAGGCTTTAGATCGGAGGAAGATTAACATATGACTCTTTTCAGGATCAGATCACTTAGTGGTAAGTTTGTAGCTTTCCACTAATACTATCCCTCCCCCCCTCCAGGGAAGTGGGTCCTATTGGATTGATCCTACCCTAAATGCCTGAAACTTGGTTTCAAGAAAGTCCACTTGGGGAGTTTTCTGAGTCTTTACTGAGCTGTTCTTTAGAAGTCTTGGTTACTTCCTGAAACAAGGCAGTGTTGCTGGTCTTTGATAAGATTACACCTGGGTACCTTATCTCTACACATTGATCTTAGTGGGCTATTTGGTTTTCTGACAAAAACTCCAAGAAATGTAGCATCAGAAGAAATGCCTAGAATGCTACTAGGGAAAGGTGAATAATGAATCCGATCAAATACTTGTATGAACCTATATTAGGAATTAAAACCTATATTTTAATGATAATAAGGTTAGCAAAACATGATTTTCTGCCCTTATTGCATGTGTAGAATGCCACCCTGCAGCTCTTTTTTTAAGCAACTAAGACCCTTATGGAGGTCAATAGAAAATGAAATATTTTGAGGGCTGCAATCTGGAATATTTCACACATCTGGCAGATAAAGTTGTTTGAATGTTTTTGGAGTCAGACTGTGGCTTGGCAGGTCCTGTGGGCCTGATTGGGGAGCGTACTTGCTCCATTGTCTGAGAAGAGTTTGAACCTGTGAGTCTCAAGAAAGTGGAGAGGATTTTGCAAGAAGTTAAGTGTTGCCACCTGGATGCAGATCCTTATCTCTCCTGCTCATCAAGGCTTGTCGAGATATAATGGTTGGTTCAAACAGTGATTAATCCTACTACCTTGTGGCGATTCATGCGGCAAAGCGGAAATACTTCTCTGCATAAATTGCATTTGCTGATAATTGCCCAGCGGCCTTTTTCAGGGTGACCCAGGTCTTTCTGGGAAAGGTAGACTCAGAGATTTATCTGCAGGGGTGTGCTGAGGAATTTGCTGATTTTCTGACAAATAAAGTCATTCAGATTTGATCAGAGTTAGCTGTCGGCGTGGATACTGGAGGAAGCAGATTATCTGAACCTCTTTCAGACAGATTTAGGTCTGGGTACAACGAGGAAGCACTGATTGTCCTTGTAGGTGACTTCTGCTGGGGCTGGGTGGGATGGTACGATCCTCCTGGTCCTGATTGCTCTTTCATCAGCATTTGATGCCATCAATTAGGGTATCATTTTGAACAATCTTTGAGGTTTGGGAGGGGCACTGTACTGTAATGATTCTCTTTCTTTTTCAGGGGTCAGTTTCAGTTGATGTAAGAAGGCAGGGGAAATTTAGCCTGAGGTACCTGCTATGCAGGGTCCCACATGGCTTGACACTCTCCCCACTTCTGTTTACATGGAGCCACTGGATGAGGTCATCCATTACAAAATAGAATAGAATAGAATAACAGAGTTGGAAGGGACCTTGGAGGTCTTCTAATCCAACCCCCTGTTTAGGCAGGATACCCTACACCAGTGGTTCTTAACCTGGGTGATATCGCTCCCTAGGGGGCGATTTCATTTTTCAGGGGGGCGATGGAACGAAAAGGGGCGACGCGGGGGTGAAGGAACGAAAAGGGGGCGATGGAGCGAGAAGTTTTGGGGACACTTTTGAATACGCATCACTTATCTTCATGCGCGTTGTGCAGCAGCCTCTACCCATACAGTGGCGCGCCATTGGCCAGAATGGGCAGTGATGGAGGGGGGAGCGCTTCTTTCAAAACATCGCATGCTGAGTGGCTGTCCCCTGTGACGTCAGCTGTAATGTCAACGTAACTGTTGAAACTAAGTTTATCGACGTCCACGTGTTTTTTTCTAGTGTTCCAGTGCAGTCGAAAATTTAATTTGCAGGTAGTGCCTTTCATTTCGAAGGCCTCTCAACATGGCCGAGAATAGGAAGTGTCGCCAAACTCTTACCCAATATTTTGGGAGGAAGTTAAGTTGCTTTTTTTAGCCTTTCCTTCCACTTACTTAGTGGAGAGGGGCTTCAGCGCCATCCAACAGATCCTTTCTAAGTCAAGGAACATGTTGAAGATCTCTGAGCGCGGTGATTTAAGAATGCGATAAACAAAAATGGTTCCAAACATCAAGAAATTGGCATCAGCTCACCATGCACAAGGCAGCCATTGATGTTCTTTTTTTTTTTCTTTTTTTTTTTACATATATTATTTTCGTTAATAATTGTCTGAGCTTTTATTGTTGTATTTTCTTGTGTGTCTCTTTGTATTGTACTTTTTTAGCGTGCACTCCAGTTCGATATTATATTTTGGTTTCTCAGTTTTATGTTTTCAATTTTTTTGTTGTGTTCTTCGTGTAAACTTTTTGTGTAGATATATATTTTTCTTCAGTTTTAGGCATTAAATTTGTCGCTCTGATTTTTGTTGCTTTCATTCTGTAAAATTTTTCTTTGTGTCTTTTTAATCCTTTTTACAGTGTGCATGAACTTTCCTCGAATCTTAATTTAGTTTTAGTTTCAGAGTTTTCGTCTTGAAATTCTTAGTTCCTATGTTGTGATTGAGAGGTTATGCAGAATTGTTTACATAAATTGAAGAAGAATTATTTCCTATGTTGTGATTGAGAGGTTATGTTGGGGGAGGGGGGCGATGACAACTTCCTCATTGGCTCAAGGGGGCGATTTGTTCAAAAAGGTTAAGAACCACTGCCCTACACCACTTCAGACAAATGGTTATCCAATCTCTTCTTTAAAACTTCCAGTGTTAGAGCATTTACAACTTCTGGAGGCAAGTTGTTCCACTGATTAATTGTTCTAACTGTCAGGAAATTTCTCCTTAGTTCTAAGTTGCTTCTCTCCTTGATTAGGGTTAGCGTTAGGGTTAGGGGCTGCCCTCAGGTGCTTTGGAAAATAGCTTGATTCCTTCTTCTTTGTGGCAGCCCCTGAGATATTGGAACACTGCTATCATGTCACCCCTAGTCCTTTTTTTCATCAAACTAGACATACCTAATTCCAGCAACCGTTCTTTATATGTTTTAGCCTCCAATCCCCTAATCATCTTTGTTGCTCTTCTCTGCACTCTTTCTAGAGTCTCAACATCTTTTTTACATGTTGCAACCAAAACTGGATGCAGTATTCCAAGTATGGCCTTGCCAAGGCATTATAAAGTGGTATTAACACTTCATGTGATCTTGATTCTATTCCTCTGTTTATGCAGCCTAGAACTATGTTGGCTTTTTTGGCAGCTGCAGCACACTGCTGGCTCAGATTTAAGTGATTGTCCACTAGGATTCCAAGATTCTTCTCACAGTTACTACTATTGAGCAAGGTACATATACTGTACCTGCGCATTTTGTTTTTCTTGCCTAAATGTAGAACCTTACTTTTTTCACCACTGAATTTCATTTTGTTAGATAGCGCCCAATGTATCATCAGTACATAGATAAAACTAGTTCTATATCTAGACCCCAAGTCAGGTATATGATGCTATTGGGATCCTGTCCCAGTGCCTAGCAAATTTAAAGATCAGGACTAGAGGAACAGGCTGATAGTCAACTCTGGCAAGACATGAGGGATTTCAAGGACCTTACATTTACATTGGATTTATCATTTTTACTTCTGGAAAGAATTGCACTTTCTGGATAGAACTTATATATAACTAGCTGATACCCGTGCTTCGCTACGAAACTATGTGATGGGGCTTGATAAATTGACACTTAAAGTTTGAAAATTAATGAGTAGTTAAAAAAGGGACTGCATTATTTCGTTAGAGATGGTAAGCTAAGTTTCTGTTACAGATGAAGACATTATTTGCATAGCATAGACTTTAAATTCGTCCCTCAGATGAATTGCTCAGGACCTCCCTGTAAACAACATTCCTGGTTTTGCTCTCTGGCTGGAGGATGACCAGGCTGTCAGGTGAACTGACTCTGGAGCATGCCACATAGAACTTGCCATGGGAGAAACACGCAGCTTCCCTTACTTGTGTTTTCCTAATCGCATCTGTAAATCTTTTCCTGCCTTTTTTGCCTCTTTTCCCTTTAACTGGTGTTACAGTAGAAGGAACAGATTCATCTGAACTGAGGAGGAAAATAAGGGTAAAAAAATCTGTCTCTGACTACCAGCATCCATCGGTATTCATCTGGATAGCATGGCTTAGCTCAATTGTTCTGTAGTAAAGCTGCTTGCTGCTGTGAAAGCAAAGGGAAACTGAAACTCCTCTGCTTGTGTTTTGCATTTGGATCAGATTTCTTTTCAGGTGGGGAGGGGGAGTAGAACTCCTTAGCATCAGAGCTTGTTAATATTAATATAAGAAATACTCATGCTGCGATGGTCATTTTGAAAAATCCTTTCTTAGTGAGCACCTAGAAGCCAAGAGGAACATACGTGGCAAATTTCAAGTTTGTAGGCGTTACGGTTCTGGAGATTTCGTGATTAATGCGTGAGTGGTTTTCGCTTTTATAGTTTCTTAATGAGGAGGTTATAATCATGGGTAAGAGGACCTTTGCACAAATCCAATTTGTGTCAATTTCATCTTTTCTTGGGCTGGGAGGCCAGTTTCCCAGTCATTGATGTCTTGGTCTCATCCTCTTTAAAGCCCTCTATGTCTCAGTAAAGATCACCCAGAAACTACAATCCGTCCAGAATATGGCCATATGAGCAATTACAGGTGTTCCTTGATTTTGTTGTTGTTGTTAGTTGCGAAGTCATGTCCGACCCATTGCAACCCCATGGACAACGTTCCTACAGGCCTTCCTGTTCTCTACCATCCTCTGGAGTCCATTTAAGCTCACGCCTACTGCTTTAGTGATTCCATCCAGCCACCTCATTCTCTGTTGTCCCCTTCTTCTTTTGCCCTCAATCTTTCCCAGCATTAAGCTCTTCTCCAGTGAGTCCTTCCTTCTCATTAGGTGGCCAAAGTATTTGAGTTTCATCTTCAGGATCTGGCAGTCAGGGTTGATCTCCTCTAGGACTGACTGGTTTGATCGCCTTGCAATCCAAGGGACTCGCAGGAGTCTTCTTCAGCACCATAGTTGAAAGACCAGTTCATAGTTCCTTGATTTACTCAGGTAACATTTCTGCTCTGTGAGATGCCAATGGGATTCTGAGTACAATTTATGGTGTTGGCTATCATCTGAAAATCTCTACAAAGGCTTAGGATCTAATTATCTGCAGAACCATCTTTCTCCTATCATTTCTATCTGCTCAAAAGATTTAGTAGAGTTGGCCCAGTCCAGGGCCAGTGGTGAAGCTTAGTCCCCTTGTAGGATCTAGAAGACATGCCTTCTTTGTAGCTTTGCCTGCCCTTTGGAACATTCTCTCTCCTGAGGGTTGAAAGATCCCAACACTGTTGTGTTTTTCTAAAGCAATGATAACTTGGCTCTTCCAAGCAGATTCTGGGACATACTGTAATGATTTATGCTCTAGTAGTCTGTCACTGGAGTCACTGGAGAAAAGCCTAATGCTGGGAATGATTGAGGGCAAAAGAAGGGGACAACAGAGAATGAGGTGGCTGGATGGAGTCACTGAAGCAGTCACGTGAGCTTAAATGGACTCCAGAGGATGATAGGGGACAGGAAGGCCTGGAGGAACGTTGTCCATGGGGTCGCGATGGGTCGGACACGACTTCACGACTAACAACAAGAAGTCTGTCTTGATGGATTCAATCCTTTTGAGTTGTTTAAGATCTCAAAAAGTGTATATGTAATGTTATTGTTGTGTTATTTCTACCACTATATGGTTATTTGAACCTGGTATGTAAGCTGCCTACTGTGTTTCCCCGAAAATAAGACCCTGTGTTATATTTTTTTGAACCCTGAAATAAGCGCTTGGCCTTATTGCCATGCACTCAAAAGCCCAATTGGGCTTATTATCAGGGGATGTCTTATTTTGGGGGAAACAGGGTAGTTATCTCACTGATTCATGCAATAAACAAATAAGTAATAAAGTCCAAATTTACTTTGGACTTTAAATGCTATTAGTCCAAATTCAGCAACAAGCAGAAATAACCCTAAAGGGGGAAACATGGATTTTCAACTTTCAAAATGCTCCAGTTTGTACACAGAGAGGTGTTAGAACGATAGTTCTTATACAAGTAGTTCTCAATTTACAAGTTTATTTGATGACCGTTCAAAGTTATGACATGAAAAAAGTGACCTATGAACATTTTTCATACTTACGACCATTTCAACATCCTCATGGTCACGTGATCAAAACTCAGATGTTTGGCAACTGGTTCATATTTATGATGGTGGCAGTGTCTTGGGGCCCTTTTGCGACCTTCTGACAGGCAAAGTCAATGGTGAAGCCAGATTCACTTAACAACCATGTCACTAACTTAACAACTGCGATGATTCACTCAAAAACTGTGGCAAGGAAGGTCGTAAAATGGGACAAAATTCACTTAACAAATGTCTCACTTAGCAACTTAAATTTTGGACTCAATTGTGACTGTAAGTTGAGGTCTACCTGTATTGAGAGTTTAACCTAGTCTGCAGCTTTCTGCACTGCTCTCAAAGGTTCTGATAGAGCTTTTTTCCCCCACTGGAGTCAAAATTTTTCCCTCCTGCTTATTCTGAATATGATTTTTTTAGTTTACTGTATGTCCTTGAAATATTTGGCTAGGTCAGGACAACCTGTCTGCTATGTTGTTAATAACAGCAAAAATAATGATTGTGTTTTTATAGTAAGCATTAATTTAGGAACCTCAATTAAAGCAGCATTTTAATAGAGTGGTATCATCAGACACACCTGAATGTGTATCCTGGAAATTACCATATAATACTTTCTATAGGACAATATCTGAGGTTGCAATATACAATTATTGTATCAAAGAATTACAGAATTAGTCATAAAGCCCAGGTGTGCCGCCATGACACTTGTGAATTGTCTGTTCTTGCATTAAAAAATACCCTGGCAATTACCATATAAAAGTTCAGTCTTCTACATCAGGAAGGATTTTGGAAAAGAGCAGCAGTACATAAATGATGACTTTCTGGATTTTGTCCCATTGCATAAATGATCTGTGGAATTCACTGCTATGTGTTGAGTTCTAATTTGGATGACTTAAGACTTGATAGGTTTATGATGCAACATTATCAATTATTTCTCCTCATAATGGCTATATAATGTCCGCATAACCATCACATCTCTGAAAAATAATTGCAGTGAAACAGCCATCCTTTTGTCCTGCTAAAAGGCTTTACGTTAACTATGTAGCTGGCAACTTAAAAGGGCAATGGACTAGATAAATTGTTAATGTGATCCAAGACTTTTCTTACTTAAGTTTTGGGAATATATCTGATATATCATAATCTGTTATCTGAAGCTCCTTATCTATAAAAAGAGGGAGACGCGGCACCCATCTTACAGAAATGAAGACTGTCAGGCATTTTTAAAGTTCTAATGCTGGAATTATTTTAAAAGGATCTCAATGGGCTCTCACATGCTAGTGATAATGGACCCCATCACTAACATCTCTGTGTTAGAAAAATTAGGCAAGCACAATGCACAAACCTATCTTTTGTTGCTTTGTGTCGGCCTCCCCTCTTGCTTTGCCTTACCCTTTTCTAATAATCAGCCAAATATTACAAATGGGAGAAGTGCTACAGCCCCCATTTATAGTTTGTGATGCAATTCAGACTATCCTAGTTTAGCTATTACTAATCCACTTTACCAGGCAAGTAAATGCCCATCCCTCACTCTGGTTCCAGTTTGGCTGGGAACTTGGTATCAGTTTCTCTTTTTCTGAGATTTTAAGGTATTTATTAAGCCAACGGCCATTTGAACCATTACATTACCAAGCCCTTCAAGTATCATTGTGTTCTTTTAGTAATTCTCATAGATCATTAGAAACAAATGGCCATAGTTTAATTACAAAGTATATGCTTGGCATGCGTAAGAGTTTAAGTCTCCAGGTCCATGAAAGGTGGTGCTGTTTGTATGACACACGTACGGTACATGGATCAGCTGGAGGCTGAACTGATGTTTCACTATCCCTCTTTGTATTTTTAGCCCTCTTTCTTTTTTCTTAAGTGTTGTTTTTGTCCCTATTTTCTTTCTTTCTTTTGTTAAGCTTAATCCAGTGATGGCCAATCTATGACACACATCAAAGGTGACATGCCTTATTTTAGGTGACACACTAATATTCACGAACACTCCACAACAACTATTCTTGAAACCCTGCCCCACTCTCATGTGGTTTTCAGAGGCTGTGGATGCCACGTGAGAATAGGGTATGCTGTTGTGTAGCCTCCAGATCTTCTGGAAATCGTGCAAGAAGGCCATGCTCTCACACTTCGCACAATTTTCTGAGGCTGTAGAAGAGCAGTCTCTGAAGCTGCTTCAACAATGAAGGCCTCGTGCGACCCAGAGCAGCCTTGAGTAGGCTGTGAGGGCCTATCAGCAGAAAGAGAACACTGTCTGAAGTTGTGTGCAGCAGATTCTGGGGAGTGCTGGGCTGTGGGAGCAATTGTGCCATTCCCCAAAGGCTTGCCCAGGCCACCACTTTAGAACCAGTTTCGGCACTGCCAAGTGCCACTATTCAGATTGCACCACCACATCTCTTGTCTCTGTAAGAAGATAAAGGACATCACAGAATTCCTTGAGGCAAGGGGCATGACATGACATTATGCAAAAGATGCAACTTGTGTCAGATATCATAGGACAAGTACATCATTACATTATTTGCACAATGATGTGATGATAGATATTGGATAGACTATTGACGTCATAGTGGCTTGTTATAGAAACCAAAGGGAGGAGAAATCTTGAATGTGCATCATCTTCAGCTTCCATAGAAAAGGCTGGTAAAACTGAAACAAATACAATCAAACTAAATTGTAAAACTCACATCACTCCTGGTATTCCAAACCTAGTAATTTAATGATTAAAAAGAGAACTAGGAGAGTTCTGTTACAATAGAACTAATTTAAAAATGATGCAGGCCAGATCAAGCTCCCCAAATCACAACCAGGTGCACTACAATATTCTTCTTTTATTTGGTTTACAGAAGAATCTATCAGTACAGGTTGCAGAAGGAAAATGTTTAGTGCTATTTACAATTTGTTTAAAACTCTGCTCTATACAAATTTAATTTTGATCATTATGAACAATATCTTTGTAGGCCTACTGCATATAAAGCATTTTCTCAAAGCAGTAACATTGAATAAAGTAACCTGATTACATTTAAATGAAGATCATTCAAAACACGGAACATTTGTAATGGCTATGGACTCAAATACAGAACACAATGTCAGTCTGCATCTTTAAAAGCCTAGATCTATTTATATAGTTTATTGTTGTATTATTTTACCCGCCAATCTATACTTAAGTTCTATAGCCACGATTTTATAAGTTTTTTTAATTAAATATATTCTACATATTTTTTACTTTCAACTAGGAAGATTTCCCCCTAGTAGAAAAAATATAAAATCTTTATATAATTTTTACAAGTTTAGATGAAACTACTTCATGCTTTAGTGCTGTGCAAATTTTTTAGCATATCTTTTTTTAAATTACATGAAATAAAATAATGGCATCCTTTGTAACTATGTATGCTTTTAAAAAACAGCTTTTGATTTCCAATACAATTGCAAGCACTAATATCAAATGCAAATAACAAACAAATGAACTCATCATTTAGCATTTTTTTCTGTTTTATCCTCTTTTTCTTTTAATTATCTCTTTGAAGTCACTGTTGAGTAAGCATGACACTGAACACTAAGATCAGATGAATAAGGATGACTGAAAAACATCAATTGTAGATATTCAAAGACATAAATTGATTAGTAAATGAGGTCTTTAATATTTATGCACAATAATAAAAGCCTATGAACTACAGGAAATTACCCCTCCCATATTAAGGCTAGGAAATGCACTCTCTGCACTTATTTGTGCTGTCTAAACAAGCACTCAACAAATGTACTAAAGAAGAGTGCACATCAATAAAAAAAAAAAAGTTGCAAGAGCCCTCTACAGAGTGCTTTAAAATTACAGGCACATAGTTTGTTGCAGTGATATTTTTTTATATATAGACAATTTTAGTAGTTAGTGTTTTGTGCCACTTGGTCATCAAGGGTGACTTAGATACAATTTACTTAGTAGTTACTCTTTCCCGCCCATCTATCTCCCTGCTTTCTATTGGCCATGACTGAATTTAAGAAAAAAACTATGGATTTTTTTCAGCGCTGATTCATTTCTCGGTGTTGGAAATACTTAAGAACATTTGTTGATGAGGTCTATATATTGTCAACCGTTTTAGTGCAAATTGCCTCTAGTATTCGTGATTGGTTAAAGTTCCGGTTAAGAATGATTTTAAGGTAGCAAAATGATTTCTGCTGAAGAGTAGTTAATTTTTTTTCTTGGAGAGAAAATTCATTGACGAAATGATGCATTAATAAGCTTGTTCAACAACATAAAGAGTAGAAATAAAAAAGTATTCATTGTTCTAGAAAAAAAGTGTGACCAGGTTCATGTAATATTTCAGTTCAGTGGATTCACAGATAGGCAGAAAGGGTTTTTGAAACAATGTTGGTCTCCTCTAATTCTGCAGCATGAGAGACAAAAACTATTCTACATCACAAGTAGCAGATACAGTGGCGCTTCTACAGGATCACACAACAATTGCTTTCTCCAGTTTTTTCACGATTTCTCTGCCCTACAGAAAAATAAACGTTTTCAAGATGATTAATGCAAAACACCATATATGCATTATAAAAGCTTTAGAGTATTATTATAATGTTGAATAGGCTAGTAATAGGGTTTTATACAGGATGAAAACAATTGCTATCCTATTTTCTCAAAAGATTCACTGGAATATTTTGAATTGGCTTTGTTCTGATGGAATAAGGGCCATAAAAATAATCAATGGGAAATGCCACAAGTTTCCTGTTGTCTTGTTTTTTTATTCTTGGAATACAAAAGTAGATTAGATGGTAGTTTTCCAATAATAAAATAAAAATAAAAATAGTGTATCATATTGGCAGCAATAAATGCGTAACAGACAACCCTTACCTCTCACCTCACCCCCTTCCTCATCACACTATTCCAACCAAATTCTGCAGGGACAGAACAAATGTGTACAGCTAATATTGTTCAAGTCTCCATGGCCTAACCCAACCCATGAGTTTTGGTCTCAGATTAATCTGGCAAATTAAATGTCCAATTCTGAATTTAAATTCAATAGTTCAAAGGAACCCAAGAAAACACTAGATTGATCATAAATGTAATATATTTACAACAAAGAACAGTTGTTTTCTTCTCAATTTTCCTCTACAATATCCAATGTAAAAATATGTTGCAATTTGCTAAGCCTACCTTGAGAATTTGGCTCTGGCAATGTCTCTCTAGCCACCAAATGCATCACTGTTGTTTTGCCAAAGGGCAATTTTAATGCTGCAAAAAAGAAAAAAAATGTTTTGTAATTTTCCTCTATAATGCACAATATTGTTCCATAATTTCAACTGCATTATAATTGTTTCCTGACTCTGCTAGTATTCATAGTACACATTTTTTTTTAAAAAAAATATTAGCATTTCTTTAACTGAATCTCTCAAGCCACTTACAGAATATAAGTTGTAAAAGCAGAAAGTAAAGTTTTTTTATTAACTTCTGCAAATCTATTGATGTGAATGGATAAATTAAAAGTCAATGTAGCCATAATTGAGTCAATTAAAATAACAGATAATGAAACACTTCTATGCCCATGAGGTTGCTGTGGATTGAACAGCTGTTTTATATCACTTCATACTCACTGAACCTTCACATTAGTTGCTCTGTATTACCCATCATTATGCCAATGACAGCATCAACTATGAATGGAAGAAACTGTAATACAATATATACTACAATCTATATACATAAATTCAACAATACACTGATGATTGTGTGTGTGTGTTTGTGTGTGTGTTTGTGTGTGTGTGTATAAACTCTTTTGTAATTGAGCTTGATTCCTGTTGATTTTATGGACCTGTCCATTTAGTATTCTTGTCAGTAATATAAAAGTGACTTGCTATTGCCTTCTGAGACTTTTCAATTTCCAAGCATAACCTATAGCTTTGCTCTTTCCTGGAGGTTTTGTCATCAAAGTCCTAATCATGGCTAACTCTAACTTTTAAAATTGAAGTAAGTTTGACCACTGGCTGCTACCATGCAGGTGTATGGATCCAGATAAGAAAATGTGCTTTTCATCTGGTGTGGACACATTCATTGCACACAGGATCTGAAGCACTTTTCTAACTTTGAATCCAAATATCTGCACAACCCAAATGTACTGTAAATATAGCAGGTTTATTTTGCTCTGTCTTAACTTCTTCAGTATCTGCCCGTCAGAGATGTCGCTGGAAACAAGTTTGGTAATTTCAAAACTCCATGATGTTTATTTTTCAGATTAATGTTATAAACGGAGAAATTGGGATTTCATGATTCCCCAGTACCTGGTTACACTGGCTGGGAGACAAAGGAAGGTCAAAGCAACTAGAAAAGCTGAAAAGAAATGAAAAACACAAGGATCTGTTGTACTTCCTGTAGCTAGACTGATTTATATTGCTACCTAGCAGGTTTTCTACTTCCTGCTGTGAGATAAATAGAGAGGAAATAGCCAGAGACAATTTCCTCATGTGCTCTTTTAATTTTAGCTTTTCAATGGACATCTATGGCTTTCTTGAAAGATTTTTAATCTGTTAGTCCTTCTCAAACCTGAATTACAATGCCTTGCGTGAGGCATCATTATAAAGAAGCCATTAAAAGCAGGGGGGAAATGCCAAATTTAAATATAGAAGCAAGAGTACATTAACAATGCTACAAGAAAAGCATTCAATGTAATGCAGAAAATATCCTGAAAGAATGCAAACTATTCATAGAAAACTAATAAGTGATAAAACCTATCATCTGGGAAAAGCCTACATCGAGAATCCCAATGCTTCCAACATTCCAAGAAATAATTTTTCTTCATTATTTCAAAACATCTTAATCCTGCACATTGCATTGTGACAGAGATAGTAGTAGAGAAAAAAGAAACAAGTTTATCAGCTCTAAAGTCAGAGTAGGAATCTTCGGCTTCTTATTTGAACTAGTTCTATTTCAGTATTCATAAGAATTTTTGCCTGCACTCATTCATTACATCTTCTGTCCCAGTTCCTTTCCTTTCTGTGTCTTGCTAACAAGATAAGCCTAAATGCAGGATTCTTCTGTTAGTTCAATTTTGTTCATTTTCTGGAAGCTAAAAAACCTTCATGTTTAAGTGCTGTGGTAGAAATTAGAGGTCAATTGTCCATATCCAAATACATTTATACTCCATCTGAGATGTCATTAGCAATCTAAGAATAACCTGGCAGGTACTAGATACCGTAGATGTTATTCAGTTAAAAAGAATCAGTGAGGCACACCACAAGGGGGCACAACTGAACAGCTTTTCTGCTCCAAGTGAGATAATACCATTCTTGTGTAACTAACTAGTAGTGTGTATCTGAAAAGCAATGCTAGATGTGAGAAAATTTATTTTGAATCAGCCATCAACATTTTTTACTCATAATTATAAGATCTAGGACACTTCCTTAATCTTAGTTTCATTCTGATTATATTTTCTAACAATCCCAATGCAATATAAAAACTAACCTCAATTTAAAAACAATTCATATTAAAAGTATTCTCTGTTTCAATTTCAACTATACCATTTGCTGAACTTTCCAAAAAATGTATTTTAACTTTCGATTGTTCCCAAATCAATGAAATATCTTTTTTTTTATTTTTAGTTCACTCAGATGTTTATAAACCAATTTCTTTCATTACCTCCTAGTGTCACATTGCCATGAAGAAATCTTCCTTGATAAATAAGTCTCAGAATATTTGGACTGCTCACTTGTTCTTCTTCCCAATCTGCAAAAGCAACAAGAAAAATAACACAATTCAATTATCTAATTTTGAAATTATATATTACTTCATATAAACTTCCAGCAAGGCTAATCACACACCAGTTTATAAATATTCTTTTGAGTATGTTTCTTTTCTTGTCATAAGGATAGGTTTTTAATTTCAGCCTTAAAGAGACAAGTCAAAGGGAACTGAACTAGAAAATAACTCCAGAAATTCCTTCTAAAAATATTTGATAAATATAACAACTGTTTATATTGAAGTTATTTTGTAATTGATATTAACAGCTCAGTGCAAATGAGATGAGAATATAGAAAAAGTAGGTCATTTAGGGAGTAAGAATCAGAATAGTAACTGTTTAGAAGTACCTGCTTAGAAAAAGATTTGTTTCAACTATGTGGGTTAAGTGTCAGTCTATTTACATGTATATATCACAATGGGATGATTCTAAAAGCACACACTTCATTTGATTGTTTGTGGTGAAACATTGAGATAATTCACTAAGGACGCAAGGGTGATAAAATGTTTCAGTTAAGGACCAAATCATTATTTGACTGAGTCAAGAGGAGAAATGGGAATGGACTGGAAAGAAAATAAAAGAAACTAATAAAACTAGAATAAAAGTATAATGACTGTAGATAAAGTACAAGTCCTGTATGTACAAAAACAATTAGAAAACAGATTCATCTCCCATAAAAAGGGGCGGGGGCGCGACCCAGTGGCTCAGCGGTTAAGATAGCAATAGCACTTAGACTTATATACCGCTTCACAGTGCTTTACAGCCCTCTCTAAGTGGTTTACAGAGTCAGCATATTGCCCCCAACAATCTGGGTCCTCATTTTACCGACCTCGGAAGGATGGAAGGCTGAGTCAAACCTTGAGCCTGGTGAGATTCGAACTGCCAAATTGCAGGCAGTCAGCAGTAGCTGCCTGCAGTACTGCATTGCTGGGCTTGTCGGCTGGAAAGCAGCAGCCCAGGTTTGAAACCTGAGCGCCACGCAATGGGTGAGTTCCTGTCCTCGCCTTACCTTCACAGGCAGCCATGGTGAGCAGAGCGGTGCGAGCCCCAGGGGCTGTAAGGTAAGGCCGACGGCAGGGGAGGGAGATCCATTCCAGGCCCACCGCACTCGGCCAAAGGGCCGCCTTGGGGGGGGGGCATGGCAAGACTCGCTCGCCTTTCAGGCCTGGCTAAAAGGGCGATCAGCTTGGGATTAAATTCCAAATGAAATTGGGTCTTCAGGGTAAGGAGACATGAAGTACTTTCAACTGCAGGTTTTTAAAAATCTATTAAAATGAATGTCTAGACCAGCGGTTCTCAACCTGTGGGTCGCGACCCCTTTGGGGGTCAAACGACCATTTCACAGGGGTCGCCGCGCGCGTTAGCCCGCCATCTTGGTGCCGTCGCTATATCCCTGGGTGTCTGGACAGCTCTACAATGCTTGTTCAATGGCTCTGTGCCAATACTGAATTGTTATAACATTAAGATTCCTTATAATGATATAATGCTTTATAGCTTTTTATGATAAGGAACACCTCAGAATTCCCCCCCCTTTCTATTTAGCAATAGCAATATTACTTAGACTAGTTACGACCACAATTGAGCCCAAAGTGAAACATTTATTAAGTGAGTTTATGACTTTTCTTGCCATACTTGTTAAGTGGATCACTGCAATTGTTAAGTTAGTAACATGGTTGTTAAGTGAATCTGCCTTCCCCATTGACTTTGCTTGTCAGAATGTCGCAAAAGATGGATCATATATACCCCGGGCACTGCAACCGTCATAAATATGAACCAGTTGCCAAGCACCTGAATTTTGATCACATGACCATGGAGACTCTGCAACAGTTGAAGTGTGAAAAACGGTCATAAATCACTTTTTTTTCAGTGCCCTTGTAACTTTGAACGGTCACTAAATGAATTGTTGTAAATTAAGGATTACCTGTATATACGGTAAATATAGTAAAAATGAATACAAGCTAAAATAGAAAAAAAGTTTAGAAGAAGCATAAAAAAAGTCAAAGTAAAATAAAAGAATAAAAGTAGAAGAGTGTAATGGATTGTGTGAATGACCTTGGAGAAAGAGGAAAAGAGATGCTGCCTAGGAATCAATCAGACAAGAGAGGCAGGAACCCAGTAGCTTAATGATAAAGAAACGTAGGAAGAAACCCGCCCTAATACAGATTTAACAGATTAACAGAGTTGGAAGGGACCTTGCAGGTCATCTAGTCAAACCCCCTGCCGAAGCAGGAGAC
>QLTV01004098.1:2242792-2273640 GCA_003457575.1 Thermophis baileyi
TTTCTTTTTCTTTCCTTCCTTCCATCCCTATCTTTCTTTTCTTATTTTTCTTTCTTCTTTCTTTCTTTCTCTTTTTCTTTCCTTTCTTCCTCTCTCTCTCCCACTTCCTCTTTCTCTCTCTTTCTCTTCTTTCTTCTTTCTCTTTCTTCCTCTTTCTTCCTCTCTCTCTCTTTCTCTCTCTCACACACACACACCTGGTCTGGGCACATAGACGGTCACGGAGCCCTTCCCGGGGAGTTCTCCTGCGCAGACGCACCCAGCAGCAACGGTGGCGGTGGGGGCAGAACTTGCCTGGGATCTCCGCCATCCCGGAACTGCGCCACGCCAGTTCCGGGATGGCGGAGAGCTTCCTTGGGAGAGCCAGTGGTGGCAGCAGAGCTTGCTTGTGGCGGCGGCAGAGCTTGCTTGGGCTCTCCCAAGCAAGCTCCCTGCCATCCTGGAACTGCGCCATGCTGGGGAGTTTTCCGGCATGGCGCAGTTCCAGGATGGCAGAGCGCTTGCTTGGGAGAGCCCAAGCAAGCTCTGCCGCTGCCACTGGTGCCAGCAGCAGTGGCGGCAGAGCACACCCTGCCCTTCAGGAACCCGAGGGCAGGCGGCCCGGGCCGGAAGCGGCGCATCCCCCATCATGGATGCGGGGAGTGGGACCGAGGTGGAGGGGAAGGCAAGTGGGCAGCAGTCGGATGAGCGCAGCAGGTCTTCCTCCCCCCACCGCCAGCCTTACCTTCTTCTGCTGCTGCTATCGGGCTGAGAGCAGCGGCGGAGGGGAAGGCAAGTGGATGAGCGCAGAGGGTCTTCCTCCCCAACCCCCCAACGCGTTGGCCTTACCTTCTGCAGTGGCGGCGGTGCTCCGGGACGGCAAGCGGATGTCCTGACTCCCAGGGCTGCTGCACATGCACACCGCATTGGACTGCTGGCACTCCAGCATGACATCAGGCTGGTCGGGATAAGGCCAGAGTGCATGTGCAGCCCCGGGACATCCGCTTGCAGGGTGAGCGAGCGGCGACCGGGGGAGCAGTTCGGGGGTGTGGCCAGCCAGCCGTTGCTACCGGTTCTGCGAACCACCGACGGCCACTGCTACCGGTACGCCCGAACTGGTCCGAACCAGTAGCATTTCACCCCTGGTCCCATTGAAGGTCTTAGCGTATTTAGCTCAGGAATAACAGAATAACAGAGTTGAAAGGGACTTTGGAGGTCTTCTAGTCCAACCCCCTCCTCAGACAGGAAAACTGAGGATGCCAAAACCTGAGTAGAGGGCCTGGGAAAGTTGTCAGAATAACATAATAACACTTAGAAGGGACCGTGTGATGTTTTGTATAAATACAGAGAAAGAAGAACTCTTGTGATCTTTGACTTTTAAACTTGCTGTCAAACATCAGCCATAATACTAATTACTGTTTTGAACAATATGCAGGTTGTATTACACGAATGGCTATTTTATATGTGAAATTATGACTGAAATATTTCCGCACCTATATTGGTTCTCACTGTCAGGAAGTTTCTCCTTAGTTTTAGGTTGCTTCTCTCTTTATTCAGTTTCCATCCATTGCTTCTTGTTTTGCCTTCTGCTGCTTTGGAAAATACATTGTCCCCCCTTCTTTTGTGGCAGCCCCTCAAAAGCCTGTTTTGTGACCTGCCTATCACACTCTTGGGCAAAGCATGTGAGCCATTTCCTCCTTTCAGTGATCCATGAAAGTACATCTATAGTATGTAGATGCAGATAATAAAGTCGAAAAAAGGTGAACAACATTTTTACAGAACTATAGATATGTTGAGGTCTTTGAGGCAGTGGCCAGGAGGCGAGACGAGGCTGGGCGTGACAAGGAGTGGCTGGGAGGGAAGGGGCATGGTGAGGAGAGGAGAGGTGCCCCTCGACGTGAGTGACATCGAGTTGGCCATGTGTGTATGTGTGTATATTCAGGCCACATGCACACACACACACAAACAAACAAATAACAGCAAAAAGTGAATGAAGAGAATGTCCTTATCAAACTTGGTCATGAAGTAGAGTTGTGGCTTGTAATTATTGCATTTTCCCATATAACATAGATAGGGCTGCCTATACACTCTGCTTACTGCTCTACTATTAGGTGGAAAAATAAATGCATGAAAATTTGCTTTCAACATGGGAGAAATGTTATGTTCTCACTTTAGTATCAGAAACACACAAGGGTATATCCCTGCATTCTACTTTAACAAACATATTAGAAATACGGGTTAGTAGAGGGGATAATAAGGTCCATGCTTGAGAGTGTGTATGAGCTCATACTCTGGACATTGACATAGCAGCCATTATACAAAGGTTAACATTAACTAGGTTTCAGTTCTAAACTAAATTGGGTTACCATAGTTTGAATAGCAAATCTGAGTTTGCTTCAGAATTGATCTACATAATTATGGTTTTTTTTACTAGTTCAGGAGTAAACAAGCAGGGAATTCATTAATCACAGGCCATGATAAATACAGTCCAGACAAGCCATCACCATGGCCAAAACACTAATATCTGGAAATGTATTTCTTTAGCCAGCTTCGCTTCCAGCCAATTTACGGGTAAGAATTTAGCAGCTTAAAGCTGCAGGATGTAAAAGCTCTAAGATTCAAGTTTAGCACAGTAACTATGCTAATCATTCAGTTGGAGCATTTAAGTTAATTTGACAATAGACAAACTGCCACTTTGTTATATTCCTAAACCCCTCAGCAACTTGTGATATTTATTAGACTGGCTGGTAGACACACTGTGTACCAGTGGTAGGATATTTAATTGAAAATTAGTTCAAAGAGAAGTTCTGACCATCCATATGCAACAGAAAACTTTCAGAACTGGCATGCTCTCCAATGGAGCTTCTAGTCAGTGAGATAGAATTTGTACAGACTATAGTTCAGTGATGGCGAACCTTTTTTGGCTCAGGTGCCAAAAGGGTGCGCGCGCGAGCGATAGTGTGCGCGCGCATTCCCACACCCATAATGCAATGCCCTCCCCCCATGCGCACAACCCCCGTGCTGCCCCCGCGCATGCACACAACCCCCCCACACTGCCCCCCCCCGCACATGCGCACAGGCCTCACTGAAGCCTCCAGACTTCCGGTAGGCCCGTTGGGCTGTTTTTCGCTCTCCCCAGGGTTCAGGAAAGCCTCCTGAAGCCTGGGGAAAGCGAAAAACGGCCCAACCGGCAGTTCAGAAACGAACTTCCGGTTGGCCCATTGGGCCGTTTTTCGCTGTCCCCAGGGTTCAAGAGGCTTTCCTGAAGCCTGGGGAGAGTGAAAACGGCCGAAAAGGCCAAAAATCAGCTGGCCAGCGTGCACATGCGCGCTGGAGCTGACATAGGGCAACGCCTCGCGTGCCCTCAGATATGGCTCCACGTGCCACCTGTGGCACACGTGCCATAGGTTCGCCATCACTGATATAGTTATATCACCTTTCCACTTTCCAGTTCTACTCTATTCTATTATCAAATAGTCTAGTGAGCCTTCTTTTTTTTCCTTTTTTTTTGGGGGGGGGTAAGTATCCCGAAGCTGATTTGGAAGTATATTTTGGAGTTTTGTCTTGATGAGACAACCAGTCTCTTTTTAATTATAAGACTCTGCTTGTAGGTCATGTTCCCTTGAATGTTGAAAAAAGCAGGTCAGAGTATAAATTCAATAAACAAACTCAGATTGTCCAGATTATATGTTAATCAATTCTCACCAGCTGTTAGTCAGCATGAATGATGGTGAAGAATGGCAAGAACTACAGTCCAACATTTGGAGAGTCTTGCATGCCCACCTCTGAGATCATGTTTGAAGCATTAGTATTAGATTACAATACCCAAAAGACATGTGTAATAAGAATGTCTTTTAATAACAGAATGTAATATACCAAGTGCGCATCTTCGAATATTAAGCACCCATTGGTAACATTAACATAAATCCACTACAACCTATTATACAATGGGCAGTTTTTGAAAAACATTAATAAACATATAGCAATTAAATAACTGACCATAATTAGTCGCTTGAAATTTTATCTTCTTAAAAGGCAATTCTATTAGTTTTCAAAATGACTAGACAGAAGTTATAATGATAGCTTTAAGTCATACATGACTTGGTGCCTAGATATATTAAGGACTGCATAATCTTAGAATTGCTCAATCATTAAATTACAAAGATAAGAGCAATTAAGCAAAGTATCTTTACTGAGATGTACTTTGCCAATATAACTCCACTCCAAAATTTGATGAACTTGGTGCCGCACTAAAATTTTCATTACTTTTCTTTGCTGTTGCTGCTGCAGCTATTGTATTTTTCTTTTTACCATTTCTACAACCTCAGTTAAACCTTTTAACTTTACCAATTTTTTTTAAATGTTGCCATTATTGTTTGAAGGGTTTTTCCCCAAGCCTCTATGTAAATGTTTAATTATAACGTTAGTAGGATATATATTGCTAAATATGATTTAATGGTAGTCACTACATTCCTAATTATACTTAAGTGCAGCAGAGAGCAATGCTAATCTAATTCCAATCACATGATCAGTTACTTACATGCATTTAGGTTTCATCAATTTTAAAGGCTTATCCATGCAAAAGAGGCTCAGGTTTAAAAGTTTTAACATTATAAACGTTATCTGTTGATAAATATGCATATGAATATACATTTATAGGGGGACACAGGATCAATCCTACAGTCAGAATTATAATGCCTAGCAGACAACTTGTCTTTGGAGGCCTGATTCCTACTTTTCTACTTCCAAATAGCATATGGAGAATATAATTTCATAAGAGTTACAATGGTTTTATAGATGTATAATTATTAATAATATGCAAGATGTTATGAATGTGAGCCATATCACATTTAAAACCTTTTTTAAAAAAATACTCTTTCAAAACAACTAAGGATGTCTATTTGGATTGTGAAACAATTTAAAATGAGGTGGTTTGAATTTGAAATATTTTGCATTCCATTAGCCCTTCCCTTCTTGACATTTTTCCTGCTAGATAAGAATTCAAAATGTCAGTTTATGAAAAATATAGTTCTAGTGTACAATTTTGGCTCTACTGGTATTTGCATTCAATGTTATTCAACACTCATTGATTTTAGATAGGGGGGAAATAAAACCACATTGGATAAAGCACATAAAGAGCTGATGCATATATTTTGAAATACATATATTAGCATTTCAATGTTTTATTTTTGATGAGGATATTCTTTCTCCCCGTTCCATGGAATAGAGTGGAATGCTGACCAAATAATAAACATTAACATTCTAGTACTTACCCATTGGCCAATTGTCATATACATGTTTTGCAATGTCCCCTGCTGAATCATTTGGTGAGAACAAGAACTCTTTCGTTTTTCCACTTACCAAAATGAGGCGCAAATTTATCTGTAGAAAAAAGTAAAAGATCAGGAAGATCTGTTCTAAATTATAGAAGTAATTTTTTGCTATAAGTGTCTAAAGCAGGGGTCCCCAAACTTGGCAACTTTAAGACTTGTGGACTTCAACTCCCAGAATTCTCCAGCCAGCTATGCTGGCTGGAGAATTCTAGGAGTTGAAGTCCACAAGTCTTAAAGTTGCCAAGTTTGAAGACCTCTGGTCTAAAGCATTCACTGAAGAGGAACATGTACTGTATTCAGAAAAAAAGAAAAAAATGGCTTGTGTTTTATGATAATGTAACAGAATTGCAGGTACTACATAAAAAGTGATATCCCTACTTTTTTTCTTTTTCTTCAGTTTCTGACAAACATGCAATAATATATTTACATATTGGCTGAAAGAAAGAGACAACTCTAACAAAAACTATCTGGATGATTAGAAAGTATTAACTATTTTTAGAAAACAAAATCAGAAGAACTGTAACAATAGTCTAAAATACTGAGATTTACTGATTTTAGGACACAGAAAGATAACATCAAAACATCAAATATAATTTTGCAGTACAGAAAACCCATTATATTACATTCATTAACACCAATTATATTTAAACATTTTGGTTTAAATGACTAGTTATTTAACATATCAAATGTGCCCTTTATGCTCAAATACAAATACCAATTTGATTGAATTGATGTTTATAGGCAAAGAAAATCCAATTTAATCCCACGGTTAGTCATCTAGAAAAAGATACATATGAAAGGACTGCTGGCATGAGGTTATAACTCCCATTTGGTCAACGTGTTTGACCAAAGCATCATGATCATAATTAGCACAGTTTAAATCAAATTCTATAGGTGGAAAAGAAAAACTTGAAGTAAGACCACAAGGACATGTGGAAACTAAAATGTGGATGAAAAAGAACAAAACCACTCAAGAAATATCAGGAAAAATGAAAATTGGGTCATAAAATGCATGTCTTTTGTCTTTATTCTAATGGTTGAAGAAATAAATGAGGCCAAATACGATTTAATAGCAGAAACGTGGTGACAGTTATAACAATATAGTAATTAAAGAATACATTTGTTCAAAGGAAACGAAAACAAAAGAAAGGGAAAAGTTATACTGAGGGTTAAAAATATCCATTCATGCTCATAAATCCAACTGAATAAATCTGACAACACTGTACAGAGCATTCAGATTAAAACGAGAGAAAGAGGAAAAAGAAGTTCAATATTGTTGTTGATGTCTACTATTATTTGCATAACCAAGTAGAGGAAGTGGATGAGTACTTGCAAAAGCAAATTGCATATCTTTCAAAGATGCATGAAGTTGCAGTGATGGAAAACTTTAATTACCCTGACATCTAGTGGAGAACCACCATTGTGAAGCATACTTTCCAGGAAATTCCAGACTTATCTTGCTGACAGTATTCTCCTTCACAGGCACCAGACGATCAGTTATTTTATGCTTGACTTAATACTAATCAATAAAGAACACTTAGTTGAGGAAGCAGGAGGAACAATGTGGTAACTCTGTAATGATGGAGTTCTTGATATAAAGGTAAACTAAAACTGAAGATAGTCATTTTATATTTTAGACTAAACTTTAGATTTTAATAAACTCAGAGCTATGCTAAGTAAGTCCCATGACAGGAAAAAAAACAACTTATGGGAAAATGAGCTCAAGATGAGATCAAAATGAACTATCAAAGACTTCAAAAGTTTCAGTAAGGAGAAAAAAAATGAAAGACAGCAGAAGCGGCTAATACTTCTACCAAAATCTTAGGGAGAATCTGAAAACAAAAAATATGCAGGGCCAGGTCACAAAAGAAGTACAGACAGGTAGTTCACAACTGTGGAGATAATATTAGGAAAATAGCTAGTTTCTTGATGAAACACAGTGGAAGTAAAAGGCAAGCCAAAACAAAAGGAGCCTACTTAGAAATAACCTTGAGGGGAATAAGATAAGATATGGAAGGAATTCTTTTCACCAAAGATAATAGGAAGAGCAATATATTGTCCACAAATGTGTTCAAAAGACTTTTGTTCTTAATTGAAAAATATATTAATGTCTTTGATGGCACTAACACATAGAATGATAGCACAATTAACTAAAGTTCCAGAGACATATTCAAAGTAACTAGCATAATTTTTTCCTAATATAACTACTTCAGTCAAATATCAATACATGCATATTTAGATATTCATCTATTTAAAATATATTTAGATAGTCTATAAAAATGCAAAACTCTTCTCCAGGGAGGTTATAGAGTATCATAATAATAATATAAAACTTTAATAAACTCTATAAACAGTTGGCATTGTAGGCAAAGGGTTGGGGAGGGGGGAAATCAGACATTTTTTTGACATAACAAAAGAGCTGACATAGGTCTACTGTAGAAGAAGACTGATTTTTTTTGTTAATTTAACAGCCATAAAAAAGAACAAATGAAAAAATACTTCATTCTTAAATGCAGGCAAGCTGAGGTGAATAAAAATGATATTTTAAATCACTTGGTTCCAGGACACCTGACTTGGTCTTGTTAACTACAACTATTTCCTCTAAGATCCTGAGCAAGGCTTCCATCAACCTGCTACTTAGTCCTGAAGGCATTGAGGATTAAAACTAAAGCTGTAAATGTTTAGCTAACATATTTACAGATTATTATATCCAAATTATTCAGTAACTTCCCTTGTCTTTATAGTTAAATGGCATTTCACAGGTTTTGTCTAAGTGGAAAACTTAAAGGTTATAAATTGTCAGTAGAAGCACTATATGTTTGTTTAAATAGATAAGCTTGTAAATCTAAAAAATGATGAAAGCACCTGATATAATATTCCATGTAATTAGGAGTATCAATAGACTGCAAGCCATATAAAATGGTGCTGAACAGATAAACTAAATAATTCTTCTAGATAAGGAAAAAAACAAAGCCAAACTGACATTTTTCAAAATCAAGTGATTCATCTTCCCTACCCAAAAGAACACTTCTGATTATTAGGATTATTAGGAATTTGTCACAGTAAAATATAGATTTTTTACATTCAGCAATTATTTTCATAAAATAATTCTGTGTCTTTAAACATACAGAATATTCTTCTGTGAAATTATTGCTAAGATAAGAAGTGGGCCTGGAATGCTGATGTACAATTGAGTATCATCTGCAGGGAGACAATACCCTACCTTGAAATAACAGATTACCTCTCCCAATACTTTCATCATATAGATGTTAAAAAAACAGGAGGGAGAGGACTGAGAGGACTGGTTATCAAGCTGAACTCCTTCCTCACAATGGCCAAGGGAAACTATTCCTAAGAAGGAGCGAGAGCACTGTAATCTCCAACCCAGTAGATCATCCAAAAGGATATTATTCTAGTTAACCCATTCCTTTGCTACTATTTCTTTTTATTAAAAAAAACCCCTGCAATACTAGGATATATCTTTTTACAAATGTACTGTATTGCATCATCATTATTTTTTATCCAGTTCATTTTAATCTATACATCCTGGGAAAATATACTAGCTGAGTCTTTGTAAGTAGACAATTACTGTCATAGGTACAGTATATTCATGGAGGGAAAATGAAATTAAGAAAAAAACAGGAAAAACATGATCACAGGTTAGGTTTAATGAGTTACTGTCTAAATCAAAATTGGCTGGATCTGCACAACATATTAAACTATATAACATAACTACAATGACAGGGTCAAACAATGCATTAAACTAAAACCACCAAATATTTTTTTCACACACTTCAGTTTTGCCATTTATACCAATTACTGCTTATAAGAATTTTTTTAATAATGTAAACTTATATTATAACAAAAACCATATAATAGAAAGATCCATTTGGATTTTTGTGGTTTCATTATCTAGACTTTTACCTTTGTTTGAATGAGATCAGGTTAAGTCCCTCCTCATTTACAGAGCTCACTTACTTTGAGCCAGTTACTATCTCTCAGCCCAATCAACCAAATGGAACTGTTCTTATGACTATAAAATATGCCATTTTGAAGTGTTTAGAATAAAGAACAGGTACAAATGTATGATATAAATAAAAATAACAGCACCATGTTACGACATAACACAAATTTTAAGTGACACGAGCCTATGTTGCCAACCACAAATAAAAGTGATTGGTTGCCACTACTGAAAATGCATTTTCTCCCTCTGTTCATGAAACCATTCTGGCTGTTTGCAGGTTAAAAATAATTGCATTCCTATAGTATTTTTACTGACATCACATACCGTATTTTTCAGAGTATAAGACGCATTTCTCCCCCCCACCCTAAAAGTGGGTGAAAATTGTGGTGCATCTTATACACCGAATGTTGCATCAGCCATACCTGGGGGGAGGGAGTTGGTGCGGCGGCAGCAATGGCAACAGGCAGCTGATTGGCGGTATTCTGGGAGGCTGATCCAACCGCCAATCGGAGGTGGGATTCAAGCAGTTCGGCTGAACCATTTGTTAAAGTGTGGAGAATCGGCTGATCCCACCATTGACTGCCCTGTTCGTCGAGCAGTTCGCCGAGGACGCCCTGCCGCCACCTCCTGCACTGCCGCCAGGCCTGCCACACCACCAGGCCTGCTGCACCGTCGCCGGGCCTGCCGCACTGCCGCCAGGCCTGCCCCACCACCAGGCCTGTTGCACCACCACCAGGCCTGCCCCACCACGTCTGTCACCCTGCCACTGGGCCTGCCGCCCTGCCACCTGCCGCCCCGCCGCCACCTGCTGCCCCACTGGGCCTGCTGCCTCGCCTGCCGCCCCGCCGCCTACCACACCACCGGGCTTGCGTGGGCTGTGAGCCCAGAGACATAGAGAGAGTATGGCTTGCCTTCCGGAGAGGGCGGGCAAGGGTTAGGGTTAGGGTCATTGGGGCGCGTGTGGCGAGATGGGGCTCTTCTTGCCGTCCATTTTCCCATCGCTGGGCATGGCATGGCTTCCTGCCCCACCGCAGCCATCGATGCAATTTGGGGGTGGCAGACTGTGTTTTATTAGCATGGGCAGGCATGCTAGAGCCTGCCTGTTTGTCTTTGTAAAGATAACATGGCTAGATTTTTTTTTTTCGGGAGGAAAAGTATCACCAATGTTCTAAAATTCTCAGCTTGCTATTGTTAGCTTAGGGCGGGGGCGTAATGAGCTAGTGCGGCACGTACTTTATATGGTATACCGGTATCTTGTGTATGAATGTATGAACATGGTTTCAGCTACAGTGCTCTGTATTGTTATAAAGGACACATTACTGTTCTTTCTTGCAGAAAAATACTATGGTACCTCCTGACGCTACATACCGGTAGAAGGATGTCAAAGCAGAAAAGACAAGCATATAAAATTTCTTTTAAACTGGAAGTAGTGAAATATGCTGAGGAACATGAAAACAGAGCGGCGGAGAAACATTTTGGACCACCTCCAACTGAAAAAATGATGAGAGTAGAGGAAACAGGCGGATCAGCTGCAAAAAGTAAAAGATAAAAGCAAGCACAACATTTGTGGGCTTCCTGCAAAGTGGCCACAGTTAGAGGTGGACATGAAAAACTGGATCACATGTCACCAGAATAATGGCTTCGCAGTTTCCACAAAAATGGTAATATATGAAGCCAAACGCATTGCTGTACAGAAAGGCATTCAGGATTTTACTGGATCACCATCGTGGTGCTTCAGATTTATGAGGCGATATGGCCTTGCTATGTGCACCAAAACTAGAATTGTGCAAAAAAATGCCAAAAGAGTATGAATCTAAGATTCTGTCTTTTCATACATTTGTAATTTGAAGAATTTGAAGAAAAATAATTTTGAAATTGGCCAGATTGGGAATATGGATGAAGTCCCGCTAACCTTTGATGTGCCATCTAATAAGACTGTTGATCTGAAAGGTGCCAAAAGCATAACCGTGAAAACCTCAGGATATGAGAAAACACATCACACATTTGTGTTGTCCTGCTGTGCAGACGGCACCAAATTGCCATCAATGTTAATATTAAAAACGAAAACCTTTCCAAAAGAAGTGATTCCAAAAGGTGTTGTTGTGTATGTCCATGAGAAAGGATGGATGGATGAAAATGGAATGAGAGTATGGGTTGAAAAAGTGTGGTCCAAATGTCCTGGAGGGCTTCTGAAAAAAAACCTGCTTTATTAGTGCTCGACCAGTTTACAGCACATATTAGTGAAACCACAAAGAAAAGATTCAAAGAAGAGAAGACTCATCTAGCTGTAATTCCTGGGGGTCTTACCAGCCAGTTGCAACCTCTTGACGTTTCCATCAACAAACCATTTAAAGTCTATATGCGAGAAGAGTGGAACAAATGGATGGCTACTGGTAATCATGATCTGACACCTACTGGACGAATGAGGAGGCCCACTATCACTCACGTTTGTGCATGAGTGAAAACATCATGGCACTCAGTGAAGGACGAAATCGTTGCACGGTCAAAAAATGTGGCATTAGCAATGCCTTAGATGGAACTGAAGATGATATCATATATGAAGGTAGCGAAGAAAGTGATATCAGTGATTGTGAGCAACTGAGCTTCCTAAATTCTGACACTAGCGATGATGTGTTCTTGGGGTTTCCAGAAAATTAGAAGAGTGCTTGAAACTTAAAGTCTCTCCTCATTTGTTAATGACAGTGATGATGGTTCTTAATACCGCTGTTGACTTTACATGGTTGAAATATTATTCTGCTATATTTTATTAAATATATTACTACACCATTTGGTTCAGAATATTTTTTTTCTTGTTTTCCTCCTCTAAAACCTAGGTGCGTCTTATAGTCTGAAAAGTACGGTATATAATGCCCCCCAACATAAACATAGTAATAGTTTTTGTAAGAAAAGTAGCCCATAATAATAAAGTTAAAAAGATGGAGTTTACCACAACAAAGCAGACATTTCCAGCTCCAGATATAATGTTAAATGTAAACTGTGTTCAAATGCATTATGTTGAGAAGGAGTGAGAGAAAGATAGAGGCAACCTGCACTCCACATTATAGAGAATGTGCTTTTGCATAGCAGACACATTTCTAATTTTCTTTTGAAAGATTTAGAATGCCCAAAACTCATGAGATATCTGAATCTAAATAATCTGAATAATACTGGCTATATTCCAAGAAGATGTAGACACAGTATTATACTAAAAAATGCAAACATTTTCATGGTGAAATCAGAATTAGATTTTACTGTAGTCAAAATATTAGCTAATTATTTATGTTGTTCTGGGAAGCAATCTTGAGCAATTCTCAAGCTAAGAGCAATATGTTCCAGGCAGTTGACTGCATGTTAGGGTTAGGGTTTACATCTTATTTACTTAAATTCATAATCCTATATGTACTTTACTGTATTTAATCAATAGTTGTTCTCATGCAAGTACGGTATGTAAACTACTAAGGCATAAACATGACAATTCAATTCAAACTTGAATTGCCAATTCAAAGTCCTGGTTAAAAAAAAATTCTAATTCTAAACCATTCTTATCTCTATTTAAACGTTTAGGTCGGGTGTCGGCAACCCGCGGCTCCAGAGCCACATGGGGCTCTTTGGGCTCCCTGTCGGGTAATCTTGGCTCCCTGTCGGGTAATCCCACCACTGGCTGGCCCCGCCCCTTATCCACCCCTTCCAGTCACTCCTCGCCTGAGAAGGTAAGGGCAATGGCGGCGGATGGACACTCGCTCCATATTCCAGAGCGGGAGTGAAGCGGCCCTGTATTTGCCTCTTCTTCCGGCCCTTTTTGGTGCTGCATGCACCTTGGTCGCTTGGGGAGACGCACGACTTTCTCTCCGCCCTGAGACACTGGACCTGCCCAGCTGAGGTTTACGCTGCTGCTCTCACCACCTCCATGGCCTGCTCGCTGCTCTTGCAATGCCTTGCACAGCACACTTAAATTTAGCGCGCTTCACAATGGGGGAGACATCCCCTTCTCCTCCTGGAGCCCATCACGATGCGGAGCATCGGCTGCAGCTGGGCCGGGCCAGAGTCTCGGGGTGGAGAGAAAGTCGTGTGTCTCCCTGCACCAACAAGGGCCGGAAGAAGAGGCAAGTACAGGGCCGCTTTGCTCCCTCTCTGGAATATGGAATATGGAAAAAGTCTCCATCCGCCATCGTCACCCTTACCTTCTCAGGCGAGGAGTGACTGGGAGGGGAGGGTGAGGGGCGGGGCCAGCCAATGGTGGGTTCAGCCAACAGGAAGCCACAGCAGGGGGACGAAAGAGCTTCATTTATCTGGGAACCTGAAATTTAAATCATATGGTAAAAAGCACCCAAAGAAGAAGAACATCATCAGCAAGAAGAAAAAAACCCAACCCTCGCCTGTTTTTGGAAATGGTTCAAGAGGGAACACACACACACACACACACACACACACACACACACACGAGAGAGAGGGGGGATGAGAGAGATGAGAGAGAGAGAGAGATAAGAGAGAAAGAGAGATGAGAGAGAGAGAGAGAGGGAGAGAGAGAGAGATTAGAGGGAGAGAGAGATGAGAGAGAGAGAAAGAGAGATGAGAGAGACGGGGCGTTGGTCTTACCTGATACGCCTCTTCTCAACAGGAGGAGCCATCATTCAGGATGGGTTGTCCTCGTCCACTCAGAGTGAGGACCGAGTCTGTTATTTTTGCTGGGTCCGCCCTCTTATGACCCAGATCCAGCGAGAGACGTAGAACAGACCCGACGTGGATTAGAGACCAAAAAACCTCTGAAGAAACAGCCTCCCCTCCTGAAACCGCCAAAAAACAGAAGAGGGCGGCACTGGCAAGCAAAAATAGTCCAAAAGGAAATAATCTCCATCGATGTAGGGATACATGGCTCCTCCTGTTGAGAAGAGGCGTATCAGGTAAGACCAACGCCCCTTCTCCAACGTGGGAGGAGCCATCATTCAGGATGGGACCTACCAAAGCCTATGAATCCCCAGGGAGGGCAGGTCCAAGCCCCTATCACAGCGACTCCCCCACAACTTGTTGTAGGACCCGTCGTCCGAAGGCTGCATCAGCCGACGCAAATTTGTCTATTTTGTAGTGCCGTATAAAAGGCGAAGGGGAAGTCCAAGTGGCCGCACGACACACCTCTGTAAGAGGAGCCTGAGTCGCCCAGGCAGCAGATGTAGCCACACTCCTAGTTGAGTGGGCCGTAATCCCCAAGGGCCTCGGCAGTCCGGCCACTTCGTAGGCCTTGGCGATGGTGCCCCGAATCCAGCGCCCAATGGATGTAGCCGACACCTTCCTGCCCAGCGAGTGGGGCAAAAAGGCCACAAAAAGACTCCGTCCTGTGAAAACCGCGAGTACGGTCGATATAAATGCCAACCACCCGACGAACGTCCAGAGTGTGCCAGACCTTCTCCGAAGGGTGAGAAGGGTTGGAACAGAAGCTAGGCAAGACCAGCTCCTGAGTCCGGTGAAATAGGGAATTAACTTTTGGAATAAATGAGGAGTCCAAACGAAGCACAACACTTTCCGAGTGGAATATGCATAAGTCCTTACGGACCGACAGAGCCGAAAGCTCGGAAATCCTGCGAGCCAAGGTGATCGCCACCAGGAAAGCCACCCTGAAAGAAAGGTAATGGAGGGAAGTCGAGCGTAGAGGCTCATACGGGGCTGCCGTGAGGGACTGCAATACTCTGGGGAGATCCCAGGTTGGGTAACGGTGCACAACGGGGGGACGAAGATTGGACGCCCCCCGCAAGAATCGGCGCACCATCGGAAACTGGCCCAGCGAGTCCACCCGATCGCAGGATAGCATCGACAAGGCCGCTACTTGGCGTCAAAGGGTATTCGGAGAAAGACCCATATCCAAGCCCCGCTGGAGAAACTTCAGAACCTTGGGCAAGGGAACGTTAGTCGGTGAAAGGCCCTCCGATGCACACCAGGAACAGAAGGATTTCCAGGCGGAAGCATAGATGCGTTCGGTAGAAGGTCGTGAGGCCTGAATTGTTATGATTACGTCCGGGTCGTAATCCTGCCGCCTTAGAGCGCCCCGCTCAACCTCCAGGCGGTCAGTCGCAACCACTGCGGATCCGGGTGTGACAGCGGTCCCTGAGTGAGCGCTGCATCCATGGCGGGGATTGTCCATGGCGGCTCCACGGACAGGGACTTCAGGTCCGTGAACCAGGACCTCCGCGGCCAGTGAGGCACCAACAGGATGACCCTGCTCGATGGCTCAGGATCCGCTGGATGACCTGGGGCAAAATTGCCAGTGGCGGGAAGGCGTAGAGAAGGCCTGGCGGCCACCTTGTCCGTAGCGCATTCACCCCTTCTGCCCCTGGGGAAGGGAACCGAGAAAAGAACCTCGGTACCTGCCTGTTTTCCGTGGTGGCGAACAAGTCCAGCTGAGGGAGACCAAAGCGGGCTACGATGGACTTGAAGATGGCAGGATGCAGGCGCCACTCTCCGTGGTCCATTTCCGAATGGCTGAGCCAATCCGCCCGCACATTGGACACCCCGGATATGTGATCCGCAGACAGGGAAAGACGATGACGTTCCGCCCACAGACCGAGTCTGAGAGCTTCCCTCATGAGGGTGCGCGACCGTGTGCCCCCCTGTCTGTTGATATGGGCCTTGACGTCGTGTTGTCCGTGAGGACCAGTACGTGACGGTCCACCAGGGAGGCATTGAAAGTCCTGAGGGCCAAGAATACCGCCCGTAGCTCCAGCCAGTTGATGGAAGTCGCCGACTCCCGAGGTGACCAACGACCCTGAGCTAGTTGGCCGTCGGAGTGAGCGCCCCAGCCGGACAGGCTGGCGTCCGTCGTCACAACCACTCTGGACAGTTCACGGAACAGACATCCCTGGGCATGAGCCGGAGACCGCCACCACGTGAGAGACCGGATAACCGCCGGAGGGACCAGGACCTGGTATGGAGAGGTGCTGCGGCCCGTCTTCTGAAATGGTAAAAGGAACCATTGAAGTTCCCTGGAATGTAGGCGCGCCCAAGGGACGATCGAAATACAGATCATCTTCCCCAGGAGAGTGGAGAGGAGGGCTAGAGAGGCCCGGCGATCCCGCTGTATCTGGGATACTAAGCTGACAAGACTGTCCCGACTCTCCTGAGAAAGAGAGACCCTACACTCCAGGGTGTCAATAACAGTGCCTAGGTGGGGAAGGGTAGTGGAGGGATTGAGATGGCTCTTCCCCAAGTTGATGGAGAACCCATGCTGCTCCAGCGTGGAGATAACCACCTGGAGATAGTGCCGTGCCAGATGTTCGGAAGCCGCCTGGACTAGGATATCGTCCAGGTAGCACTGGAGTCTTACGGGGACCGTCCGGAGGTGGGCGGCTACCGCGGCAAGGATCTTAGTAAAGACCCTAGGAGCCGAGGAAAGGCCAAAGGGGAGAGCCCGATACTGGTAGTGCCTACCTGCATAGCAGAACCGAAGGTACTGCTGATGTTCCTGACAAATTGGGATATGCAGGTAGGCCTCAGTCAAATCAAGGGAAGCCAGAAAATCACCCTCCCTGATACCCCCTAGTATAGACTGCAGGGAGTGCATCTTAAACCACCGGTACTTAATGTAGCGGTTAAGACGCTTGAGGTCCAGAATAGCCCTGTACCCCCCCCCCGAGGTTTTGGGAACAACAAAAAGGATGGAGTAGTGTCCCCAGCCCCGCTCATCCGAGGGAACCCGTTGTATGGCCGAGATGTCCAGCAGGTGCTGAACTGCCTCTTCCATCAGGGCCCTCTAGGAGGGCACCCTGGAAACTGGACACACCACGAAAAATCTCGGGGGAGTAGAGAGAAACTCCAGCCTCAGACCAGTGGATATGGACTCCAGGACCCACCTATCCTGGGTAGAACGCTCCCAGGCAGAGGAAAAAAGGGATAACCTGCCGCCGATAGGGGCCCCGGCTATGGACTCAACGAGAGCGCTTGAAGGAGCGACCCCCACCACCTCCCCTAAAGGGGCGTTTAAACTGCCTCCCCCTCCCGGACCTGTCCGACGGCTGTCGCTGTCCAAATCCAGACTGACCTGGGACCCGGGGGAAGCTGAAGGTCCGGTCCACAGCCCGAAAGGGCTGCCTGGGATAAGGAGAGGGACGGAAATTGCCCCTTCGAGAGAGGGAAGGTAAAACCTTTCGCTTATCCCTAGTTTCGATCACTATGGGGTCGAGTGACTGTCCATAAAGGAGCTGCCCATGGAAGGGAGATGACGCCAGGCGCCACTTGTGGCGTGCGTCGACTGACCACTGGCGGAGCCAGTGCAATCGTCTGGCTACCACAGCAGAAGCCATGGCCTTAGATGCAAAACGGGAGGCATGGAGAGAGGCATCCGCTGCGAACTGAGAGGCAGAGAAGATCTTATTGAGATCCTGATGAGCCCGCAGGTTGGAAGAAGGGATCTGCTCCTGCACCAACCGAAGCCAAATGAGGGAGGACCTAGCAAAGAAGGACGCCGAGGACGAAGCTCTGATCGCCCAGGCAATGGCCTGATGCATTTTGATGAGGGCCTGTTCGGTCCGTCTGTCCTCTGGACGGAGTATCTCCTCTGGTTCGCCCGGTAAGGTGGCAGAAGAATGGAGAGCCAGGACCGGGGCGTCCACCCGCGGAACCGCGAGCAAGGAGGCGAGCCCCGGATCAACATTGAAGTGCTTCTGGTCCAAGGAAGAGGCTGCGGGAGCAGACGCAGGAGAATGCCATTGCCTTTGGACAGTGTCCACGAATAGAGGAGGAGCGGGGACAAAGTCCTCCTCCGGGGTTACCTCTGTAAACAATGGGTCAAGCTGTTGGGAGGAAACGGCCGCTGAGGATGTAGAGGGTCCCTCAATACCAGCTGCTGCCCTGGCCTTGTGCAACAGGGACTTAAAAAGAGCAGGTGGAAACAGAGCTGAGGAAATAGGCGGCTCCTAAGGGATGTCCTCATCCTCAGAGAGAGCGTATTCCCCGCCCTCAAAGTCGAGATTCTCGCCCTCGTCCCCCACATCCAATTCGTCTGAATGGTCGGAACTGTGGAGACAATCCCCAAATGTGGCACTCCTGCGCAAACTGTGATGACCAAATGCAGAGTCACCCCCCGCCGAACACATACAGGCCGCAATACCCTGCTGTACCGCTGCAGCTAGCATGGATTGTAGAGTGGCCTGGTCCAAGGAGATCTGGGTGGCAGGGACCGTATGTTCTGCCTCCTGGGCCGCAACCTGCGCTGAGGGGACCGATGAGGAGTCCTGAATCCCTTGCGACTGGGGCAAGGGGCCCCAGGGAAGGCCAACCGACGCCCAGGGATCTGTAGAGTCCCGGGCCGGAACATCCAAAGACATAGCCTCCGCCGAGGGCCTAGTCCCCTGCTCCCCTTGCAGATTCTCAGACCGGGTTTCAACAAGGGGAGACTTGTCAGCGGCGCGGGAGCAAAGTTGTTTGAGCACCTTGTCCCGCCGGCGTTCAACCCGTTCAGTGGCCTTAGAAGCGTGACTCGAACGAGAGGAAGAAGATCCTTTCTGCCGTGGAGGTGCAGGTAACACGGCCTCCTCGGGGACGGGCCTGTCAGTTTTATGACGCCTCTTGCCCCCTGGCTTGTCTGCTTGACGTTGGGCCATGTTGGATAAAATGCCAATTGCAAATGGCTACCAACCAAGGCTCCGAATGAGAAAACCTGAACCGGCCTGCTGCAAAATGGCCGCCCTTTCTCAGAATTGGAACAAAATGGCCGTGTGTGGAAGACAAACAAAATGGCCGCCCGCAAGTGCTGTCATGAGAGGCCTAGTCAGAATGATCCAGCCGGAGTGAGTCTGTCCCTATGAGGCTGGCCAAACAGGGCAGGTTAGCCGGAGACGCAAGGCTGGGTAGCCGCTCCTGGGCTAACAATGGAGGCCACGCGAGCCGAGGCTCCAGCGTTCTTCCTGGCCTAACAATGGCGGGCCCTCAGCGAAGACGGCGGAGGCTGCACGAGCCGAGGCTCCAGTGCTCCAAAAGGCACAGCGGTATGCTGATCGCCGCTTCCCGACGCGAGCCGAGGCTCCAGCGCCCACGTTGCCTCATTAATGAGAGGCAAACAGCTGCTACGCGTGAGCCTAGGCTCCAGCGCGCGATGGGGGTCTGGTGGCAAATGGCTGTCTGAGGCCGAGGCTTTCGCAGCGCACGACAGGGGCCTGTTTGCAAACGGCGATCTGAGGCCGAGGCTTTCGCCGCCAAACGGGAGAAGCTGATACTCTGCTGTCCAGCACGAGCCGAGGCTCCAGTGCCCACGTTGCCTCGTCAATCAGAGGCAAAACAGCTGCCACGCGTGAGCCTAGGCTCCAGCGCGTGAAGGGGCCTGGTGACAAGCGACGAGCTGAGGCCGAGACTGTCAAGGCCGGTATCGCTGTGGCTGGAAGCCAAAAGAGGCACAGGAGGCTTGCTGAAGGGAAGAAAGAACGCGAGCCAAAGCTCCAGCGCCTGCAGAAATCAGCTGTTCGGCGGTTGTGGGGGCAGGAATCCCCCCCAACGCCGCGGGCAGGAGGCCGACTGACGAAACAAAACGCCCTAAGGGGCCTCCCGAAGGCAACAGCAAAGTCCGTAATAATAAAACTCACGTCTAACAGTCCTTGTCAAGCCAGAAAAATCAGTCCGATCAAGGGAAATCCAAATCGTGGTCGAGCAAACAATCCGAGATCAAACCAACGTGAAAGAAGCCAGTCAGTCAGGAGGGGAGAAAAAAAATCCACGTCTGTCCTCTCTGAGGACCGAGTCGGATCTGGGTCATAAGAGGGCGGACCCAGCAAAAATAACAGACTCGGTCCTCACTCTGAGTGGACGAGGACAACCCATCCTGAATGATGGCTCCTCCCACGTTGGAGAAAGAGAGGGAGAGGGAGATGAGAGAGAGATGAGAGAGAGAGAGAGAGAGAGAGAGAGAGAGACAGACAGACAGACAGACACCTGTTTCCCAGAGAAAATACCGGGAGCCACAAAACCTGGCTGGCGTGGCTGGGGGGGGGTCATGTGACTGGGTGGGAGTGAGTGACATCAAGTTGGCCACGCCCACCCAGGTTTTGTGGCTCCCGGTGTTTTCTTTTTTGTGGGAAACGGGTCCAAATGGCTCTTTGAATGTTTAAGGTTGCAGACCCCTGGTTTAGGTTATAGTGTGTTATCTGGATGTTAAGAATATTTGTTTATTCTTAAACATAAAATTGAATGTTTTCTATTAATTACACAAGTATGTTGTTGTATATTTGTTTAATTCCAACCAAAGTCAGCAGAATTTTTTTTTTTACTTATATTCTATACCTAATCTTGAGTACAGCCATTTAGTAAGATTGCAAGGTACAGGGGCAGAGTGTCTATGCAGATTCTCAGTCATCCAGATCATGGTTGTCCCAAAGGTCCTTTTTCAAAAGACAACTGGACTTTCTTTCTTTTTTCTTGAAGATGTTTCACTTCTCATCCAAGAAGCATCTTCAGTTCTGACTGAATGCTGGGGAATAGAAGGATTTACATTCCTTGCAGTCATCTGGTTGTTAGCACTTTGAAGGTGGGTCAATAGCTCTCTCAGAGCCATTGAGGCCCCTGTGGGTTTTTCTGTGCCCTCAGGGTCATCTGAATCAGAGTGCAAATGGGTGTGAAATCTTCTTGAAACTGCTGAAAGGACTGTGTTATAAACAGGAGATAGGTGGTGTCGTACCCCTCCCCCTCTGTTGAGAGAAGGCTGTTCAAACCAGTGATCCTCTCTGCCTTTTGAAAAATCCTTTGGGATATCAGGGGCAGGCAACTTTTAACAATCAGTGCTACCATTTCTTTTAAAAAAAAAGGATCATAGTGTTTAAGGAAGTGATACAACAACATCATACTGTACATGTGGGAGGATGTGATACTTTGAAAAAATGGTTCATTTTTTCATTTTTAAAATTACTTAAAAATATATTAAACCAGTCTGCATAGCCTTTTTGAGTTTTTTGGTCATTGAAAATCAGTAGGAACCTCTTTTATTTATAGATTACCTGACAAATTGGAACATAACAATGTCTGGAGACTCTAAGAAGTACAAAACGCAGGATTTAGAGAACCACATGTAGCCTTCAGGCTTTTGCAAAGATATTTTTGCCATACAGTTTATTCTGTGTTTCTCCCATATTGCCAATATTTTGTGATTCATTCCTGGCAATACAGTATCTACTCTGGGTCCAGATGCACACTTCTAGATTCAAAATGATTTGGCTGTTACAAGGACAGATGTTAATATCCCTTACCTTCAGATCATGTCTCATTTGCCTCTTAAAAAACCCAGAATATTTGACCACCTGTGTCTGTTGGGCCTTCAACAACCCAGCCAGATCTGTGGTGGTTATGAGATAAACTCCCAAGCTGCTTCAGCCCTACTCCAAGAGAGGGTGGATTGATATTTCCCAGAACTAGGATACTCCAGAGCAGGGGTGTCAAACACAAGGCCCGCAGGCTGGATGCAGCCCGCGATGTGGTCAGATCCGGCCCGAGGGGCCATCCTGGAAAATGTAAGGGGCCGCCCTGTGTCGCTTCGGCCCGGTCTACCCAATGCAAAGAGGAAACATCAGGCCAGTGTGGCTTCGGCCTGGTCTACGCAATATGAAGAGGAAACACTGGGCCAGCGTGGCTTCGGCCCGGTCTACCCAATGCAAAGAGGAAACATGCCAGCTGTTTGGGGAGTGGCATCAAGATGGCCACGCCCACCCACTTGGTCTCACACACACACAGTCGGCCACGCCATGAGTGGTGTCAAGCTGGCCATGCCCATCCAGTTGGCCACACCCACAGTCGGCCATGCACGCCTGGCCCACCGAGGTCAACCACAGCCCTGATGCGGCCCTCAATGAAATTGAGTTTGACACCCCTGCTCCAGAGCAATCCAATAGCAGTATCAAGCAATCACACCTATATCCCAAATGGGCACTACTTTGAGAGCAGGACTCCCCAGGTATCAGTGATACACACCAGGTTTGGCTCTCAAACATGAATTGTGCATGAAGGAGGACTTTTTATAGGCAACTGTCAGCCCTCCCAGGTAAACTACACAGGAAACATGACTAGATGAACTAATTGTATTTATTGTAAGTACAATAAACATTAACAAAATCTTACAAGTCAGAAAGTACAAATGTGCTACCACCATTTATAACTGCTAGATCAGTTAGGGCAAGTCCTTCCTAAGTTTTTTTTCTCTGACTGTTAGGCCACTGGGGGCTCCTGCTTCTCTTGCAGATTGTTTGCTAGGCATCTCTTTCCCTCATTCCCCAAATTCATCCACACATTCTATTACACCAACAAACAACAACCGGAAACCAGGTCCATTGAGGCTGGTGATCTAGTACCAGAATGAGCATCAGGGAACGTGCTGTAAGATACCAAACCCTCTTTCCCAAAAAGCAACCAGTGTTCTACTATCATCATATCTCTCTCTGCTTGTCACCATCAGACTATTTTTTCTTACTAATTCTCAGGCCCCTATCAATCTAGTCTTCTCCAATCTTTAAAGACCCACACTTAGGTATTGCTTGAATTCACATGAACATGTATGCACAATGCAAGGCATTGGTGAGTAGCATTTGTAACAAGCAGTAACTTGTTAATAAAAATTGATTACTTTCAAATATTGTTATCACAAAAATAGAATCTGAGTGAAAATACGGTTTGTCTCATTACTGTGCACGTCTGAAGGAGCTGGTTCTACTCTAGCAGAAATAGTAGCCCTGACATGAATGAAATAAAAAACAAAGTAGTTCTCTCACAATAGTTTTGTAAACATTCAAACATACATATGTTTAAGATAAAAGACAGAGCTGCCCAATTCCCTGGAACAATACTGTAATAATGATTTTTGACACAGCTTTTTCACAGCTGTGCATAAAACACTGTAACCTTCTTGCCTTCCATGCATGATTCATTAACTACTGCATCACAAAAACAAACACCTTTAAACATAGTTAATTCACTGGGCCAATCAATCTCTGTTTTACAACAAACATGCAGAATTGTTTTATTGCTAATTAGCAAATATCGAAGCTTTAAATGAACACAATATAATTTAGTCAGGTAGTTACAAGGCCAATAATGTAATTCAGGAACCTTAATCCTGGGCATCCATATGGAGACTGAGTGTTCTATCTTCTACACCAAACTGATCTTTCTCAAACAGAATAGGGAGTTAAGTATTTGGGGCCAATCATTATAAAGCAGTTACTGAACAAGGACTTCTGGACAGAAAAAAACAAAATTAATCCTTGAGGGATGCTAATTTTGAAATTAGCATTTAAAGATAACTATATAACTCAGCAAAGCCAACTAAACTACAATAATAAACATGTATTAAGAATGCAATTACACCTTATAAAGCATAAAACTAAGATCAGAGGAATGCAGTTGTTATGATAGAACTGCAAGCACTGCTAAAGTTATTTTCTCTAAAGTGCTATCTGAAACAACTATCCCAAAATAAAAAAGAGGAAACTTAAGAACAAGGTTTTTCTAAGAAAAATCAACGCTTTTTACTCTGTGGAATGAGTTACTAATGTCCCCTTATGGAAGAGGGAGAAAGAACTAAAAGTGTTATCATAGTGAAGCACTCAATCAAAATATTTGCAAGGATACTTAGCTTAAGTCCGTGGGGGCGTGATGGCTCAGCGGCTAAAACGCTGAGCTTGTCAGCTAGAGAGCTGACAGCCTGGGTTCGAGACCTGAGCTCTCGTTACTTGCTGTCATGCCCGTCGGAGTCTGACTCTGCGGCGGAAGATGAGCTGGAACAAGAACTGACAGCGAGTGAGAGGGCAGCCCAGCTCCATTGGCCTTGGAGGAAACTGGGGAAGGGCAGAGTCAGTCCAGGCCAGGCTGTTCGGAATTAGCAAGGCCTGCAGGCAGGCAGGAACAGAGCTCAGCTGAGGAGCATGAACCACCCCCTTCTAATGCAAGGGCTTGGAGAGTGCAGAGGAGGCAGGATCAGCTCAGACAGAGGAGGCAACTCACGAGAGTGCCCCGCTTCAACGCTTCAACCTGGGGAATGAGACTTAAGGAGACGCTGTGGGGAGGGGCATTTGTCGGGAACAAACGCTGAGTTCCTGGAGTGTTGTGTGCCGACATTTGAACTTGCCAAGAATCCTTGCATTCCTGTGTGGCGTTCTGGACTGATTATCTGTATCTTTTGCTCCCTGAACTCCTTGCTTTGTTCTTGTTTTGCTAGATAAATTTGGGGATTCCTGTGTGGTGTTCTGGACTGAGTATCTGGATCTTTTGCTCCCTGAACTCCTTGCTTTGTTCTTCTTTTGCTAGATAAATTTGGGATTTATTGCCGTGCAGCCTTGGTGCAGACAGCGCTGGGCTGGACTAATTGCGACCAGAGGCTGTTTGAGGTTTGTTTGGGGGAGATTTGGAGCACTAAAGGGCCAGTTTGAACTGCCAGCTGTTTGTGTTATCTCTGTGCCGTGCCCTGGGTCATCACACTTGCCCCAGAGTTCCTGTTCGCCTAGCAGTTCTAAAGCATGCAAATGCAAGTAGATTAATAGGTACCACTTCAGTGGGAAGATAAGAGCTTTCTATGCATCTTTGGCGTATAGCCATGCTGGCCACATGACCACGGAAATTGTCTTCGAATAAAACTGGGTCCCTCAGCCAAGGAACAGAGATGAGCACTGTGCCCTAGGGTCGGAAACAACTGACAGGGAAACTTTTACCTTTACTTAGCTTAGTCATTCACAAACCCAATCAAACCCAATTGCTTATCATTCTAGCTGCATCCAAACTAAGTGGATCGAAGATCAGAATTTTGGAAAAACTGAATACCAAGCTATTTTATTTTGAAAATATTGATACAATTCCTCAAACCTTACTGGGAATACTTCATGCCATCATCATTCTCTTCTCCACTGGCCAAGTCTAGTTTACACAAAAACTCTCAATTTTTCTTCTCCTCATAGGAATCAATCTCTGCACCAGGATTTCCAAACTGTGAAGTGTCCCTACTTTGGGGAGGTGCAGACAGAGCCCAGGGAATGTGCATAGAATCTTTTAGTTGCACTTTATAATAAATTCATCTTTCCCAAAGTTTCAGTGTATTGTTTTCATTGTTCATTTGTGTTCAATTTTGTGTTTGGATTTTTAAGGAAGATATGTACATTAAGATTATACTAAAGGGAGGTGTGATGGCAAAAGCTTTCAAAATCCCTGCTCTATTCCATGCCCAGAGCTTGATCTGTCCTTATTAAGATGTTCAGATTTCTTCTTCTCTTCTTTGGTAGAGAAGTGAACAGAAAGAATGACTTTAAATTCAATTCATAATTCAAATTTCAAACTTTAAGATAAAATTTGTTTCTGGTAATATTAGGAACAATTACTTTTTTGTAAATTGCATGGTGTCACTTTGATTGTATTGGATGATAAGAAATGAGAAACCATCTTTTTATAACTGCCTTTATACAATAAATCGTAAACATATGATTCGTACATTATTTTTCAAATGTAAAAATGCTCACATTGATATGTTGTATTTACAAATTTATACTGCTTTTCCTAAAAAAACCAGCAACTATTTGAAATGCATAACACTAATCCAGCGGTTCTCAACCTGTGGGTCGCGACCCCTTTGGGGGTCGAACGACCATTTCACAGGGGTTGCCGCACGTGTTAGCCCGCCATCTTGGTGCTACCGTCACTGCAGGGGTGAAATGCTCCCGCTTCGGCCGTGCCTGCGGGTCGCCGGACAGCCGGTAGCGACGGAAGTGGGAGACTTCACCCACCCGCCGCAATTTGGGTTCTTTTACCCTCTGCACATGCGCAGAACGCTTTGCGCATGCACAGAGGGTAAAAGAACCCAAATGGAGGCATCCAGGAGGGTGGGCGGAGCCTCGCGCTACCTTGGCGACCGGCTCTACGGCGACCGACAGGCACGAGCGAACCGGGAGCATTTGGTCGCGGCATTAGAAAGGTTGAGAACCACTGCACTAATCCAATATAAAAATTAGTTTCCCTTAATATAAACTATTTTACAAATACAGAACTGTTTCCAAAATTGCTCATTATATATTAAAGTTGAAAGAATGTTTTTAAAAAAGTAATCATCAAATCAATAATTTGATAATTAATAATAAATTATCAAATAATTGTTTTAATAAACATTCTATTCATTTTATTTTTAGAGTAAGATAATTTTATGCTTCTGGAGTTATTCTATTCTGGCCTTAAAAATAATATCCACAAGGTTGTCAGCAGACATCAATCTAAAATGAATTAAAATCAGCCTTTTAAAAAGTTCAGAGTGAGTTCATAATTCAGTGATAAAGCTCAAGTTCTACATTCAACATCCATTATTGCAGTTAAGGGATTTTAACTATTACAGCCAGGAAATACTTCCATTTGGAATCTTGAGGATTAGTGCTAGAGTAGAAAATGTTGTCTAAATAGATCAGGAACTGACTCAGTATTTCATTCTGCTAAATTAATTTTATTAGAGTACCAGTAAAACATTTACACTGTGGGTCAAGATCTCCCACAAAATTGCAATTCAGAGGGAATTATTAATTGTCATTAAACATTATCAAGTTTCTGAAGACAAGAAAGGAAACTCACTCCATGCTTTCCTGCATAAGCTCACAGCAAAGCTTGAGAAGCAAGTGGTTTATTTACTTCTTGCCCAACCCTAATCCCCTTTGAAAGAATTACTTTTCTTCAGGGTAGGTTATTGCAAGTTCATATATCATTTTCAGAGTCAAAGTTCTCAAAATTCAGCATTCCTAGAGTCACTTCTAGGCTAGGTGGGTAACATATAATTTCAATAAATAAATTCCTATATTGAATAGCATTATTAAATAGATATAGGAAAACTGTGGAACTGTTTTCTTTGAAATATGTAGTAGGCAAGAACTATGTTTTTCAGACTGAGGGACATTTTCTTTATGTTGTATAATAGGAGCCTTACTCCAAAAATTAATTGGGATTAGAATAAAGAAGTAGGGAGGGCCAGAGCTTAATATGATTGTTCCTCATGCATTTCTCCTTCTAAAACAACTCAGTGGCAATTTTGGAAGTCTTTTGGTATCAGAAGCAAGGCTTTCTGGGGATACATGAAGACTTTATGATCTATGCATAGTTTTCCCAATTGGACACATTAATAGGATGATTAATTCAGAATAAACGTATTATTCACTGTAATCCTGAGTATATAAAATAAAATAAGTATTTGGGGACATACTTTCAACAGTTGAGGAAGGGAACATAGTGCACATATTCTCTTTACCCTTGCATAAAAATATGTTGAAATGAAAGCAGTCACTATCATGTGAATTTAATATTCTGGGAATAGAGGCAAAACCCAATACAATGCTACATAAGTGCATAAATAGCAAGACAGTATATAACAACTCAGTAGTCATTAGATTAACAAATTTAGTTACATGCTCTACCATTTACACTAAAAAGTGGTCTGCAATCAAATTTATATGCTCTCCAATAATCATCTTATTGGATAAAATCCAGTAATTGGATACATAATCCAGACCAAAGCTCAGATGTAATAAATACAGACAGTCCTCACTTAACAACCCTAATTGGGACCAGAAACTCTGCCACTAAGCAAAGTAGTAATTAAGTGGGAAATAATTTGACTGTGAAGGAGCTTTCCAGTCAGAAAGGGACAACTTAATTTCACACTTTTGGCTTTTTAGTGCCTATTAACCACTCCCCATCCTTTGGAATGCTCAAGTGCCTGCTTACTGTTTTGTATACATTGAAAGCAATATAATCATGCTGCAGCCCTGGACTGGGAGTCACGGCTATGCCACACAGCTTATTCTCTTGAAATCCCTTTGTCTCCAATCTCTCCACTCCGTATGGGGGTGCAGAGCTGTTCTATATACAAACTTTCCTTTGCCTGATTCTTTCCCACTGCTAGCAAGGAAGGGTCAGGCAAAGGAGAAATTGCCTACAGAAATCGTTTATTTTTTTTTCTCTTCCCCTAGCCTCAGAGCAGAGAGAAATTGCAGAGAAAGAGATTTCAAGAGAGTAAGCTGTTTGCTTTTTTACACATCAAGAGCAATGTGATTTCACCAGCAGCAGGAAAAAGTTAGGGCAGAATAAGGGAGATTGGAGAGAAAGAGATTTCAAAAGAGCACTGTAAACACCCTGTCCAAGGTAAGAGTCCTTATACCATCCCAGACAAATGCATGAAAACCAGATATGAAGACAAGATGGAAAAGAAACAAGAGCAATATCAAAATTGTCTAGATCTGCAGATGAGGCTAAAGGACTAGAGCAGGGGTGTCAAACTCAAGGCCCAGGGGCTGGATCTGGCCCGCGGGGTGCTTAGATGTGGCCTGGGGGGGCACCCTGGAAACAGCAAAGGACTGGCCTTTGGTGCCTGTACCAGCGAAAATGGAGCTCTGGACAGCTGCCTGCGGCCCTCCTGAGCTCCGTCTTAGCTGGCAGAGGGTTGCAGGAAGCCATCACAGCTGAAAACGGAGCTCACGAGGGCCGCAGGCAGCACTCCCAAGCTCCATTTTCACTGGCAGAGGGTTGCAGGAGGCCGTTGCAGCCGAAAACGGAGCTCGGGAGCCCGTTTTCATTGGTAGAGTGCTCAGGCCACCACAGGTGCCCCTGACACGAGTAATGTCGAGCTGGCCATGCCCACCCTGGCCACGTCCACCCCAGCCCCCCGTGGTCAAACACAACCCTGATGCGGCCCTCAATGAAATCGAGTTTGACACCCCTGGACTAGAGTAAAAGAAAGAAGAGATATTATATTATAAAAAATATACAATAATATATAAAACATAAACTCCAAATTAATAAAACCCCAAATATAGTGCAGAGAATCCCAAAAGCCCTGTAGAAAATCTCAGTTCTCAGCTTTTTCCAGAAAGCAAGCAAATTCTCAGACAGATAAAATCTCCAGAAGGAGCTCCAGTCGCTCCATCAAAAATAATGCTTCTAGAAAATTTAAATAGAATTCTATTTAAGATATCCAAGGCATAGATTCCAACAACTATTCCATTAACAGAATTTATCTTTTTTAACAGCTTTTTACATATCTTTTCAAATCATGCTAATCCGTACTCAAACAGTCTTTGATTATTTATTTAAATTAAATATGTTGTTCAAACATAGTAAGCAAGCTACAAGCATTCAGATATAACCAGAGTATGCAACAATGGCTTATTTTAGATTTTGTTTTGGCCACCTCTGGAACAAAAATGCTTATCTCTAAACAAACTGAATAGATGTTTGGCTAGTCCTATCACCCAGGTGACATTCAAAACGATCACAACCTGCTGCATTTTTGCTAATTAAGTTTTATGGCTTAGTGTAACTTGAACATAGATTCAAAATGTTTTTTATATTGTAGGAAGTTAGCACCTACCCCCTTCCTAGAGGAATGAAATATTTTAGGAAATATTAAAAAGGCAGAATATTATATTTCCCTGGATGAGAAATGGAGGAGAAACATGTTTTTAGGCAGGAAATAGACTCACTCTTAATAGCCCTCACCTTTGTCAATGGACCATTAAGACCAGAGCAAACTCACTCGTTCCCCCCACCTTTGTCAATGGGCAGTCTATTCTACATAACAAGGATCTACAGGAAGAACTATAATAGGAATCCCAAAGCATCTTACCAATGGCACCTGGGAAGATTATATCAGCCAAGCCTGGGACACAGACAAAAGCCTACAGAGTTAGCTAAGACCACTGTTCCCTCTAAGGTGCGCGGCCGCGCGGGCGCGCACGTGACAGGGAATTGCCGCGCGGCAGTTTTGAACTGCCGCGCGGCGATTTCCCTTGTTAGAGGGAACGTTGCCGTGCGGCCGCGCACGTCATAGGGAATCGCCGCGCAGCAGTTTCGAACTGCCACGCGGCGATTTCCCTTGTTAGAGGGAACATTGGCTAAGACCCCCGCCCCCTGAGAGTCTGACAGCCAATGGGATACATTTCTTACACAGGAACAGGAAACTCTTAAGGTGGGGCCCAACAGAAGGTATAAAAAACTCAGGGACTCCCAGCAACACTCTCTTCTCTTCTTTTCTTCTTCAACATCTTCGAGGCATGTGATCCCCCTTTTCCCCAGGACCTCAAACCATGTGGTCCTGCTGTCCACCATTAAACCATCTTTCCAAGCAGTCTCCATTTTCCAGTTGTCTTTTTCCCCACTTGTAACTGAACCCAGAAGGATATTTCATACAACAATATAACTTATTACACTTTTGAATATAATTATATCATGCTTGAATATTAAATTTAAAAGTTTGGTTGTTTGAAACATTTAAAACTATGAATTAATTAGTAATTTTGTCACAAAATATAAGATTGAATTCTTATCCATCATAGCTTACTTACATAGATTAATCAGTTTCCTTAGTTAAATAGAGATTTAATCAGGGGTGGGTTCCTACCGGTTCGGACCGGTTCGCCCGAACCGGGGGCGACCCGCTAGTGACATCATCAGAACCGGATCGGTGGTTGCCGGTCCGTGGGGGCTGCCATCTTTTTTTTTCCAATTTTTTTTTTCCTGAGCATGCTCAGAAGGTGACTTCCAGCACTTTGCATGCGGTCGCCTTCTTTTTTTGGCTTTATTTATTTTGTATTATTTTTTTTTTGGTC
>QLTV01004098.1:2274634-2289049 GCA_003457575.1 Thermophis baileyi
AGCCACTCCCACCCAGTCACATGGCCGTCAAGCCACTCCCACCCGGTCACATGGCCGTCAAGCCGGTCCCACAAAATTAAGCCACGCCCACAGAGTGGTAGTAAAAAAATTTGGAACCCACCCCTGGATTTAATACCATTAATTCAGAAATGCAATTTTCCATGAAGTAGCCTGCAGTGCTTACTTTCAGCCGCTCTGGCCTTTTTATGGATTTGACAAGCAGAATCACAAGACCAAGAGGGGTTCCCTCCAACTCCAAAACTTGTAGCCAGCAGATCAATCAGTTCCATGTTTCCAATTTAGTCTCTATAGCAATATATGAAATGCTGCCCAGACTACTTATTTATCACAATAAACAAGAGAGCACACAAGCTAAGAAAGCATCAATGACTTTTCCTTGTATTGTGAAAATGGGAAGACCTTCTCTCCAACCCCATGTTTAAGACAGTAATAAATGCTGCTCTTATCAAATGCTCTCTCTTTAGTTTAGAAGTCATAGCAATCTCATTAAGAAAAATCTTCCTCTTGCATAGTTTTATAGATCATTTTGAAGGAGTAAATTATTTACATCATATATAATTTAAATTAACAATATGTAGTATATTATTACCATGCCATGAGCATTTTTAATTCATGTATTCCATAAACCTTTAGTATTTTTCTAAATTCTTTGGTGAAAAAAACTTACTAAGAAGAAAACAAGGAAAAAAATAACCCAAAAAAATCCCTCACATTCTTCTTAGATTTTCCTTGTGTTGTGTTCTACTCATAAAACCAATACTATCTAGAAAGTCATATTTAATATAATGCTAGACAAGATGACTCATTGGGTCATCTTTTCAGAGATATTTCCTCATCAGATCTCTCAATGCTTTCAACAATGGCAGAGTTTCTAGTGAACTGCCTTCACTGGAACTGTTCTTAAAAATTTGTGGAGATATTTAGAGATGTGTCTCAGGGGTGGGTTCTAAATTTTTTACTACCGGTTCTGTGGGCGTGGCTTATTTTGTGGGTGTGGCTTGATGGTCATGTGATGGTGGGCATGGCTTCATGGTCATGTGACTGGGCAGGTGTGGCTTTGTGGTCATGTGACTGGGTAGATGTGGCTTTGTGGTCATGTGACTGGGCGGGCGTGGCTTTGTGGTCATGTGACTGGGCGGGCGTGGCTTTGTGGTCATGTGACTGGGCGGGCGTGGCTTTGTGGTCATGTGACTGGGTGGGTTACTTTGTCTCTTTTTCTTTCTTGTCTCTCTCTCTTTCTTAATACCCTATGAGCCTTACTGATTGATATAAGTGGATTTTATTCGTATGTATCTTCATGTGATCTGCTACCTCTGCTATAAGGAGTATGCCAGCAAAGGATTTAGAAGTCTTGGATACCTTAACAATTGAATGGTTAATATCATGGAGGTAATAAAAATAATGCAGGAGGCACATTAAATCATTTGTGTTTTTTTTGTTAGTTTAGGTGCTATTGTCAGTATCCCCATTTCAAGATTAGTTTTGAAATCTTAAAAATCAATGTTCAACTTAGTTGTGGCTTGTTTAGGGTTGGAATACTATCCATTATGATCATATAAGCATTCTGACAGATGGAATTTTGATATTTCCAATCCAGTCCAATGCAAATTCCACTCAAAGCTTGGATTAATTATGATGAATTACCCAATGAATTTCAATTGTTTAGTGATAGCATATTGTGCATATATATTTTTTGAAATGGCAGTTATCCTCTAATAAATATACAAATTTTTTTTTCTGGAAAGGATTGTTCCAGATATATAGCTTTGATTCAGGGGTGGGTTCTGACTTACCTCACTGCCGGTTCGCTTCCTCCTGCGCCGCGTGGGCTGGAATTCAACTCCTAGAAGTTCCATTTGAAGCCCTAGTAACCTACTTTAGGTAACTGGTACTTAAAATGAAAACAAATGAAAATGTTTTCAAATGGTGTCATTTAGCAGCAATCTCACTTGGCTTTTGGGTGCACATCAATTACCGTAATCATACTGTTTATACTTTTATTTCAAAAGAAAACAAAATTCTGGAAGAATAAACAGTAAAACAGGGCATTGTGCTACAATGTTTGTAAAAAGGTGGCTTATGTACAGAGCATCTGAGATCTACTAAAAGTTAATGAGAGCTAGAGAAACCACTTGGTCTTTAGATAAATTATTTTCCATTGTCGGTTCCAACATTACTATGCTTTTCATAGCATGTTAAATTAGAATCCATGGCTATTCAGGATGAAAATGTATTGCATTCTGATTCAGTCTCGCATTTTTATATGACAAGAAATTTTATTTTAACCCCTTTGTACTTTTCCTGCTTTCCCGATGGACATTGCAGAGCTGCGCGCCCTCCACCTCCTCCTTCTCAGCAGACTCAACTTCTCTTTCCACACAGCGCCGGTCACACACCCCGTTTTTGGAATTGGGGAGGGGATTGCGGTGCTGCCTCCCGAAAACACTTTCCTTCCCTTCTCCAAACGACCCAGGCGGAGGGCAGTTGGCTTCTGCTCCTGGCCCAGAGGAAAGCTGACTCTGCTGAGGAGGAGGAGGTGGAGGGCGCGCAGCTCTGCGATGTCCATCGGGAAAGCGGGAGAGGAAAACACTTTTTTGGCATTTGGCAACTTTTCACTTGGATCCAAGGCCCTTCTTTCCAAATGCCTTAAAGTTGCCAAATGCCTTAAAATCTGGATTCTCTCTCGGTGAGGCAGTGGGTGGAAGCGAGCAGAGGCCCAGAGAAGGAGGCAGCTCGTTGCCAGAAACGAGGCTGCTCATCGGCAGGTGCAGGACTTGGCAATCATGTCCTCATACAGTAGCCCGGAGAGGTGGCAGCGCCGGCTGCATGCGCCGTTTTGGAATCGGGGAGGGGATCGCGGTGCTGATGCACATTGCAGAGCCGTGTGCCCTCCTCCTCCTTGTCCGCAGACATACCTTCTCTTTCCTCCTGGCCAGATCCTCCGCCTGAAATGTGAGGATCAGAAGGAAAGCATTTTCAGGTGGCAGCGCTGCGATCCCCTCCCTGATTCCAAAACGGCGCGTGCAGTCAGCGCTGCCACCTCTCTGGGCTACCGTATGGGGACATGATTGCCAAGTCCTGCACCTGCCGGTGAGCAGCCTCGTTTCTGGCAATGAGCTGCCTCCTTCCCTGGGCCTCCGCTCGCTCCCACCCACTGCCTCACCGAGAGAGAATCCAGATTTTAAGGAATTTCTGCTGATGGAAGGCGATGCTTGTGGCAGGATGCTCCTCAATGCGTGGAGGCAGGAGGCGGCGGTTTCTTTCTCTACCTGCGAGCTGCGGGCAGCTGAGCATGTAAGCCAGCGATCTGCCGGCTGCCTCTAATCTGCAGTTTACTCGTGAGCACCATGCTCACAAGTAAACATGCTCACGAGTAAACTGCAGATTAGAGGCAGCCGGCAGATCGCTGGCTTACTCACTCTGCTGCTCGCCGCCCAGCGCAGAAACTGCCTCTAATCTGCAGTTTACTCGTGAGCACATTTACTCGTGAGTATGGTGCTCACGAGTAAACTGCAGATTAGAGGCAGCCGGCAGATCGCTGGCTTACTCGCTCTGCTGCTTTTCTCTCCGACTTCTGTTAGCAGAGAGAAGGAAGAGGCAGAGGTAGAGGCAGCGTAAGGAAAGGGGCCGATCACTTCGCAGCCGGAGTAGTTTCCTGGGCTCCCTTCGCCTGGCTCTCCTCACAGCGCCGCCACACACATACACAGAAGGACGTCTCCCTTGAGAGGCTTCTTCAGAGGCCGAGCCTTTTTTTTTCTTTCCCCCCTCCTGCCGCTGCGAGGGCTTTGCGGCGCGGTCGCGGAGGCTTCTTCCTCCACAGGCCACGAGGACGAAAGCGGCCGCCTCCCGAGGTTTGGGGAGGGAAACGGGGCACATTAAAGAAAGGTAAAAGGGAAGCGGGGTGGGTGGTGTGGAAGAGATGCGCGTCTCGCAGTGGGACACAATTTGGGGGTGGCAGATGGGGCGGGAGGGCTGCGAGATGTGCATCTTACCAGAGACTGGCAGCTCTGGGTCGTCTCTCAGCCATTGCATGCAGGGAAAAACCTTGCACAGTAAAGAAAAACTTCTCGTGAGTGCGAGGCAATTAACAACTTCTCGCCCTCGTGAGAAGTTTTTCTTTACTTTGCAAGGTCTTTCCCTGCACGCAACAGCTGAGAGACACGACCAGGGACCAGTTCGGTGGCGTGGCCAGCCAGAGATCACTACTGGTTTGGGGAACCACGCCAAATTTCTGCTAACGGTTCTCCCGAACCGATCCGAACCGGCAGCAACCCACCTCTGGTGTGTCTGCCTTAAAAGTAGAGCATGTTGAATTATATAGCACAGATAAACATCACCAGCTGACCACAAGTGTTTTATGACACTTTATATTATGTCATAAATGTCTTCATAATAAATGTTTATATCATAAAATGTTTTATAAAATTTGCCAAATTTCAATTCCACAGGACTCCTAGTCCCTGATTTTGGATGCATTCTGTAAATTAGCCCCTTGGTTCAAAACATTTTGCACTACAACACACCTTTTCACCCAGTTAAAGGTTACACACAAACAGCAGAGTTTTAATGGTACATAGAATGCCATATTTAACAACTGTGGATTAAACATCAGTCTTTTCAATGAACATTTTTTTCAACTGGTACCTAAATTAAATTCACTACACATCATGACCAAAGTAATTTCTACCTCATTGAATTACCAAAACCATATTTATTTCTGGCATCACATGAATTTGAATATTTAAGTAAGAAAAAAATGCTTTGCTATCTATAGTAAATAGCTACCAAATTGTACTTTTATGAAAAAATAGGCTACTTCCAGTAAATAAAAAGGGAATAAAACAAGCCCGTGTAAAATATTTTTTTAAAGGTAGCTACTCTCCAGATATGACCAAGAACTCAAAATGCAAGAAGGATAGTGCCATTGATTATTTTCATAGTTAATATTTTAATTCAATATTGCAATTTAACTAGTTCTTTAAGATCTACTCCTTCTATACTGACTATAATAAAGTAGCTTACACTATTTCAATAACGTTAATAAGAAGTCACTGTGGGATGATAAGCTGATGATACCCAGCTTTACATCTCCTCCCCTGCATGTTACTCCCCTGTGATTTGCACTGGTTGCTAGTATCCTTTCAGGTTCAATTAAAGATCCCAAAAATGACCTATAAAACACTACATGGCACGGGACCAGGTAAGCTGAGGGACTGCTTTTCCCCAGTTACATCTTCCCATCTCATCAGGTGTAGCAGGAAAGTCATGTTAAAGATCCCACCCTCCAAAGAATGTCATCTGGAGGGATCCAGGAAGAGAAGGGGCGTTGGTTCTTACCTGATACGCCCTTTTTCTGAGGATCAAAGGAAGAGTCCAGGATGGGTTACTCTAGCCCCATAGCTCTATGGACTGGGTTGAATTTTCTGAGGATCTGCCTCCCTGATGATGTTTCCTCAGTCCGAAGCAAATGGCGCAAATGGCCCCAGTAGAATCCACAAACCGTGGCCAGAAAAATCCTGAGAAACCTGCAGAAATACGAAACACCAAATCCCCCCGGCGGCCGGCGAAACCAGACCCAAGGGTGGGACTGGACTCTTCCTTCGATCCTCAGAAAAAGGGCGTATCAGGTAAGAACCAATGCCCCTTTTCCCTCATATCGAAGGAAGAGTCCAGGATGGGACATACCAAAGGTAAGGAGTCCAGTAGGGCGGGCAAATACTATTCACGGCTCCTCGGCTCCTCATGCACCCGCTGCAGCACCTGCCGGCCGAACGCCACATCAGCAGAGGCAAACGAGTCGACCCGGTAGTGACGGATGAAGGGAGAAACCGATGTCCATGTCGCCGCCCGGCAGATCTCCTCAACCATAGCCTGTGTAGTCCAGGCAGCTGTGGTAGCCGCACTCCTGGTCAAGTGCGCTGTCACACCTTGAGGCACGGGAAGAGACTGCGACTCGTACGCTTTAGCGATGCAGGCCCGAAGCCACCTACCGACCGTGGAAGGCGAAATCTTATGGCCAAGCGACAAAGGGTGAAAAGACACAAACAAGGTCTCCGTCTTCCTGAGGGGGGCAGTTCTGCGGATGTAGATGGGAAGAGTCCTCTGCACGTCCAGAGTATGCCACTGGATCTCCAACTCGTGGCGCGGTTCCAGACAGAAGTTAGGCAAAATCAACTCCTGGGCACGATGGAAGATGGAGTTGACCTTGGGAAGGAACCCAGGATCCAGCCGCAGAACCACCCTGTCCGCATGGAAGACGCAAAGGTCCTTGCGTGTCGACGCCACCAGCTCCGAGATTCGTCTTGCAGACGTGATGGCCACCAAGAACACCACCTTCCATGATAAGAGTCGTAGGCAAGCCTCCCGCAAGGGTTCAAACAGAGGCTTGGTCAGAGCCTGCAGCACTATGGTCAAATCCCAGGTGGGATAGCGGTGAATGGGCGGAGGCAATAGATTAGAGGCCCGCTGCAAAAAAAGGCGGACCCTAGGATGATGTGCCAGGGAAGCACGGTCCCGAGTCCCAAACTGAGGCTAAGGCCGCAACCTGCCTCCACAACATGCTGGGAGAAAGGCCCTTTTCGAGACCACCTTGGAGGAAGTCTAGGACATGTTCAACCGCCACCCCCCTAGAGTCCAACTGGCGCTCATCGCACCAGACACAAAAGGTCCTCCAGGTCGCCTCATAAATATGCATGGTAGAAGGCCGCCTGGCCGCCTGCATCGTCCGGATGATCTGGCTGGAAAATCACTCCTGGACTAGGAGGCTCCGCTCAACCTCCAGATGGCTAGCTGGAACCACTGGGGGTCCAGATGACGAACAGGCCCCTGGCTGAGGGAGACTCAATCCGGAGGGATTCTCCAGGGAGGGGCAATCGACAGGCCGACCAGGTCGGCAAACCATGGGCACCTGGCCAGTGGGGAGCCACCAACAGCAACTCTGCTCGTTCTTGCAGCACCTTCCAGATCATGGCCGGAAGTAGGGGCAAGGGCGGGAAGGCATAAAGGAGGCCCCTGGACCAGGGACACCTGAGGGCATCTACCCCCTCCGGCCCCCGGGGACCTGCAAAAATAACGAGGAAGGTGTGCATTGTCCGGAGAGGCAAACATGTCCACCAGAGGCCGGCTGAACCTCTGGGACAGGTCCTCGAACAGACCGGGTGCCAGCCTCCACTCCGATTGGTCCACTTGCGCCCGACTCAGCCAGTCCACTGTGATGTTGAAAGATCACGATATGTGTTCCGCTCTCAGCGACAACAGGTGATCCTCCGCCCATCGGCACAAGATGTCCAACTCCTCCATGAGCGGCCTCGAATGAGTCCCCCCCTGACAATTCACGTGGGCTTTTGTAGCCACATTGTCCGTCAGAAGGAGGACATGATGACCCTGCAACCCCCCTTGAAAGGACTTGAGGGCCAACCGGGCCGCCCTGAGCTCCAGCCAGTTGATGTTATGCTGGAGCTCTGGCGGAGACCACCTGCCCTGAGCGACTCTGGAGCCGAAATGGGCACCCCAGCCGAAAAGGCTGGCATCGGAAGTCACCACCAGTCTCACCGGATCGCAGAAATAGCAGCCCTTCATGATGGCTCCCGAAACCCACCAACTGAAGGACCGCAACACTTCTGATGGGATTTGAATCCTGGCGAGCGACGAGCTGCGACCAGCTCGCTGATGAGGTAGCAGCAGCCATTGGAGGGGTCTGGCGTGGAAACGGGCCCAGGGGACGATATCCAGGCACGAGATCATCTTCCCTAATAGCTGCGACAGGAGTACAATCGGAGCCTCTCTGGCCATGCGCAACTGACCTACCAAAGACCGGATGCTGTCCTGTCGCTCCTGGGAAAGAAAAACCTGACCTTAGACAGTGTCAATCAGAGCCCCTAAATGGACCAGTCTCGTGGTAGGAACCAGATGACATTTCAACAGGTTCACAGAGAAACCGTGGTCCCTCAAGACCTGGATCGTAGTGGCCAGATCTCTTTCCGCCAACTGCCGGGAGGAAGCCTGGATGAGTAGGTCGTCCAAGTAACACTGGATCCTGATAGGGATCGACCTAAGAGAAGCTGCTAGTGCTGCCATGACCTTGGTAAAGGTCCTCGGGGCCGAGGCCAGCCCAAAGGGAAGCACGCGTACTGATAATGGCGCTCAGCGTAGCAGAACCTCAAGTAGCGTCGGTGACTTGGACGAATAGGGACATGGAGGTAGGCCTCCATGAGGTCTACAGAAGTCAAGAAGTCCCCCTCCCGGATCCTGGCTAAGATGGAACGGAGGGAGTGCATCTTAAACCTCCTGTAAACCAGATAGTGATTTAGTCCCTTTAGATTCAAAATTGCTTTCCACCACCACCCCTGCCTGAGGATTTGGGCACTAGAAACAAAATTGAATAGAAGCCCTGACCCCGCTGCTCCGGCAGTACCGGCTGGATGGCCCGAATGTCCAGCAAATGCTGGACCTCCAATTCCATGAGCCCCTGGCGTACCGGGTCTCTGGAAATGGGACAGTGGAGAAAAAATCTCGGGGGAGGGGAGAGAAATTCCAAGGAGAGCCCTGATCTAATGGTCTCCCTGACCCAGATATCGGAAGTTGTCTCCTCCCAGCGAGTTGCGAAAAGGCCTAGCCTCCCCCCAATGGGAGAATCAGGCCCCAGACTATTTCTGCCGGCAGAAAGGCCTGCTGCCACTACCTCGTCCCTGGCGCCTGAACTGTTGTTGCGGCCTACCTCTGCCGCTGAAGGCTGGACAGTCAGACTGAAAGTCAGACCTGTGCTGAAAGGGCCTAAATCAACGGGAGAAGCTCGCCCCAGCTCCCCTGTCTGGAGGAGGGCCACCCAAAATAGGGCGAGGGCCGGAAAGTGGGACGCCTGCTTTGGGAGGGGAGGATCTTCCGCTTATCCCTGGTTTCTATCAGGAAGGGATCCAAGGAACGGCCAAAAATATCCCCCCCTTCAAAGGGACCAGAGGCAAGCCTCCAACGGTTCTTGGCGTCCATGAGCCAATGATGCAGCCACAGCAACTGCCGTGCAGTCATAGTCGAGGCGATAGCCCGGGCCAAAAACTTAGCTGCGGCCAAGGAAGCGTCCGCCGTAAGCTCTGCCGCAGCTATAATCTTTGACAAGTCCTGGTGACTCCTAAGGTCTTCCAAGGGAACTCTATACTGCAGCTGTCGGAGCCATCGCAGCAACACCCTCGTGAAAAAGGATGCCGTGGTAACTGCCCGAATGGCCCAGGAGTCAGCTTGATGGGCCCTGTGCAGGGCCATTTCCTCCCGCCTCTCGTCAGCCTTCAATGTGTCATCCGCATCGGGAGGCAGGACGGAAGAGGAAGTCAAGGAAGCCACCGATGTGTGTACTTGCGGCAGCTGGATAAGCTGAAGTAGTTCCGGGTCCACAGCAAAAAGAATGTTCTCCGGACCACTAGGGCGCTGTTTGCTAGCTGGCAACCCCACTGGTGTCTGATTACATCCAAGAACATGGCCGGGATCGGCACGGAATCCGGCGCTACCTCGTTTGGAAAAAAGAAAGTCCTCCTGTTCCCCAGAGTGCTGGGGTTGCAGAAGGTCAGTAGAATTTGACCCCAGCCGGGCTGTGGCCCTAGCCTTGGCCAGGAGCTGCCTAAATAGGGCTGGGTTAAACAAACCCTTGAAGGCTGATTTTCCGGATGTATCCAGCTCTAGGTCCGACCAGTCCTCCTCCCCCCGCAGCTCTCCCTCCAACAGGGAAATCTGACTAGCATCTGAGCGATCAGATGCATAGGCCTCCTGATAAGCAGAATAGTCGTCAGTTGGCCCCAAGGGCCCCTTGAACCCCAAGGGACGAGATGTGTCAGCTGGGATAGAGGGTCTCTGATGCAGCTCCGCTGCAATGCCCTCCTGGATGGCCGCCGTTAGCCAAGCCTTAATAGAAGGAGGGATGTCCTGTGTCAGCGTCTCCTCCTGGCGGAGCCCTGCCGAAGTAGGGGTAAAGGTAGCTAAGGGAGCAGGACGAGGGATGGTCACTGCAGTGGAAGAATCCTGCAGAGCAACAGTTGCTGGAGCCACCGAGACCCCAGAGGCGGGCAGCGTTGCCTGGGAAACGAGCTCCCCTTCTCCAAAATGTAGAGGCTGTGAGGAAAAAGAAACTGGGGAAGGGTCTAGACGGATCCCCGCTGAACTGAGCCTCCCCGCAGTCTCCTTGGCTCTTGCGAATTCCCTCTCCAGGGCCTTCTGCCTCTTACGAGCCGCCCGCTGCTCTGCTCTGGACTGCTTGCCATAATCAAGAGCTTTCGCCTTGAGCTTTTCTGCGGCCACCAGGCTGGCAGATTGAGCTTTAGCCGGAGCCTTAGTCAACTTATCAGGGGGGGGGACCAGGAGCCTTTGTGGTGAGAAGTGGAGGCGGTCTACCCGTCCATCCTGAGCCGGAGTGAGAAAGAAGGGAAAACAGATTAATAAGATAAATCCAACCCTTAGGCCTGCAACCCCCCCCCCAGAGAGGGCCGCTCCAAGGCTGCAGCCTAACACCAGGCCAATAGACCTGAAGGCCCTGGAAAGAACTGGAAGCAGACCAGGCCAAACCTGTCAGAATATCTTGTGCAGGCCACTGGTCGAGGGCAGTCTTATGCAAGTGCCGTTGCCACTGCGGAAGTAGAGGCAGGATCTGTAGAGACGCTGTTCAGGCCACCAGCATAAGGCAGGCTTACACCCAAGGCTGCTGCTCCTGCGCAGATGGAGAAAGGAGTATGGCCGAAGTCAGGGACCCCTTCTCCCGCAGTAATGTGTGAATAGTCTCCAAGGTGGACTGATAGCGCACCGACCAGCCTACTCAACCGAAGGCCTCCAAGCGCTGAACACTGCGAGGCGACCGAGGGTGAGCCTCGAACCCAGTGCACAAACCCGGTTCCCCAGGTAGTAGCTGGCTGCCCCCAGAAGAGGGAACACCTTCCAGTGAACGCTTACAGGGGCCAGAAGATTGTTCGCTATCAGCAAAATCGCCAATAAAGGAGCCCTTCAAAGCTACGCTGGGCAAAGTAGAAGAAAAACAAAATGGCGGCTACGGCCCAGAAGGGCAATCCAAAGGGACCGTTAGGAGTTAAAATGGCATTTGCACCAAAAAAACAAGAGGAAAAATGGCGTTCACGCCCAAATCAAAGCAGCCAGCCGAAACGTAATGGGAAAGCCTTGACAGCAAGACGGCTGCGCGCTAGAAACCCCCGCTGGGGCTGGATCGTCCTTGCAAGCTGACACGACGAATCCAATCCTGCAGAAAGCCCGCTAGGGCCGAAATAAACAAGCGGCCAGCCCAGTCGCCGCCAGAGCCAACAAAGGCACTTCCCAAGAGAGCGGCTGCACAATAAGGCAGAAGCCGATCCTTCGTCAGGGCAACAAATGCAAAATACGAGCGGGGTGAAGATCTTAAGCGCCCTGCTCCCCCACGCGCTCCCCGCAGCCAGAAAACAGCCGATCAAGAAGGTAGCCCACTCGGGTGGCCGAAGGCAGCACGAGGCAGGCACTCACAGTAACTGTCGAATCAGCAACGATCCAGCTAAACAAAAATGTCGTTCCAGGGAAGAGAAAAATTAAAAAGCTAGGGAAAGTCCAGGAAGGGTTAGACAAAAAAACTAAGTGAAAATCCTAAAGCTCACAGGAGCTGAGGAAAAAAATGTCCATGAGCTGAGGACTGAGTTGAACGACTGAGGAAACGTCATCAGGGAGGCGGATCCTCAGAAAATTCAACCGAGTCCATAGAGCTATGGGGCTAGAGTAACCCATCCTGGACTCTTCCTTCGATATGAGGGAAAACTTTTCCTGCTGTGTGCCCATTAAAGTATTATTACCCCCAAACGTAGACTGACCCTGGTGCCCTTTAGGAAGGCCCTGAAGACATGGCTTTGCCAATGAGCTCTCCTCTAGAGGTAGAGGAGTTTTTATTATGAAAATATTGAATGTGATGTAGTTATGGGCTTTGCTGCTGATTATGGTTAGTTTTTGTTATAATATGGTTTATTAATGGATTTATGTCTGTATATTTAATTTAGTTGTTTTTAACTGTGAACCACCCAGAGTCACTCAGGTGAGATGGGTATACAAATCAAATCAATACATAAAGGTCCTACTATGCTAGTATTTTAACACGGTACTATAATATTTACTCAAAAATATGGATATATTCACCCACCTCATTCTGCTAAAACTATGTCTTACATTTTCTATTTTCCTCCCAAATTACTCTTAATACTGGGAAGCAGGGAGGGAGAGTGGTGACACAAGAAGTAAGATTGTGATTTCTGTCAACTACTAAGCTATATATTCCAGTCTCACAACAATGTAACTCTTCTCAGACAGAGCAGAACTTGTTTTACAACATTTTTTCCTACCCTCTCCTTGACCTTATTTTTTTACTTGCATTCCTAGTGAGCTGCAAAGGTACATGTGCAGTCACCAGACTTCTTTAAAAAATATAACTTGGAACAGCAGCAACACATCACTTCTGTAATGGCAATACTCACATGTTTACATATAAAATACATAGAACCCTTCAAGCATCATTTTCTTGTTAGTGTTCTACAATGTACTAAACTGTAGCACTTCATTTTGTTCTAACCCAGCAGACATTATATTGTATTCATCGACAAGTGCCATATTATATAACAATTTTTAGAGTGCCAATATCACAGGGATTGGATGGTGTAAACATTAACTTTAAAAAATTCTACCATGGCAAATGTCCTACCCCACCAATAAATGACCAACTAACATAATACATGAAAAAGATTGTCATTCAACACCAGCAGCTAGGTATCATGCCTCAAAGGCCTACTTACAAAGGAATGTTTAAGTGTTTCTTTGAATGCCAAGAGTAAAGAGGCCAAGCATATTTTTGGAGGCAGCAGAATGTCGAGGCAGTAATGTCCTCTAGCTTAAGTGTGCCTTACTTCTTGCTGGGTTGGAACTTTGAGCAAGTCGTCTGCAGGTGACTAGATAGGATGAACAAATTCATCCTGAACAAGTCAGGTCTAATGTAGTCTCACACCATGCCAAGTAGCCTCGCACCATACCAAGTAAAGTCTCAAAGGTGCTTTTTCATTTCATTTTCAAGTAAAGCTTCATAAATGAAAACCAGCAGTAACCTGTACCCAGAAACCGACTGATAACAGCAACCCTAAAACTGGGATTATTCTACAGTAGAGGGTGTTGCCTGCTAGATACTCTGTACCAATTCTAGTTTCTGGGTCATCTTCAAAGACAAGCCTATGTAGAAAGGTTCTTTGCCACAAAGAAGAGGGAGTCAAACTATTCTCCAAAGCACCTGAGAGCAGGACAAGAAGCAATGGATGGAAACTAATCAAGGAGAGAAGCAACCTAGAACTAAGAAGACATTTTCTGACAGTTAGAACAATTAACCAGTGGAACAACTTACCTCCAGAAGTTGTGAATTCTCCAACACTGGAAGTTTTTGAGATTGGACAACCATTTGTCTGAAATGGTATAGAGTTATCCGGCTTGAGCAGGGTGTTGGACTAGAAGACCTCCAAGGTCCCTTCCAACTCTTTTATTCTCTTCTATTCTATAACACACTGCACATCAACCAAGTGGTAATATAGGCATAATCATTGTTGCCAAGACCTCCAGATTCAGACACAACTGTATCTACATATCAACCAAAGCTAAGCAATCCTCGCACCCACCACCCCATTATGGCTTCCACTTGCTGTTCACACAGAAATCACAATACCAGGAGGCCCCAATGACACAGGCCTGCTGTTTTGGGGAGCATGACAGCCCCTAGAGCAGCAGTCCCCAATCTTTGCAGCTTGGCAGCCTGGCTGGGGAGAGAGAGGGGAGCTGAGCTGTGCAAGCAGTGGGCTGGTGTGCACATACTGCACAGCTCAACTTGCACTAGCGGCAGGCCAGCATGCATTTGTGTACAGCTCCACTTGCACAAGTCAAACTGCGCACACGTGCATGCATGCCGGCCCACCAGTTGCATGGCCCAATTCCCAATAGGCCACAGCCCAGTAGTAGGCCATGGCTCGGGGGTTGGGGACTCCTGACCAGAGGTGGTATTCAGTCGGTTCTGACCGGTTCTGGCGAACCGGTAGTGGAATTTTGAGTAGTTCAGAGAACTGGCAAATACCACCTCTGGCTGGCCCTGCCCCCATCTATTCGCTGCCTCCCGAGTCCCAGCTGATCGGCTGGGTCTTCTTTTGTTGCCCTGAATAGGAGAACGGAGCTGGAAAGCAGGTTAGTGGGGTGGGGAGGGAATGAGGATTTTGCAGTATCCTTCCCCTGGAGTGGGGAGGGAATGGGGATTTTGCAGTATCCTTCCCCTGGAGAGGGGTAGAAATGGAGATGTTGCAGTATCCCTCCCCCAGCAACGGGGAGGGAATGAGGATTTTGCAACATCCGTCCCCTGCCACCCCCACC
>QLTV01004098.1:2289122-2303052 GCA_003457575.1 Thermophis baileyi
CCCTGGAGTGGGGAGGGAATGGAGATTTTACAGTATCCTTCCCCTGCCACGCCACGCCCACCAAGCCACAGCCACCAAGCCAAGCCACGCCCACCAAGCCACGTCCACAGAACTGGTAGTAAAAAAATTTGAATCCCACCACTGCTTCTGACGTAGACCTAATACCAAAACTGACGTTTCAGGGAAACCAATATGAACAGCAATTTTGTCTTCCTTGGATTTAATCAGAGCTCAGCTTGTTTTCAACTAACCCCAACATTTAAAAATCAGGCATAGCTATGCCTTTGCAAAGTTAGAAGCTTCAGTATAGCTACTACCAAAAACCTAGAAGAATTTAAATGCAAAGCAGCAAGACCACAGAAGGCTCAAATTTGTTTGAAAGACAAGATATCCTGAACTGCTTGTTGATAAACTGCTTGCTGATAAAAAGACATACAGGTATGTCTCAGTGAAATTACTTGCAAAAATAACATTTGCAATGTGAATTCAATAGAGTTTAGAAGTCACAATGGTATTTAATAGCTTCATTATTAACACATCAGGAAGGAACTAACAAAGATGGAACACATAGTTACACTTTTCCAATTGGTGAACCCAAAAAAACACAAACATGTCTATTTAAAGATGTTCATGCATCAGTATATTTGACATCATTTGCTAAATCATTAGCAGAACATCTCTCAATAGCACACTGTTAACAGAAACTCCCTGTAGCTGACGCAAATTCTCAAAGAGCCCAAGGCAATATCTGATTATGTCACTGTTGATATTTTCTTCTTCTTCCAATACCAACTGGCACTGTTCAAACTAAGGTCTGCATACAATAAATACAGTATCATAAGCATTAGTCTCTTTTTTAAAAGTCAATCTTCTAATTTACTTATATTGCCAATTATTTTCTTAATCATGGTATTTCTGCTTAGGAAACAGCAGCAGTTCTGCAACTACAGTGGCTTAATCACATTTTGACAGTAGCATATTTGTACATTTAGGGGCTGACCAACAAAAACAGGAACAGAAACATGTATCTGACAATTTACAGCAATAGCAATTATGACAGAAATGGAAAATTAAGACTCAGGTTTTGAATGAGTGTGGCACAAATGGTTAGAAGGATATTTTCTTAATTGGGGCAACTATTCAAATTGATAAACAAAAAATTCACATATCAGTCGACAGAATGTAGTGTCATAAAGGTGACACTAGATAAAGTACTAAAGTAAAGATCTCACAGGTCAAATTCATCTCCTGTGACTTTCGGTGACATTCAGTTGGTCCAGAATGCAGATGTATTGGCAAAGATGGGCATGCCTCAATATGCCCATGTAACACCTCTGTTTCACAAGCTGCACTAATTGCCAGTTTGTGTCTGGGTGCAATTCAAGGTGTTGGCCACTACCTCTAAACCTCTACATGGCATAAGTCCTAGTTATTTGAGAGACCACCTCTCTTCCATAGTATCCACACAACTGGTTCAATCAGGCAGGATTGGCATACTCCAGGTTCCATTGATTAAGCAATTCCACCTACCGGGCCCCTGTGCCTTATCTGTAATAGTACCTGCACCATGGATTGACGCTACTCCAGAAATTTGAACAGCTTCCACCCTACTGTGATTTCAAAGGGCCTTAAAGACTTTTTCAGTCCTCTGGAGAGGATGATTGATGTCCCTTTCTTCCTTTTTTGTCCTCTCTGCCATTTTGTTCCTTTGTCTTATGCTTTCGGCATTATTCTGTTTATTAAATGTTTTAACAATTGTAAACAGCCCAGAATTTTTTGGAGTTGGGCTGCATATACATTTAATAAATTACTATTTATACTACTACTATTATATTGTTATGATTATTACAAAAATTTTTTGCTATTTTTTCTTCCAAGTTATTTTTTCAACTTCTCACCTAGCCTATAGCTGTAGGATGAAGTCCAAGGAATCTCTTATCCAGGAATTAATCAAATTCAGCCATGCTGTTTTTCTCAAGATTATCCACAGTAACCTAGATGCTTCAACTATTGGCTTAAAAGGAGTCAAAAATATTAATAACATGTTCTGAGTTAGATCACTGTGTAACAGATGTTTCCAATCTGCAACAAGCATATCTTTGGTCATCACAAAACATGTTGTGAAATTAAATTGATTTTTTGTTTGAATTCATAGTTTAACTTTCAAATACATTTCATTACACTTTAGCTATATATTCAGAATATGAGTTACAAAAATATTTCAAAGCTTATGATGAAATCATACTTTTTAAATTAATTTCACCTGGAATTAGTAGTGAAGCATATTAAAACTTTAAGTATTATTTAATTGTACCGAATTGCTTTAGCATCACTTCAACTAATCCAATTATTTCAATTTATAACAAATTTCAATATAAAACAAATACATGTTTTATAACAATTAAAAATTATACAAAAGACCAGAAAGCAATATTGTAGATAACACATTAAAAACATAAAGCAGAATCAACAGCCAAGATATAAGAAATCAATAGCAATCAATTAACACTCTACAAACTCCACCACACATCTACAGAATCATATCTTATGAAAAGCCTGTAGCATCGGATCCAATCTAATCTCTGGAGAGATAATGTTTCAAAGGAGAGTGCCAGGACAGAAAAGATTCTCATCCTGGGCTCCACCGGGTGATATTTCCTGACAAGTATACCTCTTTTGTCAGACCTAATGGGACAAGTATAATCAGAGATGAGGTCCCTCAAATAGACCAATCCCATGCATAAGTATGCTCTGCCACAATAGCAGTTGCCAAGAAAATAGCATGGAACATATCTATTTAGTCACCCAAAATGAAATTCAAATTAGGAAAGACTTGATTTTACTTAAGTTTTTATTACTTAATATATTTTTATCTTCTTAAATGATATCAGATGATTAATTCATGTGAAAAAGTAGCATAAATAGTTTGGATTGCTAAAATGCATTTCAAGCTCATCCATAAGTGGAGTAGCAACTGTTACAAATATTTCATGAGTTTCTCTTAACTAAAAGAAACTTCCTTCATTGCTTCCTCTCCAGTAATGATTCTGTAAAGTTAAGGTGTGTGCTATGAAGTAAATCTAGACATATCTTTAGTAATATATTTCTAGCTGAAGTTGTCTAACATACAATTTCTGTTTATTTTCAAATATTTATAATCTAGAGACTCCTAAATTCCATGTTCATGGGTTTCATTCATTAGACAATATGAGAAAAATTATAATATACCATATATCCATATAGCAACTGATCATGTTCTCATTCAGTTATGAAGAAGATGCCAGCATTTCTATTCACACAATACCTAAATGTTGCAGCAGTAGTTTTACAGAGAATATGGGATCAACAGAGAGAAAGAAAAGAACATTTTATTCTACTGTATTACTAATATTCTCAATTTTATACATCACTAAATTAAAACATGTTCTTTAGTTCCACATATTTTTAAATTTTAAGAAAACTATTATTTTTCATGGAATGTTGACAATATTATTTTAGTGTTTGGAAATATACCTAGGCAAAGAAAATGGCACATATGTACCATAATGAAGGTCTCTTAACACAAAACTGAAACAATCCAACAGACTTAATAGGCCTTAGTCTAACAATTTTCCTTCATCAGCTATACACAAGTTTGGCATGTCTGGAATGTGTAGAAAACATGATTATATTAATCAGGAAATAATGGAGAACAATACCTTTAACTAAAATATTTAGCAGATAAATTATGCAGTTGAAGTATTCATGTGTTTTCAGACACATGAAAACATCGAACGTTCAACATAAGGTATTTTAAACATATTAACACAAAATCAATTACTGTAGTTTCATAATAAAGAAATAATTTATTTACAGGTGGTCCACGTTTAATGATTGTTCAGCAATCATTGCAACTTACAATGCCATTGAACAAGTGATAGTTACAACTGGTTCCTTGGAATTCTGGCCATTATAGTGTCCGCATGTTCACAATCTGGATATTTGGTTCACGATTACATCATCATTGTGAACCATGATCACATGATCATAATTTCAGTCTTTCCCTGCTGGCTTCCCATAGCCAACTGCAAAGCTGGCAGGAAATCAGAAGTAGCAAAGTTGTTGTGAGGACCTTGCATAATGATAGCAATCAGGAGTGGCAGAACTATCATCAGAAAGCAATGCACATGATGTCACATTTTACTACCACATAGCTCTGGTCCCAATTGCTGTCATAAACTGAGCACTACCTATAATCACCCCATCCCTATTTATTGCACTTTGAATGCAATATAAAGTATAAATATATACTTTATAAATATAAATACAAAATAAAAAAATCCACTGCATCTGAAGCAATTTAGATAAATATAACAAAATAATGTACTTTTAAATGCTTTATGTGTTATGTGTCAATTTATGTGATCATCTAGATAATGGTATTGTTAAATACTATATGACTGGAAATGCTTTACTTGCGGATTTAATTGACATTTGTGAGTAGTGGTACCCTCTCATCTATTTTGTTATGACAAAATGTTATTCTAATTAAGAAATAACATTAGGAGTAGGTAGAATCAGCTGCTGGGTTTTTTTTAAAAAACACACACATAACAAATAAGGTGGGTTGGGCTACTAGTCTTAACAGCCTGGTTCTAAGTTCTTCAATAGCTTCCAGTTCCGTGATATCATGGTTATTATATGTTGGCATTAACATACCACACTTTACTCCAATGCTCCTAACAAGATTAGTATTCAAGTCTCATATACGAACTGGAAAACTAAAAAGTACAACTGCTGTTTTGCAAAATGTATTCTGTAAGCAAGCTTTGTTAATGTAAGAAAAACAGTAACATTTTGTAGAACTAGTTTTTTAATTATAAGAATACACGTTTTTGAATATACGTTTTTGAGTATAAGTCCCACATAATTAAATACAGAAACTAGACCCAAATAAATACAATTCTTGGAAGCAATTGGCTTAAGAACCAATTGTTTCAGTAAGAACTTCTATTAAGGTTTTTTTTAATAATTTAAATTACAATGGGCAATGAATATTATTTCCAAATCATATCTGGACAATTCCTAAGCATTCCATAGCTTTATACTGGTAATTTTAAAAACCAGTTATATGCACTGTTATATAGTTGCAAATATATATCGCCACTTTATATAAAGCCCATCCTGGATGCTCAGATATAACAGAGCAAAAGATAATGAAGCAGAATAAATTTCTAATATATTTTAATGAAGGTTATTAAAAGTGAAACACTTTTAAGTTCCACATTTCAATTATAACACTTAGGAATATGGAAAAACATGTACAATTTCATGTACAGAACAGCTGATTTTAGCTGGCTTATACCCAATACAAAACATGTGTTTTTGGTCTGGATATGGAATGAAGCAGGGTCGTTTTGTTCCAAATACAGAGTAAAGTGCTGTTTGTTCCAGGCTGAAGAGTTTCAGTGGAAGAAATGTAGAGGAAAATGCCAAAGCTGAAGATTTTATTTAGTGATGGCAACTGAGAGAGGGCAGGAGAGGAAAAGATACCAGAAAGGATAAGAGTGAGCAGGCAGGCCTATGAGAACTGAGACCATTTGGAAGAGGGTGCATAGGCCATCTGGAGGAAATAAGAGAGGCACAAGCTATCCTTGTTTCTGAAGGAGGGGCGAAAGGAACAAGTGGACACCAGCTTTGCCCTATCCACCCTACAAAAGTCACTCTGGGATTGCTGTAGGACTGGTTTCAGCTGAAGCACAAAACAAAAACATTAAAAGTTGTTTCTGCCAACAGCAACCAATCCATAATGGTTCATCAAAATATCCAGAATATGAGGGCTGTGCTTTAGGTTTGAAACAAAACACATTTTACATTCCATGCACACTCCTAAGACATTATATAGGAGGATATGATTTAATTATCCATCCTACTACATGGTGCTTCTCATACAATAATTGACATCCATTCAGAATTAAATCCCAGCAAAATACGATATCAAAAATACCAAATGGATAACATTGAGAGTTTACTGCTGTATATTTTATTACTATCTTAATATAGGGGGTATTTTTTAAAACCATCACACACTTTCAAGAAGCATTGTTAGAAAAAATGTATATTATAATGAAAGACAAGATGCCAGAGTGTTGCAAAGAAAATCAAATAAAAACAATTCAAAGTTGAAATCAACATGATTTTCTGTCCTTTTTCTCTAATACTTTGCTCAGCTACTTTAAGCAAAAGTTTGAAGCTGTGGTACAACCTTTATTATAGTAGTGATTTGGTCACAAATTACTGTTTTCCTGCTATGGAAAGCCAAAAACAATCTCCTACCAAGCATGAACTGAAGTTTTAAAAGCTGAGATTTGTATGCATATACATAGCACACACAGAATACTAATGCCCCAAAGCAATTATCATTTATTTTTTTAACAGAATCACATAAGTAGTAAAAAAAACATTAATGTTTTAAATATGAAAACCAAAAATATTTCTTTAGTGCCAAAAAGGAATCGAGTTAATTATATATCAAAGTTTAGAAATAATTCAGATTCAGACATGTTTATTCATAAGAATACCTGTAGGTGGTACTCTCTAAAGTATATAATTTTGCTTCCTTTTGTCCAGACTTTAAAATATACTCTGATCACTAATTCAGCACTTTATTAGCATAACATCTAATATTACCTCAGAAAGACATGGCTCAAGAGAAGAGTTTCTAGAATGTTTTGTTGCAACCAATATACTGTATTAAATTATAGCCTTCTACACCACTTGAGGTTATTAAATACTGTAATTGTATTCAAATAATAAAATTATAACAGGAAAAAAGGTACCAAAATGTTGATTAATTCAAATAAAATAAGCCTAATGAAAATATAATTTTGTTTCATTTATACTTGTGCTCAGGTTAAATCTCAAATGTTTATAAAAAGTTAAATAATAAAAGAAAGCAGATGATTAATTCTACTATACTGAAAGTAGGATACTTCTTCCTTTCTGATCTGTTAGGAAGAACCAGTGTAGTACAGTACAGAATTGGGGAGATCCAGATTCAAGTTCACCCTCATCAAAGGAAATTGGGTAACTTTGGGCCAATTACTCATTCACAACTCAATCTATATCACAGGATCATTTATTTGTTGTAAAAATAAATGAAAATAAAATGAAGGCCTGTGTAAGCAATCTTGAACTCCTGGAGAAAAGGCTGTGAATAAACTTAATAAATACTAAGTGGATTCTACCCACAGAAGCTTATACTATAACAATCTGGCCTTCGATATACAAAAACACTTCTTGCTGCAACACAAATCAATTTTCTGGAAACCAGTTCTTGGTATTTCTGGAAATAGTCAAATCCAAACTTACCATATCGGATGGAACACTGCTAGACATCTTGATAACTACGCTGTCGGTTTCAAGAAACAAAGAAGGGAAAATGTAAAAGCCAGCCAAAACAACACAGGTACAGTAAAAGATCTTCCAGCTAACCAATCTTTGGTTTGTTCCTGGTTAAGTTGTGTGCGTTTGCTTCCTTCAATAAAAGCACCTGACCCGCAGCAAGGAAACTGACAAAAGAATCCAATTGGTATTAAAAAGGCTGGATCAGAGAGGAAACCACAGGGAAACCAGAGACAGCAACGGATTCTTGTCAACAGCAGCACGATCACCAGTTGTGCCAGATAGACCAGGCAAAAACATTCAACAACAACAACATGAATTGTGTAGGAGCGCTTTTTCTTCCTCTCTTCCTCTTCCTCTCCAGCCTAGACCAATAATGAATGACGAAGATGATTCAGAGGATAGTTCTGTATCCGAGTCACCTTCTCATTAAAAAAAAAAAAAAAAGCGACAGGCACTCAATGAAGTAAATAAAGCAGCGACCGTCCTCTTTCCCTGAGGCCAAATTTCTTTGGGGGGGGGGGGCGGGGGGGTGCTCTCGTCCGATCCTCAGCAAGTGAAAGTGGGGGAGGGGGGCGAGTCATCCTTTATCAAAAAAAAAAAAAAAAAGCGACAGGCACTCAATGAAGTAAATAAAGCAGCGACCGTCCTCTTTCCCTGAGGCCAAATTTCTTTGGGGGGGGGGTGCGGGGGGGTGCTCTCGTCCGATCCTCAGCAAGTGAAAGTGGGGTAGGGTGGTTCTCTTCCTTGGAAAGGCGTGCTTCCTACAACATTTACGAGGCTGAGTTAAAGATATACGTATTAAAATAAGCCGGGGAAGAGGGAAGGGAAGGGAAGGGACAAAGAAATGTTACCCTCCCCCCTCAAACTGCAGCAGCAGCAGCTCAAGGGGGGATTTAAACTGCAGTTGCCTCTCGCAGCAGGAGAAGCAGCAGCCCTCGCCGCCCCCTCCGCCTCAGGTCTCGGCTTTCATCGCCCCCGCCGGTTCGTTTCTCCACAGTCCCTTCTCCGCCTCTTCCTCCTCCTCCTCCTTCTCCTTCTCCGGGGGTCTCCCTCAGCAGCAGACGGTTAACGGAAGCCCCCAGCAGCCGAGGCGGAGGAGCGGCTCCTTCTCTTCTCTCCAGCCAGAGAGCCCGCTGAACGAAGAAAGGCCGGGGTACGGCTTTCTTCGGCGCACTTTCTGCTCCTCGGTACCCTTCACCGCCTGCCGCCGCCGCCGCCGCTGCTAGTCCCGCAGCCGCCTCTTGTCATCTTCCCTTCCAGCCAACATGGCGTCTACGCCGAGCGGAGAAAAGGGGACACAGCAGGGGAAAGACGGACCCGACGCCCCCATCCGCCACTCCGCTTTGGCTCCGCCTCCAGATCGCTATTCGGTGACCGCGTCAAGTGCGGCCCCGCCCAGTCATTATGGACGTGAGCGGCAGACGCCGCTCGCGCGGCATCCTAGGAAGTGTAGTTCTGAAGCTTCGGAAGTGTAAGAAACCTCGGCCGCCTTTTCATCGTGATGCAACTTTGGCTTTGGCCGCTGTTTGCTGTTGTGGCAGCTCCGCCTTCGACAGCCGTCGCTTAAAGGCTTGGAAATTCCCTGCTACAGTCAAAAGTGCATTATGTGATGGGGTGAGATTCGATTTGACTGGTTTCAGTCATAGGACCAAACACATTTCGTTTCTCTCCTATCCAGAATCTGACACATACATGCAAAACAAACAAACACAAACAAACAAACAAACAACGAGATTTAGACAGATTAACAGAGTTGAAAGGGACCTTGTAGGAGGTCATCTAGTCCAACCCCCCCCCCCGCCCAAGCAGGAGAAAAAGAAACATTTCATTGAAGCCCAGGATGAAGGAGCTACAAACCGAGGCGTTTCAGGCAACCGGAAAAATCAAAACATTCGGGATTGATACCCGAATTCAGTGTCAGTTCAAAGGAGACGACTCCCAAACTTTGTGGGCAGAAGGTCATAAAAGTGACAGATTCGTGATTACCCAACCTAATCCGCCCTAGGAGAAGGTTGAGTGGGTCGTCGAATCCCAATTAGTTGCCTGAAGTATGTGGTGAGAGTAAATAGCCATGCAAATATAGATAGCTTATCTTCCTTTGTTTGCTTTTGGGAAAGGACCTTTGAGGGCATTTAAAACTTCGGAGCTGTTAAGTCTGCCGATCAACCAGATCAAAGCATTCTGATTCTAGTTTTTGACAAGAATGCCCTACAATCGTTGACAGCCTCTGTGAGTGCATGCTCCTGCCTTGGTTGTGAAATACTGTATATGCACCCAACATGACATGGCTGAAGAAACCTTAACCCTCAAGAAAAAGATGTCAAAATCTAAAAAAAAAAAAAATGTACAGACCTTAATTAAAAATATTTTATTATATTTCATATAATAAAAGTCATATTCCTTTTGCTGGTGGAGGGTCTTGTAAAATAGTGTAATATCTGTGAAGCACAATTAAGTGAAGCACAATAAAACAAGATATGCCTGTAGATGTCTACCGGTAATTGCCTATCTATAACTAGAGCTGATTTCTCATATTTCCCATAAGCACTTCCTAAATGAAGACAATCCTGTTGTTTAATTGGCCCAAGGGATCATATGATACATGGTTTCCATTTTCTGTTGTCAGAGTAAGATTCTTTCCAACTGTTTAGCCTACATGTAGCAGAACAATTGTTTAGTGTTCTCCGGGAAATAGGAACACTAGAGTTTTCATTCTTTTTACATTTATTACGATAGATACCAGGCACAAATAACAAAGACTTCCCAAAGATGAATGATGTTACTATATGAAATAATGAATATGCCCTTTTTTGCTTTTTTGAATGCTCTTTTTTAAAAAAAAAATGGATCAACACGAAATCCCACGAGGTACATTTTTTAAAAAAAAAAAAAAAAGAAGGGACAAAAATGAAGAATAGAGAAAATCTATAATGATATATAAAGAAAAGCCACATCAATATACATTAGTTTGTGAAAAGTATTAATGTTATATTGTATAGTGGTAGATTACTGTTTAAGATATAAATCATAACTGTTTAAGATATAAATAATAAAGTATGTGTTTTGTAACTGTGCATATATAGCTTTAATTGTATAAGCTAACACATGTATATAAAAATAAACAAAAGGGAAACATAATCTGGTTGCTTTAAAATCAGCAGGCAGTTCCTAGAGAATTATCTTTCTGGGTTTGTTTTAGTTTTTTAATTACACTATTTAACCTCCTATGAAATCTAGTAGAGCTTTTAATAATAGCAGCCAGTCTAATTTATTTTTAAAGTTTAATTAGGGGCTATGTTGATTCAAACTTGAAAGAAAAATATTGTCTGCAGAAACACAGCATGCTGGCTGATGAATTCTGGGAGTTGAAGTCCACATAACGTTGCCAGGTTTGAAAAACACTTGCCAACAGCGAACACCTGAGTTGGATTATCTTTTATTATTAGCCTGCCCTGCACATGTTTTCTTCAATGAAAGCAAGATGTCGTCATGTGTTTTAAGTTTGCAGCCTTATATGTATGTTCCTTCGATTTACAATATATTGCCACTCAGAGTCATATTTTATGAGATGGGCAGCTATATACAGTAAATACGATTGATTCAATCAATATTGTTTACCTCTTTGCGCCAACAGTATGGCCCTGTCACAAAATGCACACAATGTGAGAAAAATCTTCCAAATGAGAACTGCTACAAGTGACAAACTAAGTAAAAGTTGTTTCTAATGTTCACAAACATTCACTAAACTGATACAATTAAGTGTGAGCCAAGACATACTTTGATATCTTCTGTGAGATCTCTCCATATAGCAGGGGTGTCAAACTGATGGCTCGCGGGCCCAGATGCGTCACGTGCAGGCCACGCCCACCCCAGATCCATGAATGGAGAAAACATCGTGAAACGTCACATGACGGCAACGTGACGCTGCGAGTTTGACACCCGTGCCGTATAGGGTTCAAAGGGGCATATGATGAAATGAGTGCCACACCATAAAAATGAAAGCTCTGCTCCTTTTGTACATACTTTGTGACATTGCACAGATGGGGAAGAGGGTGGAGAAACAACCTTCCCTTCCTCCCTTGTACCACATAACCTATGGGCTTCTGGAAAGTGTAATCGAAAGGCATGGTGGCATTGAAGCAACCACAACTTTTCCAAATTTCATTCCCAAATGAGTCATGGATCCTGGCATCCTCTAGATTAGCCCTATTTGAGTTACCTTGGCTCAATAATTGTTGCCTTTCCAATTTCACTCAATTGAAGGTTACAGACAATCAAATAGACGTGAGAGTTCTATATTAACATTTTATACATATTTATATATACTCCCTTTTTATGACCCTATAATCCAGGGGTGAAATGCTACCGGTTCAGACCGGTTCGGGAGAACTGGTAGCGGACATGTGGCCTCGTTCTCTGAACCAGTAGTGACGGCTGGTTGGCCATGCCCCCGAACTGGTCCCCCATCACCGCTCGCTCGCCCTGCCCTTCTCTGCCCAGTCTCTGCTCTGCAGCTTGCCTTCCTGAAGCGCTGTGCCCCTGATCTGCCTGCCAGGTAAGCCTGCGAAGTCGCGGCCTACCTAGCTGCCCCTGCCCCCCCCACCATCCCAGCCTGCATTCCCTACTCCATTCCACGTGGCCCACAGCCCCGACATGCTTGCCTGCCTTCCACGCAGCCTTCCCGGTGTCCCCGTGGCCAGCTTACGAAGGCAGGCAAGCGGAAGGCCGTGTGGAAGGCAGGCAAGCATGTTCGGGCCGCAGGGAAGGGAGATAACAGCCTACTCTCTTCCCCGCAGCCCTGCCATGCTTGGCGGCCTTCCACACAGCCTTCCTGGTGGTCCCCCATGCCCGCTTGCCTTCCGAGGTCGGCATCCAGCTGGCCTGGCCAGTGAGTGGGCAAGCGGCCCTTGGTGGAGACACAGCCGCTGCTCTGGGGCTGAGAGGGGCGGCGGAGGTGGCAGTGGTGTTCTGGGAGGGCAGGCACCAGGTGGATGTCCCAGGGCTGCTGCACATGCGCAGCGCCTGCCCTCCCGGAGCACCACCGCAGCGGCGGGGTTCACTTTTGTTTCGCAGTGGGAGAAGGAAGAAAGCGAACGGTGGTGCTCCGGGAGGGCAGGCAGATGTCTGCAGCCAGGCGGGGAGGGAGGGTGGCAAGAATGGCGGGTTGTTCCAGGAAAGGCCTGGCGTTTCCCTCAGCTGCAAACGCTGAGATTTGAGGTCTACAAATCGTGTTAAAGGGCAAGCTATTGATGGTTGCGTGGAAGGAAAACAAACTGAGCGTGGGACGGAGATAGTGTGGGGCTGGCCCTGGCCGTGGCCAATGGCATCACCCCACTGCAGTCCGCCAATGAAGTCTTCGGCTCCGTGTGCAGCGCCGATGGAGGCTTGGGGGGTTCAGGTGAGGAGCTAGCGTGCACCCCAACCCTGAGGCATTGGCGAGATAAAAGGCGCTCGTTTCCCATCGCTCTGGGATTTGAAGCCTCCCCCTAAGTAAACATGACAGGTGACAGGGAGTCTTGTGCAAGTTCTATTGCTCCTTCTCAATCCACCTGGATTTTTCCCGCGCTCTCTCCGTCCCACGCTCAGTTCGTTTTCCTTCCATGCAACCATCAATAGCTTGCCCTTTAACACGGTTTGTAGACCTCAAATCTCAGCATTTGCAGCTGAGGGAAATGCCAGGCCCTTCCTGGAACAACCCACCACTCTCGCTGCCCTCCCTCCCCACCTGGCTGCAGACTTCTGCCTGCCCTCCCGGAGCACCACCGCCATGGTTGCATGGAAGGGAAACAAACTGAGCATGGGATGGAGAGAACGCGGGGAAAAGTCCAGGTGGATTGAGAAGGAGCAATAGGTGGGATGTGGGAAAGTGGACAGAAGTATCCAGGCAGAAGGGCTCATTTTTTAAGTGTGCTCAAGGCTGCCTAAAGAAAGATTGGGAAGCTCAGCCCCGGGCCCTTTCCTCCTTGGCGGCCAGTCCCATTCTAAACTTCCTGTAGAACTCCTGAGGCGAAGGGCTTTAAACAGGGCCCGGGAACTCAAAAGCTGGCTTTTTTCTCAGAACTTGCACAGGACTCCCTGTCGCCTGTCACGTTTATTTAGGGCAGGGGTCTGCAATCTGTGGCTCCGGAGCCGCATGCGGCTCTTTGGGCCCTCTGCTGTGGCTCCCTGTCACCCTTTCATAGCAGAGGGATGAAAGAGCCATCATCCTGTCATGGCAGTGGCATGGCCAGAGCCTTAGTGCAGAAGCGAAGCGCCCCTCTACTTGACTTTGCACGGCAACAGCATTCCACCTTCATTGTGGTACATTTGCTGTTGCTGCCAGCAAAGAGGGCTGGGAGAGAATGGTGGGGGCAGATCTTGTGAGGTGGGGGCCATCCCCCAAGCCTGGCCTTCCTCCTCCCTTGTCGGTGGGGCCAAGAGAAAGAAGGGGGCAGCGTGGGGAAGCGCTCCCCTCCCCCGCCGAGCACCAAGTACAACAGCCCAGTGGGGGGGGGGGGAGATGGCCCGGCAGAAGCGGCCCCATTGACGAGTTGGACAGCAGAGG
>QLTV01004098.1:2310415-2327337 GCA_003457575.1 Thermophis baileyi
TGGTCTAGCGAACGTTTTGTATGCTCTAGTTAGCAGTGTAATGTTGCCAGAGAAGAAGCTACGCAGGATTAAGTTGACTACTCTTAGTGCCTTTTTGGCAATGTTGTTACAGTGGGCTTTGGCACTTAGATCATTAGATATGAGTACTCCAAGATCCAAGTTGTTCATCCTCCCGTCTGTATGCGGTTTCATCGTTGTCTCAAATGAGACCAATCACTGTTGTGTCATCTGCGAACTTCAGTAGCTTAACAGATGGATCGTTTGAGATGTAGTCATTGGTATATAGAGAGAAGAGAAGTGGTGAGAGCAGAAATTCTACAGTTCAACTGCCACAGATTCCTTCCCATGATCAATAACCTACCTTCTTCCTCTGGCACACAAGGTCTCTCCTTTTCTCAACTACTGTACAATTTATTAAAGTATGATAATGGTATTGCCAAACAACGAATGTTTAAAAGAAGGGGCCCTGATAAAATAAGCGCTTACACAAGCCAATCCAAGAAAACCCTAACAATAAATAGATAGAATTAAACTGATCATGAAAAACTTGATAACACAAAATTGACTTAATCCCTATAAATATAAAAGCTTTAAAGGGTGTTTGGATTTAAAACTTTCCTCTTCCCCTCATAGTCATCTTTAGTTTTATTGTAACATTTATGATGAGGGATTATAAAAAATACTCTCACACATAGAGAGGCAGACAGATAGACAGACACACACACACATTTTCTCCCTCCTTCTCTTTTGCTTAGATTTTATTGGTCACTGTATTCAAGCATTATTGATGATACTTTCCTTTTTCTAAAAACCCATTAGCAGATGTTTATTTCATTGCCTGGGATTTTAGACAACCATTTAAACAGAATCCACATTATAGCTTGAACTTCCTCCTCTTATCAAGAAGATTAATGTTCTCACAATTCAGATTAAGCAACTAAACTGCAGCTAGCTTCATAATTCATGCACATATTTTGGAAGTTACTTCCAAGGTTCCCAACAAGCAGTGCTTTGTCTCAGATAATATTTTATGTATCCATGCCAGGGGTGAAATGCTACTGGTTCGGACCAGTTCGGGCGTACCGGTAGCAGTGGCCGTCGGTGGTTCGCAGAACCGGTAGCAACGGCTGGCTGGCCACACCCCCGAACCGGTCCCCCGGTCGCCGCTCGCTCACCCTGCAAGCGGATGTCCCGGGGCTGCACATGCACTCTGGCCTTATCCCAACCAGCCTGATGTCATGCTGGAGTGCCAGCAGTCCAATGCGGTGTGCATGTGCAGCAGCCCTGGGAGTCAGGACATCCGCTTGCCGTCCCGGAGCACCGCCGCCACTGCAGAAGGTAAGGCCAACGCATTGGGGGGTGGGGAGAAAGACCCGCTGCGCTCATCCACTTGCCTTCCCCTCCGCAGCCGCTCTCAGCCCAATAGCAGCAGCAGAAGAAGGTAAGGCTGGCGGTGGGGGGAGGAAGACCTGCTGTGCTCATCCGACTGCTGCCCACTTGCCTTCCCCTCCACCTCGGTCCCACTCCCCGCATCCATGATGGGGGATGCGCCGCTTCTGGCCCGGGCCGCCTGCCCTCGGGTTCCTGAAGGGCAGGGTGTTCTCTGCCGCCACTGCTGCTGGCACCAGTGGCGGCGGCAGAGCTTGCTTGGGCTCTCCCAAGCAAGCGCTCTGCCATCCTGGAACTGCGCCGTGCCGGAAAACTCCCCGGCATGGCGCAGTTCCAGGATGGCAGAGAGCTTGCTTGGGAGAGCCCAAGCAAGCTCTGCCGCCGCCACAAGCAAGCTCTGCTGCCACCACTGGCTCTCCCAAGGAAGCTCTTCGCCATCCCGGAACTGTGCCACGCCGGAAAACTCCCCGGCGTGGCGCAGTTCCAGGATGGCGGAGAACCCAGGCAAGTTCTGCCCCCACCGCCACCGTTGCTGCTGGGTGCGTCTGTGCAGGAGAACTCCCCGGGAAGGGCTCCGTGACCGTCTATGTGCCCAGACCAGGTGTGTGTGTGTGAGAGAGAGAAAGAGAGAGAGAGGAAGAAAGAGGAAGAAAGAGAAAGAAGGAGTGTATGTGTGTGTGTGAGAGAGAGAGAGAGAGAGAGAAAGAAAGGAAGAGGAAGTGTTATGTGCCCAGACCAGGTGTGTGTGTGTGAGAGAGAGAAAGAGAGAGAGAGGAAGAAAGAGGAAGAAAGAGAAAGAAGAAAGAAGAGAAAGAGAGAGAAAGAGGAAGTGGGAGAGAGAGAGGAAGGAAGGAAAGAAAAAGAGAAAGAGAGAAAGAAATAAAGGAAGGGGAGAGAGAGAGAGACAAGAAAGAAAGAAAGGAAAGAAAAAGAGAAAGAAAGAAGAAAGAAAAATAAGAAAAAGAAAGAAAGAAAAAGAAAGAAAGAAAGAAAGAAAGAAAGAAAGAAAGAAAGAAAGAAAGAAAGAAAGAAAGAAAGAAAGAAAATAACTTATGACCACAATTGAGCCCAAAATTTTTGGTTGCTAAGCAAGAGCGTTGTTAAGTGAGTTTCACCACATTTTACTCAATCCAGGACCTCTCCTGGCTCTAATAGTCATGACCTGAAGCCATGCCCGCCTGACCTCCAAGCCATGCCCACAAAATAAGCCACGCCCACAGAACCGGTAGGGAAAATTTTTAGATTTCACCACTGATCCATGCTAATATATAGACAAGGAGGATAATAAGAGCCAATTTTTAAAAAGGATTCTGTGGAGTAAGAAAGGAAACTGTAGGCAAATTAGTTTGACATCTGTCCTGGGGAAAATGGTTAAAAATATTATGATGTGAAAATAAGAAAGTATCTAGAAGAATGGGCCTCACTGAAAAGAAACAAAATCTTGCCTCCATGTCTAGACTTTTGGGGTTTATTAATAAGCATGTATGGTGCTTATTAATTATGGTGATTAAAAAATGATAAAGTAAGCTAAATCACCATGGATAAGAGGGCAAGTACTCTCAGACAACTGATTAAAAACAGGAAACTCATATTGACAAGTAGGACAAAGTCAGCTCCTCTTGAACAAGAATTAGTTTGGGGATAGATGCTTCATTATCCAACTAGCATCATCAGTGTTAGTGAGTGTGGGGTTTGCTTCCTGTTTTGCCCGGCCAGTGTTGGTATAGTGTTGGCTTTCTTCTTGGTAACTCCTTAATTAGGATATTGTTTTCTGCTTCACTGTTTGTCTGGTGTTAATTCCTGCTTATCTGGGTATTAGCTATTGGAGGTCATGTGTTCTGGTCTTTTGTTTCCTTCTTAGCTTTTTCTTGTCTCTTTTGGATGATGTGTGAAAATGGTTTATTTCTCTGTGTCTATTGTCTATGTATGTGTGTGTCAACCTGAGCTACATATATTTTCTTTTATTGTAATCTTTATATAAATGATTTAGATTTACGACAGAGCAGTAAGTTGTCATGTTTGCAGATGATACCAAACTGTTGATGTTGGTAAAATTAAAAAGACATTGCGAAAAGCTCCAAATGGATCTCTCCAAACCAGATAAAATGGCTTTAAAGCGTCACTTATACTTGATAAGATCTGAACCAGCAGCAACTGATAAGGAAAAAGATCTTGGAGTTTGAATGAACAGCAAAATAAAAGTGTCAGCTCAGTATGCAGCTGCTGTCAGGAGAAAAAAAAAAGGTTCATTCCCTCTTTGGAATCCTTAGGAACAGGAACGGAGAACAGAACTGCTGATGTGAAAATGTCCTTAAACAAATATATAATGGGACAATGTTTGGAATACTGGATAGCCTTAAGGAAGGTACACAAGCACAATATCCTTCAGAGGGATATTACAAGGGTAGAAAAGATGCAAAATGGGGGTGGGAACCAAAATTGCAGTGAAGTAGTTCCTCGTGTTGAAAGCTATAGCAGCTGAACTCTTTAGTTTGGAACAAAAGAGAGCAAAGGAGAGTCATCATGCTTATAATCATGCATGATACAGACAATATGCAAGGGGAAGAATCTTCTTCCTCTCTGACAGTGTTAGGTCAACCATTGAACTACACCGAAGGACAAGATTGAACCAAAGAGTTCTTTCCCCCATGATTAAATGTACTGTATGGAACTTACTGGCAACCAATTTAGCTACATTTTTCCCCCTAAAAAGGACAAGATCATGGAAGATCGTCAGGGGTTACTATTATTTATGGATGTGTTCTGCCAATTGAATTGTAGGCTACTTGCTTTGACTACTGGTTGCTGCAAGATGACACAGAGATGGGGCTACTGTCCTCGGATCCATTCTCATGAGTTTCCCAAATGCAGCCAACCAACAGTGGGTGAGAGACAGTGCTGGCTGAGATGGACTTATGGCCTGATCCAAAAGAACAATCCTCATGATCCTTTTTAAGAAGGTCACTTGGACAAAATGCCCTAGCGTAGGCTCCAGACATGCAGCAAGGCCCATTGCAAAGACTGTTTTGTTATGACTGGCAATATCGACATTTATAAATTAGGTCAGTAAAATGAATCACCAGTTACATCACATGATTTACTGTTATTTCATCCACTTCTGTTTGGGAGGTATTAAACTTAATGGACAAAAACAATTAATAAAAGCTGACCTTGCCATAGAATTCAGTGAGAACATCATTTTGCTGCTGTTCACTTGAAGTGTCAGAACATCCATAGTGGATTTCAATTCCTTAGTAGAAAAGGGGTTTGGATATAGTTTGTTTATTTCATTTTGGTTTTTGACAATGTTGCCCACCCACTCCCGTGTAATAATTTATGTCATTGTTTTCTACATGATTTCTACAATAGAAGGTTTTTCGGGAACCAATCATTTATGCAATTAATTGCTAATTGCCCGTACTGTTATTTTACCTGCTACTCACCATTAAACCTGCACTGTTTATGTCACTCATAATTTGAGATGTTAATTGGTCTGTCAGCTGGCCTCTCAAATTCAAGTAGAGATAACGCAATGAACAGCAATCAACTATTTTGAAAGCATTCAAATGAATTGTTGCCAGCCCTTCAAATTAGGCTAGTGGAAGAAACAAGCATGACAGGGATTCCAGAAAGGCTCTTTATCAGAGGTGGGTTGCTGCCGGTTCGGACCGGTTCTTTAGAACTGGTAGCGGAAATTTACCACTGCTCGCCGTCCTCCGGTCGCCGCAGCTTGCAAAAATACCCTCTGCGCATGCACAAAAGCTTCTGCACATGCGCAGAGGGTCATTTCTGGGTCTTTTGTGCGACACAATGGGGGCGCACGCGCGAGCGAAGCGAGTAAAACGTGCACTTCCATCGCGATCAGAACCGGTAGGGAAGGTAAGTAGAACCCACCCCTGTTCTTTATCCTTGTAGGGTAGAATGGTGGAATCTTGAAAGCCTATCTCTCTATCCCATCTAATATCAAACAAAAATCAAGAGAGGGATATTTTGACTTTCTTACATTTTCTTCTTTCTCAGAACAATTTTTTTTTCTGAAAGTCCCACTTTAGCAGTTTGCTAAAGCAGTTTGCTAAACTCCTTCCCATTCCTAAAATTAGGTCGGTTCCATCACAATTATAGATCAATGTGCTGCTGTTCCTGGATTAACTTTGATAAAAAATTTCCATTATACAGTCAGACAACCTGCAAGTTACTCAATCTAAATAATTAGGCAATAAATCTTAAAAGCAAACTCTTTTTCTCATTACGTGTCTCTTTTCCACTATACATGTATGCTAAAATCATTCAGCCCTGAAACCGATCAGCATATAGCTACAATGAAGGAGATTGGCTGCATATATGATTTACCAGTGTCTTCACTTACTCAGAGAGTAATGTGCCTAGTCAGCACAAAGAATAATGGAATGTGAGGTTCACTGGAGATTCACTCATGCTTTCTGCAACCTTGTCACCTGATTTGAAATGCACAGAAAAACATTAATTCTCTGTCTTCCATTACTAATTTCTTTATTTACTATGGTTTCTGTGATACTTACCGTAATTCCTCCAGGCTCTGAGCAGCTCATCCCAGTACTTAGTACAAGTACTAAGAAAAGTCAGACAAAATTAGTATTGTATCAAAGACTGGCCCTGCCCTCGGTTTTATAATTCTTGTTGAAGACATTTTAGCAAGATAAAAGCAATACAAATATTAGAAAAGAAAAAAAGGAAAGGAAAGAAGAAATGTGAATATTTATGAAAGAAAATAGAAGAAGAAGAAAAAGATTATAAAGAAGCAGCTTCCAATCTTTTTGGCAGTGGTTATAAATGCATTTATATGTAACTGTAGGGAAAGGAGTGGTAGAACCTGGAGCAGAGTTAAAAGAGGGATCAGCCTAGAATTTGTACATGGCCACAAGCAGACTATGTCCTCATGACCCCTTGTGTTCCATTGTCCCTTATCTAGAAGGTGTTAACTAGTAGTTTCAGAATATTCCTGTGCATAGGAATGAGTAGCAATAAATCAGTTTAATGGAACCTTCATATGTGAACCTGGTCTTTCACACCTGATATTAACCTTCTCACCTGCCTTATCCTCTGAATGACCTCCCCCCAATATATGATAGGTCTAACTCTGTTTGCCATTAGAAAAACAATTAAGATCTAGTTTTCCTTTCAAGTGTATTTAGGCCCGGTAAGTCCCCTTTTGGTTGTTTAACTATTGTGTTCAATCACCACTTTATATTTTATATATTGGATAGCTTTTTTAATGTTGGCTGGGCTTAGACAATTTATGACTTATTTTGTTTATTTATTGCTTTCTTGCTTGCGTTGGGTGGCCCCATAAATCCATTCAATAAATAGCCGTACCATCATCCAGGACAAGGTGGTTTCTCTTCTTCTCAATCCCATCTCATTAAAGAAGCCACACCTTGAGTATCACGTACAAATCAAATTGGTTTCTTAAATTAGAATTGCTTTATAACAAGCTCTTTAAGTTGACCAATCAGTAGCTTTTTTTAAACCCATCCACACGTGACATTTTTATCTTTCTAAAGGATATGCAAGAATTATAATTTTCCATTTAAAAATTTAACATTAATACTGTATTAAAACAGCATATTTTTTTTTAGAAAGGCACAAATAAGAAAATCAAGAAGCAGCTAATCTGCAAAGGCCGCACACGTCAACGTAATGTCACTTCCTTCTCCTGCCTATGGGCTTAAGCAATGCATGACTTTCATCAGAATAATGCCCTCTCTTCTGATTCTGCCAGCAAAAAGGGAAAAGTTATAATCTAGCAGGCTTCACATCTCGCCTGATTTCTATTTTATTTTAAATAGGCAAGTAGCACAATTCAAAACAATGTACCTTCTTCAAGCACAGTCTTTTATTTTTGAGAATGCACCTAAGCAACATATATATATATATCCTAGAGCTCTTTTGGGGGTGGGCAGGGGAGTTAGGGGATTACTATTTTTAAAATTCACTCTTCTTAGAACAATTACTTGATCTCTTTTTCTGGTTTTTCAGCAGTAGGCTAAGATTGTTTTAAAGACAACCCTTTGAATATTTTTCTTTTTTGAGTTGCTTGTCTAAAATGGGGTTGTTTTTTTCTTGTTAAGTTGTACCAGCAATTGATCAAAGTTCTGGTAGCAGAAATATGTGCAGCATCATTTTTAACTTTCCATGTTTCAGACTTATCCACCCATTTGCACACAAGATAAACACCATCTTAGATTCCTTTAACTGAATGTTGCAACAAATAACACATTTCAGGAATGGCAACTTCTTAAAGAGATTCAAGATGATGTTTGCTATGAAAAAGAACAACACCAAGAATCTGAAAACTCTGGACTTCTGGGGGAAACAGAACCAAAAGTGATGAACACAACAAAGACTGAAGAGCCAGTCAGTAGATCTTTGGAATCTCTCCAGACAAGGAGATCACTCACATGTGCTTTGGTTGGCTGCACCTCACAAGGAGGCTGCAAGATAGGAGTCTTCCACAGGTTTGAGCACAAAGGGATTAGCCATCTTGTTCATAACTGCAGCAGAGTCTTTTAAAGGACACCAAGTTTGCAAGCCTCATTTTCTAATCCCATTCAGAAATTGCCCATTAATCATAATAAAACTACTCCCGGTAGGGACTTGGGAACAAGTTTGAAAAGTCACTAAGTGAGTTTACCTTCACCTCTGAACAAAAGAAAATTTAATTATAAGCATAAGAACTTAAAGAATTTGAAAAAGACAGCAAAAAGCTAAATATGGTAATATTTTGATCTAAGAAATTATAAACAGATTAAGGGTCCAGTTAAATTTGGGATACTGATTTTTACTATAAGATATTGGAATTAACTATAAAAAATAGCTTCTTTATTTTAGCTATCCTAGGTTATTGTAAGTCATAACAAAGATAAATGACTTTATAATTTAAAAATGGAATATTAGAAGGTACTAAAGATTCTAAGTAGAAGGAAAAAAATGCAAGATTGCTTTTGGTGTCAGTTAGAACTGGGATTTAGAAAATTATTAAAGGAGATCTTTGAAGAATGGAGCCAGAAATTTGTGGCTACAATATCAATATGTCTGACTACAATATCAAAAATGATGTCTGACTCTATGGATAGATTATATCTAAAATATGTTAATGAGGGAATGACAAATGTGGGGCAAATTTTGTCTGACAAGACAGAGAAAGTACTGAGAATGGAACTACAAATGCAGGCCTGTCTGCAAAAGTTTGGCAAAACAACCATGGAGACCTCAGGAAGAGCAAGGCAAAGCTGCTCAGAATCATATGTGATCTGCAGTCCGGTAATGGTATGCGGGAATGGCCTTGGGAGACAGGAGGAAGAACAACAGACTGGGCAACTGTCATGTAAAAGGTATCTCAGTCCACAGAGGTAGAGGGTGAGGCATGGGAAACATTTCAGAAAGGGTCCTTCTTAGTTTCCAGAGAGTAAAAAGAGAGAAGGAAAGATCTTTCAAAAGTCTGTTAAAGTAACCTTACAATAGAGTTGATACCCACAGATGTGCTTTTGGTCATTGTGTTTAAGGGACTGACAAAGCCACAAGTAGTCCATTGCAGTATTAATGGGACATGCAGACATTGTAGTGAAACACTTAAAACCAAACCTTGAGCTTATGTTGTGATCCTTACAACTATATCGCTCTAACAGCCCCCAGAAAGTAAGAATAGATGGGTCTGAGGCAATAACTCTGATGTCATGACTTAGGCTGTACGAACATGCCAAAGACTGCAAGGAGTATTTCAGTTGCTACAGCATCCTTTCTTAATTTTTAAAACATGCTCTAGTCAGAGGTTACTATAGCGATTCCCACATGAAATATGGGATGTGCAGAGATTCAGGCTCATAGGGGAAGAGGTGATATGCAGGTAGGCAAATACATAACACCAGATGGCACATCCTTAAATCAAATGCATTTCCCCCCTGAGAGTTTCAATCAATGGCTTCACAAGGCCAGAAGAGATACAACCTCTTTTTGAAAGAGGTGTCAAGAGATGCCATGTGCACATCCCATAAATCCTCTGAATCACGTTTCCCTTCAGATCCAGATCTCTGGCTTTTCCTTTCCTACCGCACAATTGTGCTTCTTTCAGATAACTGAGTTTAACATCAAAGGAGCAGTGATGATTGTCACTGTAGCTTTAGGGCTTTTTCAGACAACCATCCTTTCAGGCAATCAATCTTCCAGTTTCTTTGGACACAGTTTAGAAACAGAGAGAGTGGGAGAGAACTTATTGAAAATAATGAAAATAAACCTCTATAAATAATGATTTGTACAGTGGTGGGATTCAAATTTTTTTTACTACTGGTTCTGTGGGCGTGGCTTGGTGGGCATGGCAGGGGAAGGATACTGCAAAATCCCCATTCCCTCCCCACTCCAGGGGAAGGTTACTACAAAATCCCCATTTCCTCCCGATCAGCTGGGACTCGGGAGGCAGAGAATAGATGGGGGCGGGGCCAGTCAGAGGTGGTATTTACTGGTTCTCTGAACTACTCAAAATTTCTGCTACCGGTTCTCCAGAACTGGTCAGAACCTGCTGAATCCCACCTCTGGATTTGTAGAATGTAGAATAGAGCTGGAAGGGACCTTGGAGGTCTTCTAGTCCACCCCCCTGCTCAAGCAGGAGACCCTGTACCATTTCAGGCAAATGACTGTCCAGTCTCTTCTGTGAACATTCATGTTTGGGCATCTAGGATGAAAGAAAACCAGCAGCCAATCAGCGTTTGCATTTTCTGGCCAGCAGCTGATAGCATAAAACTGTCAGCCAATCAGGTTTTGCTTTTTGACTAGTCACAGTGCCTTAACCTACCCCCTTAGGTCAGTACATAACCACCTAACTCCTCCCCTTCTTCACAACAGTAAAAAGAATAAATCACTAGAGTTTCTCCACGTTTCTAAATTTGATAAATAAAATGTTTCTCCATTCAGTGCAGTGGCAAAGCTTTGTTGCCTTTCAAATTCTGCATTTAGACCTCCTTCGCTAATCATGCAGACTGCTACTATAATGGAATCCCAGGAGATAGGATGTTAGCAAGCTAAAAATTCCTTCCTGTGAAAGCACAGAGTGTGCCTTCAAGCACAAGATAATATGTTGCCATTTCTGAAACAGCATGTCAGTCATAAAACAGTGTTTCTCAGTCTAGGCAGGGATAAAATGCACCTTACCCCTGGCTATCAAAGTCCCTCACAATTGCAAGCCCGTAGTTGTGACATCACATGTTCACAACTCCCAAAATTCCTAGGCAGCATAAATTTGGGGGATCTTTGGAAGAACACCTGGTTGGGGAATATACAGTAATCTTAGACTTGAAGTTGTTCGATTTAAATGTTTGCTAGACTAAAAGATCTGGGCTGTAAAAATCTATATCCTTACTGGAGGGCAGCAAAGAGATAAGAAAAATCTATAATTTTTGCTGCTGTGGTCCAGAATTTTGCAACAGATATGGTAGCCTACAGATTAAATGTAGTAATAAGTGGGGGGGGGGGTTAAGCCCTGCAATAAACCACAGGGCTCCTTTAAGTTTAGAAGTATCTCATTAAATCATGTTGCTGAATCTTATAGTTCAAAAATATTACATCAGTGACCTTTAACCTGAGATCTCCCCAAAGTAGTTGGGACCAGTTTCCTAAATTCATGCGGGTCAAGAATTCTGGAAGTTGTGATTCCAACATATTTGAAAAACCCCCAAAGTGGGCAACGCTGATCTACATTTGAACCACAGAACAGCCTTTCCCAACAAAATTACTTTAGAAGTTACAGTCCCAGTAAATCTGGAAGCACCATATTGAGGAAAGTTGCCTCAGACAAAATGATCCTGTTGAGGCAGATAATGAGGAGTTAATCTGTTTTATGCTTCCCCCCCCCCTATCTATTGATGCATAGAACAAACTGCCTTCGTAAGGCTGCCTGCGCTGAGCTGTTCCCTCAGGAGTAGCTCTAAGCTTACCATAGATTTTGTTTTGCCTTCAAGTCTGGTTCTACCCAGGGAATTCTTGTGACTTCCACCAGCAACATGCCATGATCCAGCTTGACAGTGCTTCTGATAAACAAATCTCAGGGCCAGTCTTTCGGTGCAAACTGTGTGTGCATCTTGAAGCTTAACCATGATACTTAGAATAACAAGCAACTTAGAGGTATGGATGAAGCCATGTAGGAGATGGAGGGTTGAAGTTAATTAGCCCTTCAACTGTCAGGTCTGATTATTTCCAGCTGGCACTGACATTTCTAGGATTAATTAGGGAGTAAGCTGTCATATTTCACAGAGACCACCATTATATAAGCAATGTGTCTACCTACTTGCCTCAAAATTCATTCCAAAAATAATTGTGGATCCACAGAAGGAAAAATACCAATGGTGGGCTGCTTACTGAAGAAAGTGCCACATTTCCCTCTCCTCCCCTGACCCCCCCCCACATAATTCTATACATCCTTATCCTGTCTGGCTTCCAGATACTACAAAGAGATGTGTAGCCTTATACACTGAGCCTTGACCTTTGAAGTGTCCTGTAGCTTCAAAAATGGTTGATGGGCTTCATTTCAATTCCCTTGTAAGAGCAGCTATTCATTCTGATGGCTGAAGTTTTATAAAGGGAAACAATATGAATAGAACATTTCACTGCAGGTTGAGTTAGCTCAATGAATGCAGTCAGAGAAAGATCAGAAGAAAGGAGCTTGAGAAAAAGAGTTAATAATACAGCAGCCTTCCCCAAGCTGCCACTCTTTGAATTTGTTGAGATGATAATTCCCATGAATTCTCCAGTCATCTCAAGGACGCCAAACTCCAAAAGGTTGATTGAAGCTTTTCAGTTATTACACTCAGTAAAATGAATTGCACCCAAGTTTCTAGCAGAATGGTATATAATATTTCATTAGTTCATGATGCAGCTGGAGTGAACATTCACTTACCCTTAATATTTTGCAAATCTGCAGGAAGCACGTTTGACCAATTTCAATCTTTTTTCATTCTGGGAATCATCATTCCAACACATCTGGAATGTGTCACTGTGACAGAACTGCAATAGGCCATCAAAATAGATTAGTATAATCCACAAGTATAGCCAGGGGTAATTGGAATTGTAGTCCAACCCAACCAGAGTGGGAAAGGCTGGCCTGCAAAGCCTTCTCACTGTCTGAAAAACTGAATAAAGATATGAGCTGCACAGTCCATTCTCACCAAGGAATGACTGAGAAAATATTCTAATAATTATGTGTTCTTGAGAAATAACTGTTTTTCAGCTGTTGTGGACAGAAAATAAACTTTTGGTGAATAAAATATGTGCCGTCTGTACTTGGAAATTACACATATAGCTCATCTTTGTAAGCCTCTTAAATGGACAAAAGAGTGCCTGATTAATGAATGCTAGACATTGTTTAGTTGACTGCATGGTGGTATCAGTCTAAAAGGAAAAAATAAATGTGGTACATCAATATTGTCTACCGCCCACAGATTTATTCCAACACTGATTAACTAATATACCTGCATTTTATTTCTTTTCCATGCATCAATATCACTCCCAGTTATTTGAATGTTTTAATTATCCTACATGTTTCACTGGAGAGAGGGAGGTTATATTCAGCAGCTCAGAAGCATTTCTGAGGTAGATATATTAGCTCATAACTTCATTAAGTCATCATTAAGATTCTTCAGTAACATTAGAACCCATTCACTGAGATGAACAGTCCAAAGATAGCATTTTAGCCTGGAAAATCCCCCCCCCCCCCCCCCCCCCGTCATGTCATTTTATGCCTCACAGCAATACATTTGCATACCTATTCCAGGTATAAGATAATTAGCATTTTGCCTGGAAAATCCCCCCCCCCCCCCCCCCCCCGTCATGTCATTTTATGCCTCACAGCAATACATTTGCATACCTATTCCAGGTATAAGATAACTCTTGTGCTTTGTTCCCAAAATCGACAACGCTTTTGAATGCACACTATTACTGGTATTTTCCAGGCTAGTAGCAAATCAGATTTATATTTGCTCAGCTTTGGCGCATTCTAGTTGAAGCACAAATATAGTACACAGAGAACAATTTTACAATTTTGCCAACAGTGATTATATCAGGAATATAGTTGGTCAGATATAGAACAGAAATACAGCCTCCAGGATTGTTCTGCCCTTTTCCATTAAATTTGCCCAGATAGCCACAAGGGACTCGGAGGATTAGATTGTGGTTAATGCTGATTTACATTTATTTATTATTTAAATTTCTATGCCGTCCAACTCCCGAGGGACTCTACATATTTTTTCTAAAAAATTACCAATTGATCTGAAACTCTTCCAGGTTCTATCTTGTCTATAACATATGGTTTAAGCATCTTGGGTGAAACTAAAAATGTATGTAAACATGTTAACAGATATTTCTCTTTCCTATTAACAATGTGTGTTTTGTAAATAAGGAGGGGGGAAAATCTGTTTCTTTACTAAACCATCATTAACTGGGTTTTCAGTAGTAAAAGAAATTGAAATGTATTTACATAATATGTTAAAATTACCTAGAGAATTGTAATCTCCTTTTTTGTTTTATTTTTTTATTAAAAGATTTATAAATGTATACAGTGTTCTAATATGAAAGTAAACATGAAAAATCAATACACTAGAAGTAGATATATTCCAACAAATGCACTAAAATAACAAGTTTTCACATATTGAAACTTAAATTAAATGGGATCTGAATCACTGTCTTCCCTTTTTAATGTACAGTATGCACAATATCTGTAAGCTTGAAAATACAACTATGAAATATTCTTTTGAGTGTTTATGGATAAACTTACCATTTTATTCAAAGAAGAAAATGTAGAATTAGTTTTTACCTAAAATATAGGTGTAGAAATAAGGACACAAAGTAGTTATTTGGGGTCTCAAATAGATTTTGAAATTCAACAAGTTGCTAAGCTGTCATGCCAGCAATGTGTATTGTAAGAGGGGGTAGACTTCACATTGTGGATTTCGTTTTGACTTCTGTTAGAGCATGGAAATAAACTAGTTGGAGCCAGTTAAACCAGAATCAAGCTCAAAATATTTTCCACAAAAAAAAAATCTAGTTTTCCCCAAAACATTTTTAAATATAAAATGAAATTCAGAAGGAAACATTTTCATTGCTGTAATTTTAAGACAAATGAAAATCATGTAATGCAATTTATTCAAAAAATTGCAATAAATCTTACTACTTTATGTCTACTAAGATGTATTGAGTGAAATGCAACACAGAATGGCTGATAGAAAAGTAAGCCTTATCTAAATTATTATTTTTTTGGCATTTTATATTAGTTATGATACAACTAATATTGTAATGTAATGTAACACATTACAAAATTTTCATTCAGTTTGATAACATTTGTTTATGGCTAAATTCTAACAGCTGATATTTTGCATTGGTATCAAATCAGCAGTATAAATCTAATAAACTATGTAATTATCAATTATTTTAGTATAAATGGTTATGATTGTGTCTTTCCCTGTATACCATGGTGTGCTGTTTGTATATTTGCATAAATGTGTGTTAAATTTAACTCAGCTATCTGACTGATGACTCAGAAGCTTATAGGACAATATCTATTAATCCATAATATAAATTTTGCTAGTAAGTTCTTCCTTTTCAAAAGACCTCTTTACAATCCTCATTTCTTAATGTGTGTAAATTAAACTCCTCTTTGAGAAGAATGCAATTTTAGCATTCAAAAAGTCCTAAATTATAGAATTAAGAAAACACTATTGCTAAACCTCTGATTAATCTTCCTCTGCTCAGGAAATGCATCAATCAAAATCTGTCTATTCCTATCTGACCACATAAATTAAGAAGAATTGGGGTGAGACCAAATATGGGATGTGTGCATTATGTGGACATTCTGGGTTACCAGTTCTGTTTGGTGAGTGAATAATTAACTTGAGGGTATCATTGCACCTTACCTTATTGTAATATATTAAGCCTGCTCCTCTGAGGTTGAGTTCACAAACACCCTAGGTCAAAAAATGAGCAAGCATATTATGTGTGAACCTATCAACATAGTTTAACAAGCCCAGTCATTAACTGTTCATTCAGTAAGTTGTGGTTTAAACTAATATATGAAGCTAAGTTGAAATTCTCCATCTGTTTTGCCCAACCTTCAATAGGTTAGATCACAATTCCATCATTTTCTGCTAACCAAAGCTGATTAGGGAATTTAGGAATTGTAAAGCTATAAATCTAGAAGATATCAAATCAGCGGTGAAATCCTCTGAAGTCTGCTACCAGTTCTGTGAGTCTGCTACCGAGCGCGCGCATGCGCGTCTGAGGCATGCCTGCGCAGCACTAAAAAAGGAACATTTTGAAGCCTTCCGAGTCTGCAAAGGTAAGTAGAACAGTGAGGGAGGGGAATCCGCTGTGCCACACGATTTAGATTAGCTAGAAAGCAGAAAATCCGACGATTCTAGCTAATATAAATCGTGCATCACAGCTGATCATCGCCCAGCTGATCGTCGGAAATACCGGTTCGCCTGTACAGGTAGCATTTTTTACTACCGTTTTGGAAGAACCGGTCCGAATCAGTAGCATTTCACTCCGTATCAAATCAGGGAAGTATCTTTAGAAGCTATACAAATATTTGATTCATAGGAATCAGGATCTAATTAAAAAAGAAAAAAAATTAGAAATTCTCATATACCCAGCTTTGATTTAACAATACTGTATACAGTTCACTTTTAAAAACAGCTTAATTATTGGGGTGGAAATGGTATTACACTTCTGGAACATTTCAACTGTTTGCATCAAAAATTAATTAAATATCGTTTGTTTTATATATGCCTTTTTATTCCCTTTAATTAACATAAAATCTCCAAGGTGAAAACAAAATGAAAGCAAATTCTTGTATTCAGAAGCAATATGCCTAGACTGGTTATTATTCTCTACAGTTCTACAAATAGTCATTACACTATAATTTTAACTTCTGAGCATCATTAGAAGCCCCTCTCATTTCAGTCATTTAGAATTAGGATTGAACTACAAATTATACTTTTAAGAAAAATAGCCTCATAAGAGATTGCTTATAGAACATTATTAGTACATCAGCATCTGAATTCCCTTGTAATGTAATAAGTAATAAAATAATAGTTTTGCTCAGTGACATATGTTACAAGGTATGATTGATAGTTAGAATACTCATACTTAAAAGTCTACCAAACACCTTGTTCTGTGTGGTTATTCATTGATAGGATCAGTGAGTAAATATTATTGCCCTTAATGGCAGAGTTAAATACCTATTCAACATTGTGTTACTAAAATCTAGAAGACTTGTATTGGTTCAAAGGCAAGGTGATCTTTATTTACTGAAAATAACAATACATAGCTAGAAGCAAAAATTAATTTTTAAAATATAATGAACTGACTTTTCTACTTAAACATGTCGTAAACATAGTAGTTACAAGTCTAAACCATCAAACCGCTCCTCTCTTCATTGACATCTGTAAAATTTTGCTACATTGCCCTACCATGCCCCAAGTGTATCGCTTTCATATATACATCATAACATATATATA
>QLTV01004098.1:2328291-2381827 GCA_003457575.1 Thermophis baileyi
CTTCTTATTTTTTCAGAATCATGTTTATATATCTGTAATCATATACACATTTGACAAAATAAATAAATAAAAATAAAAAAAATAAAAAGTTGGCCATGGCAAGTTGTTGTAGACCCCTTTGTAAGACTCTGTCCTGAGGACTCTCAAAGGAACTCTCATTGGGCAATCACAGGGACAGGTACTTCTGGGAGTGACACTTCCTAGTTGTAATGGAAAGTCTTCTCCAGATGGTGGGATAGCAGCTGAGGCTTACTCATAATTTGCTGTTATTCTCCTGTATCACATCAAAGGGGCTACTTTGGTTTGCCTAATGGTAAAGCTGGCTTATCTGTAAAAATTATTGCTCTCTCTCACACACACACCTCTCTCTCTCTCTCTCTCACACACACACACACACACACACACTTCCTCTTTCTTCCTTTCTTCCTTTCTTTCTCTGTCTCTCTCTCACACACCTCTCTCTCTCTCACACACACACATACACACACACACTTCCTTTTTCTTCCTCTCTCTCTCTCTCTCTCTCTCTCTCTCCCTCCCTCCCTCCCTCCCTCCCTCCCTCTGTATGTGTGTGTTTCCACTCATTGTACAAAGGACGGTCAGCTGCACGTCGCCTGCACTTTGTTCAGGAGCAAAAGCCACTGAGGATTAAACAGTAAGACAAACTCCACCAGCATTTGGCATCCAAACACCCTCTCCCCCGATCCCAAGCCGTCCCTTGCGTTTTCCCACAGCAAATTAGGGTTTGGAGCGGGTCTCTCCAAAATCTCTCTGGGTCTCCGATCAGGTGGGGTGGGGAGGGGAGGGGTGAGAGGTGTTTTGGCCAGATCTGGAGCGGGAAAGTTTTTGTGTGGTGCAAGGGACAAAGTTGCAGTCTTTGGGAAGGAGGAGGGGGTGAGGGAGGGAAAGAGGAGCCATGTTCTCTCTCTCCCCACCTTTCCTTGCAGAAAAGGAAAAGATCAAAAATCAGGGAGCTAACAGGAAGTGAAAAGTACCTCCTTCTGTAGTCGGGGCAAGGCTGGGGGTTGCTTTAGTGTGATCTGACGCTGGGAAAGAGAGACTTTCCCAGCGTCAGGAAAGTGGCATTTCTAAAAATAATTTCGCATGCTGTTACAAATCAATAAGGTTAGCAGTAACTCCAGCCTCTCTTTTTTGCAATATCTTTCAAGCGTCGGCTCAGGGGCAACAGAAGGCGGCAGCGGCAGCAGCAGCAGCAACTCACCCAGCAGGAGGAAATGTTTGGTGTCCATGTCCGTGATTTAACTCATGCCCAGCGGTGCGCGAAAGAGCCAAGGCAGCGGGAAGGCCCTGTTGCGGAGCCCGCCGAGAGAGTCGCCTGCCGAGCCAAAGGCGCAGGGAGGCAGATCCCGGGGCTTGCTTGCTTGCTTGCTTTCTTGCTTGCTTGCTTGCTTGCTTGCTTGCTTGCTTGCTTTCTTGCTTTCTTGCTTTCTTGCTTTCTTGCTTTCTTGCTTTCTTGCTTTCTTGCTTTCTTGTCTCTCTCTTTCTTTTCTCTCTCTCTCTCTCCCTTCCTCTTTCTCTTTCTTTCTTTTGCGTTCTTTCTCTTTCTTTATTTGTCTCTTTCTTTCTTTCTTCTCTCTCTCTCTCAAGAAGGAGGCAAGGCAGGTCCTCACGACATGGCCAGAGGGCTCACTCGGAGGGGATCCCCATGGGGGTTTCATAACCATGACCAAGGATGGCGCGCACCTCCGAGAAAGGGAGGGAATCCCGCAAGAGGGGACCGGCAGCCATGGCCAAAGCCTCCTTGGTGGCAGGGGCAACTTTGTCTGCCGCAATCTCCGCTCGGGCTGAGTCCCCTCAGCCTCCCGCCACCAGGCAGTGTGAGTGAAAGGCCGTGTCCCTGCAGGCGGAAGGCAAAGCCGAGCCAACGATCCCCGCCGGGGCCAGAGAAGTAGCTGGAAAGGCGACATCTGAGGGCGCCGAGCTCGGGCAGCGGAACAGGCTCCATGCGTGCCTGGGCGACTAAGGAAAAGTGAGCGAAGTAGGAGGTTAAAGGGGCATCAGGGGGAGCCCGGCTCCGTTCAGCATCCCACTGGAAAGTTTCAGATCCCCTTCCCATTCTTCCCTCCGCCGTTGCCGGAGGCAGCCAAGGCGACGGAATCTGCAATCCTCGTCGCTGGAAGCAGCACCAGCAGCGGCAGCGGCATCTCCCCTGCCTTGAGTCGGCCGCTCAGGTGCACCGTCCGCCCACGCCGCGCCTGCCTTTGATCGGCGTTCCTAGGAAGGCAGGGGAGCAGATTCCTGTGTGGCGCTTTCCTGTGTGGAAATTGCCCCGGCGCAACCTTCGCCCGCCGTTCGATTCCCTGGCAACTTTCCCAACTGAGCACCTGAGTCCTCCCCCCACCACCCCGCCAGCAATACGCATGGGAGGCACGGAGGTGATCTTCTCACTGGGGAGGAGACCAGTAGCAGTTTCAGTGGCTGCGGCTTCCGTGGCAGCGGGCACGGCAGTGGCATTTCCAAAGGCAGCCTGGGAAAACCTAAAAACCCAGCTTCTGCGCATGCGCAGAAGCAAAAAAAAGCTTCTGTGTGTGCACAGAAGCGAAAAACAAGATGGTGGTGCCTACGGCAGCGCCGAGAGAGCCGGTTCATGGGCATGGCCAGCCAGCCATCGCTCCCGGTTCGGTGAGCGGGGGGAAATTCCCGCTACCGGTTCTATAGAACCGGTCCAAACCGGCAGGAACCCACCTCTGGCCCTCTCTAAGTGGTTTACAGAGTTAGCATATTACCCCCAACAATCTGGGTCCTCATTTTACTGACCTCGGAAGGATGGAAGGCTGATTCAACTTTTAGCCAGTGAGACTCGAACTGCCCAACTGCCCAACTGCTGGCAATTGGCAGTTAACATAATTAGCCTGCAATACTGCATGCTAACCACTGTGCCATCATGGCTCTTAAAGGGCAGGGTTTAATGATATAACACTGCTCCTTTCTTGATTCTTCCTGTGGACACTTTTGCCTTTGTATACAGAATACAGAATAACAGAGTTAGAAGGGACCTTGGAGGTCTTGTAGTCCAACCCCTTACTCAGGCAGGAAACCCTATACCATTTCAGACAAATGGCTGTCCAATCTCTTCTTAAAAACTTCCAGTGTTGGACCACCCACAACTTCTGGAGGCAAGTCATTCCACTGATTAATTGTTCTCACTGTCAGGAAATTTCTCCTTAGTTCTAGATTGGTTCTCTTCTTGATTAGTTTCCATCCATTGTCTCTTGTCCTGCCTTCAGGTGCTTTGGAGAATAGCTTGACACCCTCTGCTTTATGGCAGAAGATTGTTTCAAATCAGAACAATGTTAAATCTTTCACAGGAAAAGAAAAAGAAAGGAGCAAAGTTTCAATATAATAAGGAAACAGCATTTATGTGGCATTAGCATTAATATTTTATTTATTTGTGTGTGTGTATGTATAAGACCCTGTCTTATATTTTTTTGAACCCTGAAATAAGCACTTGGCATTATTGCCATGCACTCAAAAGCCCGATTGGGCTTATTATCAGGGGATGTCTTATTTTGGGGGAAACAGGGTATATATATTTTTATAGATTCCTACATTTCAGTGAAATCCCAGGAGAAACATCAGTCTTTTTTCACTTAGGAAATATGTGTAATGTGGAAGTTCTCCAAGTAAAGTTGAATAGAAAATAACAATATCAGCAGCAGCAACCTTGCCATACAGACACTACCAAGATAAAATGAGGAATTCTCAAGCAGCCTGAATACAGTTATTGTTCCTCAGTCCAATATCAGGTACATATTTGATAGTTTTCAACCTTTAAATTTTTTAGTTGTAGTGGATGTTGTTTGTTCATTTGTTAGATGGTTTGCTGTATTGTTTATTTATTTATTTATTTATTTTATAAAATTTATATGCCGCCCAACTCCCGAAGGACTCTGGGCTGCTTACATCATAAAAAATAAAACATATAAAAACAATTTAAAAAAGCACGGGGAAAAAAAAAAACCCCAACTATATTTAAAATAAGACAGTCAAGACACTGTCTGGCCGACGGGACCCGAAGAAGGCCAACCCTGTGCGACCTCACTGGTCGATGGGAGGAATGTGGCATAAGGCGGTCAAGCAGATAAACTGGTCCTGAGCCATGTAGGGCTTTAAAGGTAACAACCAACACCTTGAATTGTGACCGGAGCGCAATCGGCAACCAATGCAGCTCGCGAAGGATGGCACTTGTGTGGGTGTACCTTGGCACACCCATGACTGCTCGCGCAGCTGCATTCTGGACCAGTTGTAGTCTCCGGACACTCTTCAAGGGTAGCCCCATGTAGAGCGCATTGCAATAGTTGTTAATTATTAATTATTAATTGTTAATAATTGTTGCCGCTTTTCATATTTTTTTCCTTTATTTTTTATTTCTTTCTGTACAGTTTGTTAAGACAAATAAAAAAATATTTAATTTTTTCTACCTAGCTCTATAAAGACTGCTTTTGTATTTGCTCATCAGTCTTCTCCATGTTAAACCTATATCCTTCCCCCCCCACCCCATTTCTGTTAATCACATTTAATTTCTGGTCTTTGACCATCTTTATTTTCTAGTGCAAGAATGTTATGTGTTTATTCATTTATGTTACATTAAGCTGTCACAGTACACAGAAAGTCTGTACTCAAAAAATTAGTTTCCAAGATTCTCGATGATCGCAGCCCGGTCTTATGGAATCCATGATCATGGGCTAAAATCAGCATCAACTAAATTTTAAAGTTTGACTGCGAAGTTTCATTTTAAACAATTGTGATGGGCTGCTGAAACTCAGCCATGTGCTGAAAATTAGACACTATAGATTGAGGCAAGTCTTTACTTCAAAGCTTGCACGTACCAATTGAATCTGTAAAACGTTGACAGACATATTCATACATTCTGAATAAAACAGTTTTATCAAAGTAAATTTGGTAAAAGCAGATTGCACTACATTAGTCAGGAAGAGAGAGAATTAATAAAAATGATATGGATAAGTAAATTTCTAAGAACCTTAGAGAAGTAACTAAATTCATGTCTTGTCCTATGCCAACCATCATTGGCTAGGTTCACATATTATCCTAGCCAGCAACAGAACTTTGGGGATAGATAAATACTAGACCTTTGAATGGCAGACAGGATCATTATTCTAAATAGGGAATGGTAGGGCCAGGAGAAAGAAATGAGTTGGTTCATTCCAAAAATTAAATTCAATTTTAATTATATTCATTAAATAACGTCAATGTTGCTACCTGTGTAATTAATGTTTTTAAATTATGTCCTATTAAAAATATCAATTTAGTGGAAGCTTTTACAAAATCCTGGGAAACTGCATCCAAGGCTTTGGGGACAAGATGTGCATGAAAAGTTATGATTTACAAATCCAAATTAGCTGGATTCATAGGACCCACTAAACCAAAATTAAATACCACACGTTCCATCTTAGTCCAATATATTAATTAACCCAGGCAATGTACTACATTTTAACTTTAGCATATCTAGGGAATAATTAACATGGCCCAAAATTTGAGCGAGTCCAGAGGTATTTCTCTAGAAGAGTCCTCCACTCCTCTGCTCACAATAAAATACCTTATGTCACCAGACTTGAAATTTTGGACCTGGACAACCTAGAACTACGGTCTGACTTAAGCTTAGTACACAAAATTGTCTGCTACAACGTCCTACCTGTCTATGACTACTTCAGCTTCCACCGCAATAATACACGGGCAAACAATAGATACAAACTCAAGGTAAACCGCTCCAAACTCGATTGCAGAAAATACGACTTCAGCAACAGAGTGGTCAATGCCTGGAATGCACTACCTGACTGACTCTGTTGTTACATCCTCAAACCCCCCAAACTTTAACCTTAGACTGTCTACTGTCGACCACACCCCATTCCTAAGAGGTCTGTAAGGGGGTGTGCATAAGAGCAACAGCGTGCCTACCATCCCTGTCCTACTGTTCCCATTTATTTGTACTCATTTCTTATGTATATACCTATACCTGTTTATATACTTATATGTTAATGTGTTCATACTTATACTTGCTTTCTCATACATGCTTGACAAACTAAACTAAACTAAACTAAACTAAACTAAACTAAACTAAACTAAACTAAACTAAACTAAACTAAACTAAACTACTGGGAACCAGTGCAAGTTGTAGTGGGGTGGTGATATAATGAGAAATGTAGAAAATTGCCTGAAATCCTGCATTTTAGATTAGCTGTAGCTTCCAAATGATCTTCAAGGCTATGTAGAGTGGGAAGTCATTCATGACTTTCCTGTTCAGTAACTGTTGGAAGTTACTGTGATGGTAGGGCATGTCAATTTTTTCAACTTTAAATTTCCAAATATTAGGGGTGTTCAAAAGTTTTGACATGCCTTGGGGATTGTAAAGATATTTTAGTGACTTTAATATAATTTAGATATGCTTGGTAAGTAACTACATAAATATCATAACTTTTTAACATTTTGTTTGTTTCAGATGGCCTCCTCGGATGCTTCTCCAGGTGCCTCTCCGGATGCCAGTTTGGAGGAGGATGAGCCAGTCCCAGGCACATCAGGGGAGGAGTGATCAGATGAGCAGCCCAGCTGAGCATGGATCAGTTGAGGCACAGCTGCAGCAGGACATGAAATTGCTGGTCCCATTTTGTGGTTGTTAATCAAGGACTACCTATACTCTAATTAGAAGGTGACGAAAGCATGAAGCATCATGTATGAAACCTCCTGGCTCAGAGATGGACATGATTGTTGCACAGGATGAACTTCTGCAAAGGCCCTATTAACCACAGCTGCCAATTGCTTTTTGAGGAGTGGTCAGTCCAAAGGTCTCCCAAATCATGCAGCAACTCTGACTAGAGAAGTGCACCCCCAGGTATCCCCACACATGATCCTAATTTCCAACAGCTTATCACAAGCAAAGTCAACGGGAAAGCCGGTTAGTTGATGCTAACCATGCATTTGTCCTACCTACAAAATCTTTATTTTGCCCTATATGTAAGCTTCATTTTAAAGTTGATGGTCTTTCAAATGTCTCCATCCAATTGATAAGCAGAGAAACTTCACCCCAACAGGAGGAATACTCCTGCAATTTCTGAAGGAAAATCCCCCTGTAGCTGTAAAAATAGAAAAAATGTTTTCCCAGGATGTCTTCCTTTGCAGTTTAATAGTTATATGCCTGAAGCCTGAAAGGCTGTAGACCAGGGGTCCCCAAACTTGGCAACTTTAAGACTTGTGGACTTCAACTCCCAGAATTCTCCAGCCAGCATAGCTGGCTGGAGAATTCTAGGAGTTGGAAGTCCACAAGTCTTAAAGTTGCCAAGTTTGAAGACCTCTGCTGTAGACCTTTGAAAGGATGATTGTAGGGGGGGAAAAAGGTGGGACATTCATACCTTTTCCTTAACCAGAAATGTAAGGGAACTAAATTCTCTGTCATTAAAATAAATGGGAACAGGTAAGGAAAAGAGCAGAATATCTCTGCCTACGTCTATTTAATTTTAACATAGCATCCTACTTCACGTCAGCAAAACTTTCATCTGGGCATGAATAGTGCAAACAGATTCTAAGGCCTTTATGCAGGTGTCAAAAATAGCTCTCTCTTGCTAACTAAAACTTTTCTCAGATGTATACTCAAATGTATTGTATTATATGTAAACTCAAATGTATTAAAATACATATGTGAAGAATAATAATAATTGGTAATGATGTATTGATGGTATGATCTTCTGGAGGAGAGAGGGAAAGAATTATGGTGCTTACAGAACAAAGTACAACTCTGAGAATAGCTTCAGGGGATAATATAAGATGCATGGCTGGGCTCATCACACCTTTTTAATAGCACAGCAATCTGGGACCCAGTTATGACTTCCAGAAAAGCTGCTCATGTCTAAAATTCTTAGAGATGTATTCCAGACCATCAGATAAATATGTATTTGTTGTTAGAAATATCACACAAGTTGCTTGTTTTAAAAGTTTATTCCATTTAATTTAACCTTGAGGTTAAAGGATAAATGTTAATTTGAAATGTAGGTGCATGTTGGCATAGGGGAAGATGTACATGTATATAAAATACCATATGCCTTCACAGATTATATTGGTTTATGGATGGGAAGTTAGAAAAGGCCATTGATATGTAAGGACCAATGAAGATCATTTAACTTTGCTTAATCTTCGCACTGAAATCCTGAACTGCAAATCCCTATTCCATTTATAGAGGCTGCTCAGTTTGATGAAAGAGTAAGATTTAGCTTCAGAGGTGGTTCCTGCCGGTTCGGACCGGCTCTATAGAACCGGTAGCAGGAATTTCCCCCCGCTCGCCGAACTAGCAGCAATGACTGGCTGGACACGCCCCCGAACCGGCTCTCTCGGTGGCGCCATAGGCGCCACCATCTTGTTTTTTGCTTCTGTGCATGCACAGAAGCTGTTTTTTGCTTCTGCGCATGAGCAGAAGCTGGGTTTTTAGCACTGCGCATGTGCGCACCTGCAAAGACGTTTGAGGAAGCGAACCGGCAGCGAGGTAATCCAGAACCCACCCCTGTTTAGCTTGTTTAGATATTGGTGAATTCCCAGCTCATTTGTAGATAATAAAAAAGGTGATTCCTTAGTTAGCTGAGCTTTATACTCAAAATGCTCTAGAAGCCATAATTCTGAATAATATTCTGTCATTCCTAGAAATGCAAACATTATGACTTCCTACAGCATAAGGCTATTTGTCAAATGAAAAAAAGTCATACTGCCTGCCCATATCCTTGTTAAATTAAGGTGTTACCCAATATTTTCTTCTAGTGTTGTAATGCATGCTGGTGGCCAAGTACCCAAATTTTAATCATATGATCACGGGGATTCTGCAACAGTCATAAGTGTAAGGACTGGTCATAATTCATTTTTTTCAGTGCTGTTGTAACTTTGAATGGCCATTAAACAAATGGTTGTAAATCAGTGACTGTAAGCTATATACTTTTTAGCAGTTAGAACCAGTTTCCCAAGAACAGAAAATAAGTTTTTTTTTATAAAAAACAGAAACAAGCATTTTTTTAAAGTTTTACTATTTGATGTAATACCACCCAGTTGCCTATTCTGGACAGTTCACATTATACCAAAGTAACAACAACAACAACAACAACAACATAACAAGACCAAACTAGAACAACTTGAAAAAGATACAATAATTACTTTAAACAATTACATCCTGTTGTATATTACAGGATAAAAATCCCTGCTATAGTAGCTGAGCCATGCAAAACCTTTTTTTAAAAAATATTAATTTTCCAATATGCTAGAAGCCAACCAAGATAGATACCAAATAATAGCCCTAGATATTTAATTCAAGAAGATAGATGTCACCACACAGAAAGACTATTCCCTATAATCAATCCTCTGCAGGGAATAATATTTAGAGCACTATTGTGTGCAGAGAAGAGACTTGTAATAGAAGTTAGTTCCTGTAGAATTTATTTAGAGTTTCAAACAAAAGAACTGGAACTGAACTTTTGTATTCAACAGTGTATTAAAAGCCCACAGAGTTCTTTTAGAATGTATCCTGGAAGATACAATGAAGAGACATAAATTCAGATTGCTGAACACAGTGGTTAGCCACTGAGTGACACGGATTGCTAGACTAAGTGTATTTGGCCTGTTGTAGTAGAACTTTACAAAGAAGCATATAATAGCAGTGATGGAGAATTTAATTACTTTTATATTCTTTGAGAGACAAACTCTGCCACGTATGATCCTTTCAGGAAATTCCAAACTTGTCTTTGCTGACAATGTTCTCCTTTAAAGGGTAGAAGAAGCTTCTCAACTTGCTGCTAATCATTAGAGAAGACTTAGTCAACTAAATAGGAGGAATGTTGGGGGAAAGTGATGCTGCAGTTCTTGATACTTGGTACTAAAAGAAGTTGCTGATGGCCGGAATAAATTTTTATGTATAATGTTTAAGAAATCCTATAGAAAGAATGAAGTTTTAGATTATTGGAGGAAAGTAAATATTGTCCCTTCAAAAAGGAAGGAAAAGAGCAACCAGGGAACTAAGAACAATTCTTACCATAATAATCTTGCCTCAATTTTTAATTGGTTAGCTTCCTTAATGAATTGTGGAAACACTGCAGATGCAGAATATCTTGATTTCAGCCAAACTTTTGACAAACTACTTAAGATACTCTGATTAGCAAACAAGTGAACTGAAGGCCGGAGGGAATGATAATTGAGTGGATACATAGCTAGCTCGAAGTCATATTGAATGGCTGGTTTTCAATAGTTCCTCGGACTGACAATATTAGTGAGGCGCTCCCGCATGCGTGAAGACCAGCTGGCCGGTGCGCCGGAACCCAGAAGAGCAACGGGCAATGGCTTGTGTGCCCGGAGAGATGGCTCTGCGTGCCACTTCCGGCACACGTGCCATAGGTTCGCCATCACGGGTATAGGGTCTCCTACTTGAGCAGGGGGTTGGACTAGAAGACCTCCAAAGTCTCTTCCAACTCTGTTATTTTAAAATGGTAATGCTGCTTTTTAAGATAGCATATATTATCCTATTTTTACGAGTCCATTCTAAAGTCCCAAATTATGTGCCAGTTTCTTTTGATTACATCATCATCAAAATGAAAAATAGCAAGATGATCAGGGCGGCTTTTCCTAGGCAAGCTAAAACAAATACTAATTTACTGTGGCTTAAGATTTTTTTTTAGTTACCATCATCTAAGGCACAGGAAATGTTTCTGTAGTAGCCAGATTACTGATGTGATGAGTGGTGACAGAAATAGGGTACCCTCCATTTCTCCACAACTATTGGATCTGTCCAGTGAAGCAGGAGAGCCTGTCCTGCCTTAGCAGAAAGCCTCTGCCACTCATGAACCATTAGCATCTGATCTGCAGTATTGAAGGCTGCCAATAAATCAGGACAGACTCTTCTGTCTGACACCCTATGCCTCACATATCCTTCATAGCCATTGTCTTAGTAGCCTCCACCCTAGACTTACCCCATGTACAATATTTCATTTTTATATCTTTCTTAGTTTGTATTAGGTTTTTTTAAACTTTATTTTTGTAAACTCTAATAAAATCATAGCAAAAAAAATAATATGGTACATGTTTTCCCCAAGTGGATGATATTTTTTAGAAAGAAAGGGAGGAAAGCTGAGGGAATGCACTTCAGAAGGTCTGTTAAATCAAGATTCTGTTGAAATCTTCAGAAGGAGACACCTTTCAATAGAAACTTGATTTAATAGATCTTCTGAGGGAAGTGCATTCCCTCAGCTTTCAGGTTTAGATCTCACCAAGTAAATAAAAGTAACCCTGTAGGGGCCCAAGAAACAGACCTTTTCTGTTGCAGTGCCAGCCCTCTAGTACACCTGATTACCTGAGATCAGATTGATCCTATCCTGCTTGCCTTCCAGAAAGTCCTTCTTGTTTGCCCAGGCAAGGTAGTCATCAAGTTTAGTGAAGGTTAGTATTTTATTATAATGTATTGCTTTTTACTCTTAGCAGACATTTTAGTTTTGAATTTTATGTTTAGCATTGTATGTTCTGATCTATTATAGTTTCCATTTAAAATTTGTTGGCTACTCAGTTGTGTAGTGAGGGGGTGGCTATTTAAAATATAAACAAACAAACAAATAAATAAATATAATTATATGCCCAGGCTCCCAGCATAATAACACACCTGACATAATTTGCAATATACTCTCAATGGAACAAACCAATCTTGGTTTAATGGTCAGTGGTCTTTAAAAAGAAGGTGGAGTTGGAACAAAATGTCCAAAATATCTAAAATCCATTAAATTGAGCTTTCGCTGTAACATAACTTCCTACTTATAATTTCAGAGGCGTTCTGGGAGTTTTATTCAAAGTGTTTGATGATTACATGCAAACCTGGAGCAATGAATTGTGTTTCATTGGGGATGGGCTCAATGTTGTGTGAGGATAAGCCTTAATGGTTGAGTTCAAGAACCAAGATTATAGATAGCCATGGCTAGTACAATGTTTGAGTGTCTGTGTGGAAGAGACAGCACAACAATGGTAAGAAAAGACAACTAATAATATATGGTGTCCCTCTAAAGTGAGCTTTTGTTAGGAAATATTACATCATGCAGCAAAAAGTCTGTTCAAACATTGTATGACTTTGGTTAAAATAATAATTACATTTTTAAAAAATGAATCAACCAAGATTTTTGAAGGTTAGATTTAAATATGAATTAGTCTGTATGCTGCCCCAGTGCATAATTTCACACTTGCCTCAATCTTACAATGGTAGACTTGGGGGTTATTATTTCCCTTAGCATAAAACTTGCATATAGTGTATCTAAACTCATTCAGTTAAAAACTTGTATTTACTGAAAGACAAATGAAGAAAGCTAAATGGTGCACAAAGCTGTGAAAAAGCTGGTTTAGTTTAAATGCAGCAGAAATGGACAGACCATTAATGATGCAAGCTATAGAGAAAGGTGGGACAATATCCACAGGCAGTCACAGGGAACATTGTTGATGAATGAACTCATTATTCATTTCCTTCACTATTCTGAGGGGAAAAAATGTTTTCAAAGAACTGTATTAAGTGAAAGCAGGGCAAATTATTTGGCTTCCTCTCAGTTGCCACCCAAATGTGTTTTTCCCCCTTGCAAGTATCAATATTGCTATAGGTATTATCCCTTATTAAAAAAAAGCAAGCACCACAGATACTCAGTTCAAGGTGTTGGTCATCACCTTTAAATTCCTGCATAGTATGGACCCAGTCTACTTGAGGAACCATCTCATACAGATGGGACTGGCCTGCCCCATCTACCCCGGCAGAGGGGGCATACTGCGGATCCCATCAGCCAAGGAATTTCAGCTGGCGGGATCCAGGAGAAGGGCCTTCTCTGCAGTGGCACCTGCTCTCTGGAACATCTTATCTCCTCAGGTGAGATTGACTCCCATCCTCTGGACATTTTGAAAGAGCTGTAAGATCTGGCTCTGCCAAATGGCTTGGAGACCCAACAGGGGAGCATCATACTGGAGGTGATGGACTAATTAAAACTTAATCCCATCTTCCACCGCCACCATCACCAGTGTGTCCGGCTTCTTTCTTTGCCATCTTGTCTCCATGATTTTATCTGTTAATGTTTTTCATCTGCCGTGTTTTTTCACAATGGAGGATTTTAATGTTTTTCAATGTTTTTAATGTTGTATACTGCCCAGAGTCATTGGATACGAGAGGGGTGGCTAAATGAATGAATGAATGAATGAATGAATGAATGAATGAATGAATGAATGAATGAATGAATGAATGAATGAATGAATACCGTGTTTCCCCCAAAATAAGACCCAACAGGAAAATAAGCCCTAGCATGATTTTTCAGGATGCTCGTAATATAAGCCCTACCCCCCAAAATAAGCCCCAGTTAAGATCGTCAGCCAGATGGACGCATTTAGTACCATATTTCCCTGAAAATAAGACCTAAATGGAAAATAAGTCCTAATGCGTCTTTTGAAGCAAAAATTAATATAAGACCCGGTCTTATTTTCGGCGAAACATGGGTAAATATTCTTAAAGCATTTGTTTACTTATTGCAATTTAACCTAGATTATAAACAAGAAGAAACCTTTCATCTTGGTGATCAATCTTACCCTCTAATCATCTATCTATAGGAGCATACTGTGCTACTATACCCTGGGTCTTTTTAGGTGCAGCACAAAAGCATAATTGAAGTGCTAAAGAGGAATGAAAGGTGATCAATTACAAAAGGCATTGAAGACTTTGTATGATTTTGCTTGTGTGATGAATGAGTACAATCTCTCTCTCCTCATGCCTCCTCAATCCAAACTTACTGTACTCTTAAATTAACAGACCATTATTTTTGACAAATGGTGAAAATAAAATAAAAGAAATGTTTAATGTTTAAATGACTATCATTCCCGTCCCTCCAGCCAGCATATTCATGTAGTCAAAAGTTTTTATTCAATATATTTAGCAATTATAGATGGGAATGCTGTATTTTAAACTCACATACAGTATATCAAATCAGGTTTTCCTGTGCCACTCCAATAGTTCTTCAAAAATTCAATTTAGCTGGAAAGCTACATTCATCAGTCTGGTTAGAACTGGCTAGGGGACAAAGAAAGCGTCAAAAACTAGAAAGAAATCTCTCTTCTTTGTTAACTATTTCTAGGACATTTTTAATTACACAAAAGTGTTGAGAGTTTTGAATATATATTATCCCAACATACCTGCTGGTTAAAGTCAGACTTACACATCATATCAAAATGCATAGTTGATCACTGAGTTATTATGCTATTTTTGTAAGGCATAAAATAAAAAAATATGGCAGCAATTCCATGGAGGAGATCAACATTATTCTCTTAGAGAAAATACATTTTTTTTAAAAAAAAATGTTCATTCCGAAGCTGCTGTTTGATACTTAAGAGAAGCTGTCAGAAGGCTGAGATAGTGTGACTTGCCTAAAACTGTTTCTTCTCAAAATACGCAAAGAGTCTGCCAAATTAAGTTCTTAGGAAGAAAAGGAAGGATGCACCATGCATATGAATGCTCTTGGCCAAAAAGCCATAGTGATGCAATCATGTCCTACTCCAAGGGAGCAAAACAGAGCAATAATTACACATATCATATACAGATAGTTCTCAACTTACAACCAAAACCGGGTCCAGAATTTCTGTTGTTAAATTGTCATGCCCGATTTTATGACATTTTTGCCACAGCTCTTAACCAAATCACTGCTGTTGTTAAGTGAAACATGAACTCATTTGGCAGTTTGATCCTCACCGGCTCAAGGTTGACTCAGCCTTCCATCCTTCCGAGGTCGGTAAAATGAGGACCCAGATTGTTGGGGGCAATATGCTGACTCTGTAAACCGTTTAGAGAGGGCTGTAAAGCACTGTGAAGCGGTATATAAGTCTAAGTGCTATTGCTATTAAGATAATCTGGCTTCCCCCATTGAATTTGCTTGTAAGAAGCCAGCTGGTGTCAGCATTCCGAGTAACGCACCCACCAAAAGCAGAACTCCGAGGCAGGTAGATTCCTCAAAGAACATGTTTATTGGATACATCATATTGGCACAGCCGGTGAAAACCAGCTCTAAAAGTTCCTGCTGTTTTCACCTAATTAAAAGAGCAAAAGTTTCCCCTCCCAGATGTCATCGGTCACATTGTCCAATGAAAGTAGCTGGCAGGCTGCTTGGTCACGCTTCTCCTCCTTCAACTGCCACCTGTTGGGATGACCTTGGTTCCCACAAGAAAACTTTTTGTTTTGACTGTTAGCCAGTCTATTTACTTCTCCCTTCCCTTTCCCCTCAGGATTCGTGGCAACTATGAGGCAGAAAAAGATGGCTTCAGCCAGGTTTGCTTCAGAGTTGACAGTTGGAAGGTTGCAAATGACAATCACATGGCCCTGGGACACTGCAACCCTTGTAAACACAGGCCAATTTCCAAGCGCCTAAATTTTGATCACCTAACCCTGGGGATGCTGCAATAGTCACAAGTGTGAGGTCTTAAGTCACTTTTTTCAGTACTGCTCTAAATTAGAACGGTTGCTAAACAAATGGTTAAAAGTTGAGGACTATCTATGCTAAAAATATAACACTTTACTGAATCAGACCATCTAGTTCAACATCCTGTTTCTCTTAGTGGTCAGGCAAAGGCTCGGAGAACTGTCCAAGTTGGTGGTCAAGACAAAGCTATCCCCATAGTGTTCTGTATTGGTAGGTATTCATTAATATCATCTCTGAATAACAACATGTAAATTTATTTCTGAAATAAGATAGTATTTCCTTGCGTCCTTCTTCTGTAAGGCTTAGAAATAAAATTCTTTGAAGAATTTATATCACTACCTAATAATTTCAATAAAGAAAATTGAGCAGCTAAAACAGGAATGGAGCATCTCTGGCGGATTATGAGTTCCACAGAGAGGTTCCTCCCTTCCAGGGGTGGGCTGCTGGGAATTCGGAGGGGTTTGGGAGAACCTCTAGCTAAGATTCTGTGCAGTTCGGAGAACCCCCAAATCCCATTCCTGGCTGGCCCCTCCCACCCCACCCCGCCCCTCCCAGGAGTCCCCACATGGCTCGTTTTGGATGCAGGTAAGTGCAGGGTGTGTGCGGAGGCTCGGGGAGGCCGAAAAATGGGCCTACTGGAAGTCCGGAGCCTGGGGAGGCTGTTTTTGCCCTCCTGGAGGCTCGAGGAAAGCCTCCGGAGCCCAGGGAAGGCAAAAACACCCCCACACACACTGTGGTGCAGGAAGCCGACTAGGCCACGCCCGCCATGGCCACGCCCACCCAGCAACTGGGCAGAGAACCCCTTACTAAAAATTTTGAAGCCCATCCCTGCTCCCTTCACCAACTCTCACCCACTTTTCTAGTCCCAATCCCCCAGATTTCCCTTGCCTTGCTTCCCCCCCCCCAAACACAGAAAGATTGACAGGAATCCTCTGGGACTTCTGGATTTGGAAAAAGGAACATTAAAGGACCAAGTTTTAAGAAAGGAAGTGAGGTTTGGGTGATGGAAGCTCTCTGGACAAAGACATTCTATAGCCCTGGGAAATGCTCTATAGGGTGTTCTGAGTGATGCTCACTTAAAGGTTCCCTGTTTGTGAGATATAATGTAATATTCAAAACCATCTTCTGATTTGGCAAAGAAAAAGGTCTGCCAGGATAGGAAAGTGTTCGATCATGAGAGGAAAAGAGCTAGAGAAGGAGCATTTGAGGTCTTTGCTATCAGAATCATGGGGCAGAGTTTTGATACAACCACAAAAAAAGATCCATTGCTTGTTATCACCATTACTTCAAGCATTATACAAGATAGAACCTGATATGAAGAAAGATGGGTTCAGGAATCCTAGTTACTTCCTTTTTTTCAGGTGTGTAATCCTCTAAACAGCTAGAGAACCTGGCAAGCTTTTGACAGGCAAAAAGTATTTAGGAACCACAGAGGGAATAATGGTAATGTTATGATAGAAATGTCTAGAATCCAATTTTTCAGTATTTAAAAAAAATACTTTTTTTCTAATCTTCTGTGACTTATTGAGGGCTTTTTTTGCTTTATATGTCTGATGATTTTCCTGCGTTTGGTGAAATGACAACAAATCTCTGCACTTCAGTCGCAGCAGGCTACAAACAAGAGTTTGGGGATCATACATGGTCCTAAAACAGAATGGATTGAAAACGTTCTCCTATCAATACTGAAAACTAGCACTTTGTACAAAAGAACAGCACGAATGATTACAAAGACATTTCAGGTAATGTCCTTCCTAAATTGCAAATAGGGCTATCTAGGATATTAGACATATTACAAAATGTACAGTATTTAGTCATGTACATACATTGAGTCCTGACCGATGCACAATAGATGGTACATTTCTCTTAACTTCTTATTAAGGAAAACCTGACAAAATCTTCATTTTTGCCACAGCTTTTGCACTGAACACAATGCAGCACAGTGAATGCCTGGGCATCTCTCTCTAGACTAAATATAACTCTAATCTTCTAGGGAAGCCTTTGGTGCTACATATTTTTCCTCCTGGCACATGCATTGACCATCAACCAGACACAGGTCAAATTAAAGGCCAAGAGCAGAAAGTAAATACAGTTAAATTGCAGCTTGCTGAACTGACTTCATTAGACTTGAGAATAACAGGAGAAGGAAATGAGTCAAAGCAAGAAATTGTCAGCGGTCAGAAGCAAAAAGTCGAGATCATATGGTGGTTCATTGTTTTTAAGCAATTGCTTAAAGTGGCCTTCTCTTCCATTAAAGATTCCTGCTATGTATGAATGCATTTTTCTAGGATTGGATGACACATCATTGTTTTATCCTCTTCTTCCAGATACACTAAGAGGCTCAAAAGAAACTTTTCACATCCAGCCTTATTTAGAAAAGAGGGCAAGCAAGGTGGTCCAGCAATTTCCTGTAGCATCACCCCCTGCCTGAAATTATACAATGTTTGCAAAGATATGGGATCCTCCAAGGCTCTTGTTATCTCCCCGTTCCTCTTGTTATCTCCTGTGTAAAAAAATAAAAAATAAACCTCTAAGGTCTGCTTGCTGTTAAAACAATATAAACAGGCATAAAAATAAGATGTACTTTTATATGTAAAATTTTATATCTAAATTATTATTTATTTTATTAAACTTTATTATTTATACGTCTATCATTTTAATATGTAAAATTGTATCTGTAAAGCAGGGGTGGGTTCCTCCCGGTTTGGACTGGATCGCCTGAACCATTAGCGACCCGCTGGTGACGTCACGGATCCGGTTCGGTTGGTGCCGGTCCGTGGGCGCCGCCATCTTTTTTTGGGAATTTTTAGTGAATTTTTTTTACTGTTTGGAAGGTTTTTCCTGTTCTGCTGCTTGAAAAAGGGCCCTCCCGCCCGCCCCTGCGTTTATACTGACCTTTATTCCTTCGCCCGAAGCACAGCTGATCAGCTCCTCAGCTGTCTTTCGGGCTGACTGCAGCTACTGAGCATGTGCGGAAGCCAAATTGCCCGAGGGAATGCGCGCTCGCGCAAGTGGAGGGAGCGCGCACGCGCAAAATGTCGCGATGCGAACCAGTGGGGAAGGTAAGTGGAACCTACCCCTGCTGTAAAGTATACTGCATCATATGCAGTAGTGGTTAAAATCCTGGCCTAGAAATAAGAAGTTTCTAGTCCCCGCTTAGGCATGAAAGCCAGCTGGGAGACTTTGGGCCAGTCACTCTCTCTCAGCCCAACGCACCTCACAGGGTTGTTGTTGTGGGGAAAATAGGAGGGGAAAGAGTATTAGGTTATTTCACTACCTTGAGTAATTTATAAAGTAATAAAAGCAGGATAAAATCTGTAAATAAGTACAGAGTTAAAGATATAAAAAGAAGATAAAAAGAAACAGTTTTGTGCTTCCTTATTTGCAATTTTTTATATTATTTCAGAATAACCATTTTCCCAAAGTGGATTTCAAGTAATTAAGTAATTGAAAATGAAAATAATATAGTATAAATATTATATAAAAACATCCTAGGACACGGGTGTCAAACTCGGCGCATCACGTTGCCGTCACGTGATGTATCGCGACGGTTTTTTCCTTTCGCGGAGCTGGGGTGGGTGTGGCCTGCGTGTGACGCATCCGGCCCGTGGGTCGCCAGTTTGACACTCCTAGGAGTCCTAGGATCTCTGTTGAGGGAAGACAGTTCAGATGGAACAGAGTTTTGGAACTTCCGTTTGAGGAAAAACAAGAATCATAAATCAAAGCATAGGTCCTACATCAAAGAGGTGGATAATGTTAGTCCAGAGGCAAAATACAGTCTTCCCCCAATTTTTGTTTGTCTGCCCCCCCCCAAGCTTCGCCTTGCTGTAATCCAGTGCCCTTTGTATATGCATTTTCACCATGCGTTCAAATAGCCAGCCTTCCAACACAGAGAAATAAAATGGAAATGTAACCTTTGACATGCCCTTTATAGCCTTAGGAGTCTTTTATTTTTAGGAAAGCCTGGGGCCTTGGCTACAAAAACTGACCTTGGCATTGGCAATAGGAAAAGTGCTGGGAATCCTGGGAATTGAAGTCCACACACCTTAAGGTTGCCAAGTTCGAAAAACACTGTTGTAAATAATCTGAAAATCCTCTGATAGGCTCCATTTCAACCATAGCCCAGAGGTGGGTTCCTCCCAGTTCGGACCGGTTCTCCCGAACCGGTAGTAACCTGGCGGCCTGGGATGTCGGTTGGGTCGGTGCCGGTCCGTGGGCCCCGCCATCTTTTTTTTTAATTTTTTTGAAAAAAAAATTGGGGGGGATTTTTTTTTCCTTCTGTGCATGCGCAGAAGCTGAGTTTCTGGCACTGTGCATGCGTCACCATCTTGTTTTTGGCTTTTTTTGGGGAATTTTTTTTTATTTTTCGGTACTGCACATGCGCACGCGTGCAAAGCGCACGCACGCCCACGAGGTGCGGCCACGCGGCACGGAAGGAAGCAAACAGGCAGCGAGGTAAGTTAGAACCCACCCCTGCCATAGCCCATTAATGAACTGTTCTGGATAATGCCAGAGCCTTTCCTAACATTCTTAACCTAGGTTAAGTTCCTGGTTCCTTCCCTGGGTAGGCATTTATCTTTTGCCCACCTTGGCATTTTTGCCCTGTGGAATTCAGCGATGCAGCATTTTTAAAGGCATCACATATTGACTCCACATTTTACAGTGTGTAAAGGTATTCAGGGCTTTATGCCAATCAGTAAAAATGCCTGCAAGATTTTATCTTTAAAAAATAACAGCGCCTGGTTCCTACCATTTCTGTTTTATAGGTGACAGTTGAGGCACAAAGCAGAAAGTTATTCACTTCATCCTAGAACTATAATACAGAATATGTAACATCCAATATTATCTCTTAAATCATACTGACTTGCTGTATACAAGAAGACTGGGGTACCCTAATCCAGGGGTCTCCAACCTTGGCAACTTTAAGACTTGTGGACTTCAACTGCCAGAATTCCTCGGCCAGCAAAGCTGGCCGAGGAATTCTGGGAGTTGAAGTCCACAAGTCTTACAGTTGCCAAGGTTGGAGACCCCTGCCCTAAACCACAGAAGAAAGTTGGGGGGGCCTCAATTGTGCCATTAAAAAAACAGACTGAAAAAGCAGAAATGGCAGTCAATGTATTTGAAAAATTTTCAACTGCCAGAATTCCTCGGCCAGCAAAGCTGGCCGAGGAATTCTGGGAGTTGAAGTCCACAAGTCTTACAGTTGCCAAGGTTGGAGACCCCTGCCCTAATCAACAATTGGTATTTGATGTGCCAAGATGAAGCTGGAAGTCAAGGAAGCAAAGCTTGAACTTCACATGATCCAAAAACCTTCCAGTGAATTAGTTGAGTTGGGCTGCCATATGAAGGGAGACACTATTATAAAAGTTAGAAAATTATAAAGAAAGAACTTCCAGATTAACCACCAGGTTTCTAACTGCTTTTTAATGATACCACATAAAAATGCAACTTTGCAGATTTTTACAGCTGGGTAGAAATACACTGGTTTTGCAGCCAAATATTTTATATTGTATACAGCATTTCCATTGTCCTTTAAATTCATCAGTTTGATAAAGTTTGAACAGTTTTTGGGGTAGAACCATGTTGAATTCCATTATGTAATGGTTGTGAGACACAGCAATCATCACTCTCAGTAACCAGGCAGCCAGAGGTGGGCTTCACATAATTTAACAACCGGTTCGCCCAGAACAGAACCGAAAATGTGAGCACGCGTGTATGCCTTCTGCGCTTGCGCGCGGCTTCCAGCATACCTTCTCGGACAGCCGCAGTGAGTAGAGCGGGCGAGGCGCGGAAATCAGCTGGGCTGCATGGGCAGGGCAAGCGAGCCAGAGAGTGATATATATAGGACGGCATAGCACCGGGGCGGGGGGGGGGGGCGGGCCCAACCGGTGGTCGAAACTACCGGTATGGGTGAACCGGTCCGAAGGCCCCGCCCACTCACCCGGATGCCGCCTGGACGCCGCCATTTGGGTTCTTTTGCCCTCTGCACATGCACAAAGCATTCTGTGCATTTGCAGAGGGTAAAAGAACCCAAATGGTGGCGTCCGGGCGGCGTCCAGGCGGCTGGCCGGCGCCTCGTACTACCTTGGTGACCGGCTCTACGGTGACCGACAGGTACGAGCGAACCGGGAGCATTTCACCCCTGCTCTGCAGGCAGCCCTCTTTTTAGGAAATGAAACACACACGGTGCTTCCAATCTCTATCCAAATGACATCCTATTACAGATCATCATTCACAGTTATGACAGTGATGAAAAATGACTTTATGACCAATCCTTGCTTTTACAACCTTCACATGTCTGTAAAAAGTTGAAGTAAACACAGTTGAAATTTTATTTAACCACTTCACTTAACAACCACGTTGCCAGTCCTAATTGTAGTTACTAAATAAGGACTACCTATATTGACATCTCTTGAAAAGTTTTCTTAAAGATAGCTGAATGGGTTCTAGAATGTGCTCCTACAGTTTTCCCCAAGTCTCCTCCAGACTGGGGTTCTATTTCAATCTCTCAGGATGCTTAGAATTTATTTCACTGTGTTTTTGAGCTTACTTTATTGTTGCAAACTGACAGAGTGTGACATTGTGTATTAATATAATCTCCATCATTCTTCAGCTTCTAGGCTGCCCCTGCTTTCCAGTCTGACTCCATGGAGCTCCCACACAGAATTTCTCTCTCAGATGGAACTCAATCATAACAAATCAGAGAAACTGCAGAGCAGTGCAGAAATGTTTGCATAGTGAATGATACGACACGAATGTGCAGCCTATGGAAATCTTAACCTATACCCTTCCTATCAGAATTTTACTTAAATCTTCCCTGGGGGCGGGGGGAAAAACCCTTCCTTATCAGGTTAAATCAGCGAGAAAGAAAAAAAAATGCAGATAATATTCAGAACAGCAGTAGCATCAGGGTGCCATGCCATTTGATCACTGTTCTCAGTGTTGCAACTCGCAGGAATAAATAACTATCAAGTGAAGTCATTTTCACCAATTCGTGAACTGGCCCTGACTGGTATTCAGAGCATGTTCCAGATCTGTGTCCTATGCAACTGCTTTTGTTTTAAAAATATTGCTATCGTATGTTCTGTTTCAAGATACACAAATAACATTAACCCAGAGCAGAGTTTCTCAACCTGAGTGTGTAAACTCCAACTCCAGGAGGCTGGCTGGGGAATTGTGGGAGTTGGAGTCTACTCATCTGAAAGCTGCCAAATTTGAGAAACAAGGACTTAGAGTTTAGCTTTTAGACAGCCAGTCTAGCCAGATGCCACTACTCTGTAATCTCCGAAGCTGCTGAGAGATATAGAAGAATTATCAGGGTTTTATTCACCCTATCTTCCTCCTAAATTCATCCATCATGGTAAACAGTGTCATTCAGTGCCAAATCTAGGCTGGAATCCTGCTTAAGAAAGATTAAGAAAATCAGCACGATCTAAAGGGATAAATGCAATGCCGAAAAGGATGAACACAACACACTTACTTCCCCAGCATGAAAGGAAGAATTTTGTGTGTGTGTATGATTCATTTAGTCAGGAGTGTGGCTACACTGCTGTTCAAATATCATGCTATTCTTAACCACAGTGGATTAAGACATACAAGTTCGGATGCTCAAGTGTGTGGAATGACACATGCCCTGTGTGGTTTGAGTATCATGTTAAGACACACCTCCTCCGAGCATACCAACAGCGTAAGCAAGATAAACCTGTGACACCTAATTGTAGTTCAAGTGTTTTCCAAAGAGGATGTTTGCCGAAATGTAATTAGCTAGTGGCTGTGTGATTAGGCTGATGGCTCACATGTTTTTGTTCCTTTAGCACCTGCTGGTTTGCATACATCATATAAATTGGCTAGGTTCCATCCATCTGAAAGCAACTTCCTCACAAGAAGCTATTTTTTTGAAGGTTACCCTGATCTTTCTTTGTTATTGTGTATAGAAACAGAGTCAAAAGAATGCTAAAATAATGGAAATGGTCCAACTTTCTTGAGTGAAGAAGCTGGATGGTATTAACTGCTGATGTAATGTTAGAGGCTCAAAAAGACTGAGTTCCTAGATTAAGCAAAATGCTAACGGTTTCCTTTACTGAACATATCTTGGGTAAGTTAGAACAAGGGTCATATGAAGAGTACAGTTAGAGTGGGGTGTATGGGATGTTCAGGGAGGGGTAGCACCTCTGGTGTAGGGGCATGTCGTGTCCTTTTAGGGCAGCTCGTTTTAGGGCAGCTTTTAGGGCAGCTCATCCACCTTTGGTCCCCACCTGTCACTCAGCTCACCTGTGGCTCCTAGTAGCTGTAGCATGCGCAGCAGCCACACCCCGGGCAACAGCTTCAACAGGCTGGCCAAACCAGGTCAAGAGTAGCCGTTGGGTCATTGACCTTCGGTGAGATAGGGACTTGTCTATCCCGAGCATGTGAAGACATATTCCGGCGGACTGAGTGGATGAAACCTACTAGAATAGGACAACGGTCATGAAGACGGTCTCTGCAAGCGATGTGGTATGCTAAGAGCACGGCAAGACACGAAAGACACCCTGTTCAACCACTGCGCCCAGCCCATCTCCAACTGTCTCGACTCTTGTCCTGCTATTGGAGCAAGATGGAATCTGGGAAGAGAGAGTGAGGCTGACTATGCACACCTCTCCCTCACTTTAATCCAATTCACGTGCAAGTCTTGACATCCCCCCAATTAGATGTCAAGGTCCTCTTCGAACACGATGGATGAACATCATCATCACAGTTAGAGTAACCTAAAGACTCAACCACTGCAACCTTTTCCCCACCCTATTCCCATAATTCAGAAATTCAGATTCTTTGCCATTCTGCCCATTTAGAGAAGATGCTACGTGAGGCACATATAGGTTGGTAAGGCAAGTAGTGACAAAGATAGGAGAAAGAAAAGGAGGGTTGTGTGCGCTGACCATGCAGCAAGAGAAGAGAGAGGAAAGACAGAATAAGGATGCGCTGTAACTGTCCTTTTCCAGCTTTCACACTGTGATCATTCTAAGAGTCATAGTCACGCTTCTCTGGATCAAAAGCAGCAGAGTAGACAGAAAGAAATGGGATCAAGATTCAGTCCATGATTCAAGAAAAAGTTTAACTCTAGGCAAAGCAAGTTCAGAGATCTGTAGAAACCGAGTCATCCAAGTAGTCAAAGCAAGGATTAGATTTAAGGAACAGAACAGTCTTGGTCAATTGTCACATACAGTGTTACAATATTTGAATGATTCTGGGCAAAAACTTTTATTGCAAAAGTTCCTGGTCTCCTCCCAAGGCTAGCTATTTACACAATACTAGTGAATTGCAATTGCTTGGTTACTTGGTAACAACAGTCTACTTAGACTAGGTAGACTATTACTTCTAATATACACTTCCTACCGTGTTTCCCTGAAAATAAGACCTACCCCAAAAATAAGACCTAGTGAAGGAGTGGGAGTGGCCAGCACAGGAGGCAGCCCTTCCCTTCCCCGGTCATCTCATGGCTGCTCGGCCCCTTAACCATGGCCTGCGGATCAGCTGATCCAGCAAGGGCCCGGAGTTCTGTCTCTCCGGGTGCCTGGAGATATTTCCAGCGCACACTTGCTAGCCCCAGCCCTGCCCACGGCGCCAGGCAACCTTGCAGCCGAGGGCCCCTCTGTTCCGCAGCTCACTTTGTGGCTATGGAGCAGGCAGTGACCATGGTTTGAAAGGGTTTCCTCTGTGCTGTTTCTCTTCTCCGCTCCACCTGCCTACTCGCCTACCACACATGGGCCTGCCAGGCACCATCTGCCCCAAACCAAGCGGTGGGGAGGCTTCAGGACAGCGCCCTTCTAGTGCCCGCCGCCCTGGCAAAGGCGAAGCTGAAGCAGGTGGGGGCCGCGTAGGGCTCCTCCGATGGCCTCCCTACCCCTGCCCCACTCGGGGGCAACCCATACACGAGGTGTGGGTACCAGCTGAGTTTGGCATTTCATCTTCCTGCCTTTTGTGAACTCTGGCTGCAACGAAAGCAGCAGAAGCAGTACCGTAGAAATCTTTCTTTCTCTCCCCCAACTTCTGCCAGAAATGAGTCTTTGTGAGACTCGTCCCGCTGCCGCCGCAGCCTCTTGGAGCAGGATCCTGCAAGGCTTGTTGTGCCGTTGCGTGCATTAACGGCAGCACTGCCATGAGCTTCATCACACCGAACCTCGAACCTCGCTCTGTGAGGCTTGTTGTGTCATTGCACGAGTGGTGGCACCATCGCAAGGTTCGACATACTGGCGCAGCCGTGAGCGGCAGGACGTCAGCTGCGCCAGTATGAGGAAGCTAACGGCGGTGCTGCTGTTCATGCACGCAGTGCCGCAACAAGCCTTGCACAGTCCTGCTCCAAGAGATGGCGGCGGCACAACGAGTCTCACAAAAAACTCATTTCTGATGGAGTTTGGGGGAGAGAAAGAAAGACTTCTGCTGCTTCTGCTGCTTTCCTTGCGTGCAGCCAAAAGCAGAAGCAGAGTCCTGCTCCAAGAGGCGGCGGTGGTGGGACATGTCAGGACAGCGCCATCAGGACAGCGCCGGCCAGCCGGTCATCAGCACGCCGCTCTCCTGGCCGGGTCTGGCCGCGAGCGGCACCGGCAGGCAATGGCAATGGGACATCTGGTCGCAGCGGTGTGAACGGGCCGACGGCGTGGTGTAGAGTCCTGGGAAGCATGGCTGGAAGCGCATGCACAGCCGCAGGGGCAAACAGTTGACGAGTGGCTGTGTTGTGCTGCCACTGGAAGTCCCGTTGCCACCATTGCCTCCCTGTTCTTTGCGCCAGCCATGCACCTTGTTGCCTGCCAGTGCCGCTCATGGCTAGACCCAGCTAGGAGAGCGGCCTGCTGATGACCGGCTGGCCGGCGCTGTCCTGACGTGTCCTGCTGCCACCGCAGCCTCGCTCATCATTGGACTCGCCAGCTCCGATGGTTGCAGTTCCATGCCCCCCCCCCACCTCCAGTTATGGCAAGCCCTGGATCGGGACTCGACAAGGGGCCCTTGGCTGTGAGGTTGTCTGGTGCCATGGCAGGGCTGGGGCTGGCAAGAGTGTGCAAGAAACACCTCCAGGTGCCCAGAGAGATAGAACGAGAGGCAGCTCCCAATCAGCTCAGCCGATCCATGGGCCGCGGTTAAGGGCCCAGCAGCCATGAGGTGACCACGCTCGCTGTCTCCTGCACCTCAAAAAAAATAAGACCTCCCCAAAAATAAGGCCAAGCGCTTATTTCGGGGGTCAAAAGAATATAAGACCCAGTCTTACTTTCGGGAAAACATGGTAGTAATATAGTATTTGTCTTCCAGCTCTTGCCTGGAAGTATTATTACAATTTTGATAACTGTGAATTTCCCTAAAATCTAGATGCTTTAGAATCAGAAAGTAAAAGGCAATTCTGCCAAGGACACAACAATGACTAAACAATCAGTATATGTAGTAATGGCCAGGCAAAAGCAAGTTTTCAGAGATTAGAATCATAGGGCTGGAAGAGATCTTAGAGGTCTTCTAGTCCCCTGCCCAAGACAGGAGTCCTTATTCTACGCCAGACAAATGGTGGTCCAATTTTTTTCTAGAAAACATCCAGCAATGGAGCACCTACAACTCCAGGAGGCAAGCTGTTCCATTGATTAATTGTTCTCACAGGCAGGCACTATTGACAGGCAGGAAAGAAAAAGAGAAGGATGGGCATAGGAAAGATGTGCAAACAATCATGAGGCAATCCAGAAGGAAAGAGGAGGTAGAAAAAAAGATGCATATAGCCTGGAAAAGGACCCAGGAAAGAAGAAGAATGGAGTGGACAAGTATAAGGAGGTAACAGAAAATGAAAATCAGAGTATTTTGTATGTGTCTTAAGATGGCAGCAGACCTTGGGGGGGGGGTGCAAAGAAAGTAAGCATAATAGAGTGGTTCATAGACTTTAGTGGGTGTGGAAATAGATATGAAGGATATAGAGATGGTGAGAGAAAAGTGTGAAGGATTAAGGAAGAAGAAGCTGAAAAAAATATGGAAATAATTGGATTTGATCTAGACCAGGGATGTCAAACTCATGGCCCACGGGCCGGATGCATCACGTGCTGGCCCCGCCCCCACCCATTTTAGCGAAGGGGGGGGGAAGTCCCGATACGTCACATGACAATGCCATGACAACGCGAGTTTGACACCCCTGATCTAGACCAATTTTCTGAGGCAAGGTATCTGTGGATGTGATTGCGATGCTGAAGGCAACACAGACTTCAGGATTAGAGTGGTAAAAGGGACCTTCCAGTTGGCTGAATTGGTGACAGCTGGGATATTGGATCTAGCCACATGACAATCACCATAAGAGCTGATGAATGTAAAGTGAAAGTAGAGATCAGCAACTATAAGAGCAGCCCTGATCTGTCTGCTGTGAGATATTCCTGAAAAACTGTTGTGCCAGAGCTCTGTCAGTTCCTGGACCACGAGGCTAGTAGCAAACATACTAGAAGAGCAGTAATGGTGAGTGGACATCCTTGGTGTCTATTGGCTTGCTATGTGGAGAAAGGCAAAACTCAGGTTATAGAGAAGGCTGGAATAGAGTTGCTGGTGCAGAGTTGCAGTGTCTGATCAATGTTAGCTAGAGTCAGAATATGAGAGTTATGGAGGGAATTGATTACAATCTGAGTCTTTGGTGGGGTGGCCCAAAGGAAGTGGGGGGGAAGGTATTTAGCAAATTTGTTGTATGGGTTGGGGAAGTGCACCATGAAAAACAGTGGAGATGGTCTTGTCCCTAATTCTATGGTCCTCTTAAAATGGGGGAGGGCCCCTATCAGAATGGGAACACACTGTGATAACACTGTGAACACAGGTTGATATAGATCAGGCCTATCAAACTGCTGGCCCACAGGCTGGATACGTCATGCACAGGCCACACCCACCTTGGCTCTGCAAAGGCAAAGAAACGTCGCGATATGTCACGATCCGGCCTGTGACGCGATCGAGTTTGACACCTGTGATATAGATTGTATTATATGTCAGATGATCTATGATATAATATGTGAACCACATAGGTTTTAAGTACCATGAAAAGCATTTTCTCCAACTACTGCTGACTACTCAAAAATGCTTATCCTAGGAGAAAATTATAATGTCTGCTTTGGGTAGGTGAGGGAATTTGTTGTAGCCCTGTTCCTGTGGAATATTCTCCTGCTGGAAATCTGCCAGTCTCCATCTTTTACTGGTCTTCCAGAATCAAGTTAAAAGTGAATTATTCCAGATGCATTTTGAGGAATTAATTGGGATGTTGTCTATCAAACTGCATGGACTGCAGTTTTATCCTTACTTTAACTCACCAGCTCCTAACTTTTTGGGCATCATCAGGGACAGGTTCCATGGAAGGCAGTTCTTCCATGGATCAGGGGTGTGTGGTTTTGCATGGTGCCTGGATTCCATGCATGGGGCTTCACTTGCTTGCATGGCCTGGTTCCTAGCAGGCCGCGGATCAGTGCCAGTCTGCGGCCCAAGAGTTGGGGTCCCCTGCTTTAATTGATTCTGGTTTAATTTGTATTGAGGTATTATGCATGTTGTAATTAATGCATTGCAGTTTTTATACACTCCCTGCAATTGAAATACATGGTACAGAAATTTAATAAATAAACAAGGAATACCTGATATGCCACCAAAGACAGCACAAAGTCCTTGGGGGAACTTATGGTCTACAATCAACGTTTTGTGAAGGATATCTGGTTCATGGGCTGTAGTTTTAAAGACCTCTTTTCTAAGCAGATGCATCTATTCCAGGGGTGGGTTGTGGATCCTGTTGCTGCCGGTTCACTCAGGGTCGCGCCACAGCAATAAAAAAATAGCTTCTCTACTGCTGACTACTCAAAAATGCTTATCCTAGGAGAAAATTATAATGTCTGCTTTGGGTAGGTGAGGGAATTTGTTGTAGCCCTGTTCCTGTGGAATATTCTCCTGCTGGAAATCTGCCAGTCTCCATCTTTTACTGGTCTTCCAGAATCAAGTTAAAAGTGAATTATTCCAGATGCATTTTGAGGAATTAATTGGGATGTTGTCTATCAAACTGCATGGACTGCAGTTTTATCCTTACTTTAACTCACCAGCTCCTAACTTTTTGGGCATCATCAGGGACAGGTTCCATGGAAGGCAGTTCTTCCATGGATCAGGGGTGTGTGGTTTTGCATGGTGCCTGGATTCCATGCATGGGGCTTCACTTGCTTGCATGGCCTGGTTCCTAGCAGGCCGCGGATCAGTGCCAGTCTGCGGCCCAAGAGTTGGGGTCCCCTGCTTTAATTGATTCTGGTTTAATTTGTATTGAGGTATTATGCATGTTGTAATTAATGCATTGCAGTTTTTATACACTCCCTGCAATTGAAATACATGGTACAGAAATTTAATAAATAAACAAGGAATACCTGATATGCCACCAAAGACAGCACAAAGTCCTTGGGGGAACTTATGGTCTACAATCAACGTTTTGTGAAGGATATCTGGTTCATGGGCTGTAGTTTTAAAGACCTCTTTTCTAAGCAGATGCATCTATTCCAGGGGTGGGTTGTGGATCCTGTTGCTGCCGGTTCACTCAGGGTTGCGCCGCAGCAATAAAAAAATAGCTTCTGCGCATGTGCAGAAGCAAAAATTCACTTCTGTGCATGCACAGAAACAAAATCCAAGATGGCGGCACCCACGGAGACCGCCGAAAGAACCGGTTCCATGACATCATCACCGGTTTACTAACGGTTCTAAAGAACCGGTTAGAACCGGTAGGAACCCACCTCTGATCTATTCCCATCAACATATATTTGGGGAAAAAAAGAATCGCTCTTTGAATTGCCTGCCATGTTAAAGTCACAGAGTTTTAATCAAGAAGAGAAAATATAAATGTAAATAGAATTGGTTAAATTTCATCAAAGGAACTTGAAGGGCTAGGTGAGAAAAGTATGAAAAGCATTTATCACAATACGCTGCAAAATCAGGACAACCATTCATTGTGTAACAAATCTGCTAGAATCTTAGTTAGAGTTGCGGCAAATTAGGAAATAATCATAGCAGAAAATCCATCATAACAAAACTGTACTGAATTACTTTCCAGCTTCTTAATTACCTGGTGATGTCATTGGCTAAGACTGTAATAGCCTGAAATATTAAAGACATTCCATGTAATTATGAGAGCTTTTGAGACTCAAATATAACATTTGGCCCATTTTGCAATTATGCTATTTTTTTATGGTGGAGTTTTGGTTAACAGTCAAGTGAAATAATTAAGAATTTGTTTGCCCTGACGAATAAATAATTAGTAAAATCTTGATTGATATGATTGATAATGCCTTATAAATATTGAGTCAGGATCTAAATAATCGACATATGTGGTTTAGATCCACAAATAAAATGTGTCATAAATATCTTAAAATGATTAATAGCAAGAATTTTCCTTTCTGGTTCTACTTATTGCCACCTAATAAAGTATTATTGTCATTTGTTCTGTTATCTTTTAGAATGCCATCCATAAAGGGTCTCCAAACACCCCTAAGTTACTAGGGATAATGAAAATTGTTATAATTTTCTAAGTGGATTTCACTCACACACCCCAAACTAATGTGCAGAATATGATACAATCATCCTTCAGAATACATACTTTTCCTAAATTTTGCACTGCTGTTGTCAGCTATAAAAATGTTTGTCTCAAGGGCAAAGGCACATAAAAATTTAATAGTGGAAGAAAATGTATACAAAAGTGCAGGTCTAGGGGAAAATGCATGCAATATAAATGCAAACTTTTGTTGCTTGACTGAGCTTATGAAAACTGACATGGACTGCATAGAGATAGATCTGTCCATATCTACGGTAGTAAATTCTTTGATGAATGAGGCACCACACATTTGTATTTATTAAATATATCCCCTCTGGGCTGCAAAACCCCAAATTTGGAAGCAAAGCAATATAGAGAAACTATCTCCTTGCAATCAACTAGCGGCCATCTGGATTTCAGTAGGCCAGATCTGTTAGTCACAGTATGTAGTGATTTAGAATAGACAGGAGAATCCCTCCAAGTACTCCCTATCTCCCTCTTAGCTTTTTGTCCCAGCCCAGCCTTCCTTCTTGAAGACCAATGGTTTCCTTTAATACTGTTTTTAGAGATAGATTATACTCATTTTAAATATTACACTGTTTTAAATTTAAAACATTGCTAGTGTAGCAGAGAAAACAAACCAAAAAAAGAAAATGGAGATTTCACCCTCTTTCCTCCCTGTCCTTTGGCCATCACCAGGGTGAAGCCCAGTTCACCTCTTTGCCTAAGGTCTCCAGATCCAAATTGACCCTTCCTGCTCCAATCAGTCCTCCCCCATCCTACCTAAAACAAAGCATACTATAGAATCCTCCCCAGTAAATAGTACAAGGGCAGCTCTTACAGGGGAATTGCAGCCTAGAGAAACCCCAAGCTTTCATCCTCCTCCATCAGCTGATCACCTCAACATTCCCTCTTTTTAAAAAATGGATTTCCCCAGCTCTGCTGCCCTCCTGAAGGGCTTTTTTGCCTAACATAGAATAACCCCAGGTACCCAGGACATCTGCCTAGCCTCCTGAAACTGGCCCGGCAATCTAGGGTTTTCTATCTTGTAGCCTTCAGTTTCTATAAAATCTTTCCTTTTCCATTGTTCATGGTATGTCTTTCTTGTAAAGCAGGCACCCAATAAATCAGGGGTCCTCAAACTTGGCAACTTTAAGACTTGTGGACTTCAACTCCCAGAATTCTCCAGCCAGCATAGCTGGCTGGAGAATTCTGGGAGTTGAAGTCCACAAGTCTTAAAGTTGCCAAGTTTGAAGACCTCTGCAATAGATATTTGCAATAAACATGGTTCTTCTACTCAGCATTGTACTGTTCACTCACTTCAGTCACTCATGTTCATTCAGTGCAGAGGTGGGTTCCTACCGGTTCTATCCGGTTCTTTAGAACTGTTAGTAACTCAGCGATGACGTCATGGAGCCGGTTCTGTCGGTGTCTCCATGGGCGCCGCCATCTTGGATTTTGCTTCTGCACATGCGCAGAAGCTAATTTTTGCTTCTGTGCATGCGCAGAAGCTATTTTTTTTTATTGCTGCATGACCCTGAGCGAACCGGCAGCAAAAGGATCCAGAACCCACCCCTGATTCAGTGCCCATTCATTACAACCCTATCTCTTCTTCTTTTACTATACGCACTTAGGTATCCCAGTCTCATTGCACTCAGCTTAAAAGCTTTAACACATTTTGGTTTTTCAAACAGTGCGAGCAACTTAAATCTGTAAAAAAATTATCTATGCCCAAGAATACATCAATCCAGGAATGACATTTTTCAAGGCTACAAGGCACTCATGTTTTAAAAATTTGTCCTTGCAAAACTGTCAAACAATAAAGTTTTTCATGAAATATGTCCCCCCATGAATGTGCATAATTCTTTCACTGCCAGATACAAGGAAGCTAGAATTATTTTTTAGATTATTTGCTCCTCCACGTATCATTTGAGAAGAGAGAAGCAACACATAATATCCAACAGTGAGCAGGATATTTTTCTTTATAAACATATAAACTCAATAAAATTAGAAAAGAAGCAGTGGGTGGAATCTAATCAAGGAGAGAAGCAACCTAGAACTAAGGAGAAATTAATTTTCAGAACAAATTAATCAGTGGAATGACTTGCCCCCAGAAGTTGTAAATGCTCCAACACTGGAGGTTTTTAAAAAGAGTTTGGACATCAAACTGTTTGGACAGTTTGAAATGGTATAGGGTTTTCTGCTTGAGCAGGGGGCTCAGGGGTGGGTTCTAAAAAATTTTACTACCGGTTCTGTAGGCGTGGCTAGCTGGGGGGCATAGAGCCGAGGTGGCGCAGTGGTTAGAGTGCAGTACTGCAGGCTACTTCAGCTGACTGCTAGCTGCAGTTCGGCGGTTCAAATCTCACCGGCTCAAGGTTGACTCAGCCTTCCATCCTTTCGAGGTGGGTAAAATGAGGACCCAGATTGTTGGGGGCAATATGCTGACTCTGTGAACCGCTTAGAGAGGGCTGTAAAGCACTGTAAAGCGGTATATAAGTCTAAGTGCTATTGCTATTGCTATGACTGAGTGGGTGTGGCCAACCTGATGTCACTCATGCACATACCCACTCAGTCACATGCCCCCCACTTAGCCACGCCCACAGAACTGGTGAAAATTTTTGCCAGCTGGGAGGCTGGCAAAGAAGCCTCGCTTTCCCCGCCGCCGCGGCTGCTTCTACCTCAGTGCCAGCAGGAGCGGGGTGCTGCGGCTGCAACAGCGGGGAAGGCCCGTCAGAGGCGAGAAGGGTCGCTCCTCTCGTGGCTGTTGCAGCAGCCGCCCGGGCGAGCCACTCCCCGCCTCAGGCCCATGCCCCCCCCACCTAACCACGGCGAAAATTTCTCTTTTTCCAGCTGGGAGGCTGGCAAAGAGGCCTCACTTTCCCCACCGCCGCAGCTGCTTCTACCTCACTGCCGAATAGTCCATGCCCCCCCTACACACACACACACACACAGACACACACACACCGCACTTGTCCTGGCAGCACCCCGGCAGTAGCAGCCGAGCGAGGGAAGGAGAGGGACTGGAGAACGAAGCGGACATGGCGGCAGCCAAAGCTGCCGCTTATTCCAACAGCCAAGGATGGAAGAGGCACCTCTTCCATCCTCGGCTGTTGCAAAGAAGCGGCACCTCTGGGTGTGCCACACCAGCTTCATTCTCTTCGGGAGCCACTTTGCACCTTGTTTGCAACCCACTCCAAAGGGAGCTCAGATTGTGGCGGCATTCCGGCTTCCGCTGCCCTGCAAGGGGAGGGCAGGGGGTCCCCCACCCCTGGAGCCCCTCCTCCTCGCAACCTGCTGCTGCCAAGTGGTCTCCTTCATGCTGCCCGCTTCACTCGTGGGGCAGATGGGCTGGAACTTCTGTGCTTCTTTGCTGGCGCAGTTGAACGGGGCCATGGCATTAGTGCGGGAGCGGCGAGGAGTTCAGGGCAAGCGGCGGTTCGTCTTTGTGCATGGAGGGCAGGTGAGGGGAGGGCAGGGGGTCCCCCACCCCCGGCGCCCCTCCTCCGGGCAACCTGCTGCTGCCGAGCGGTCTCCTTCACACCGCCCATTTCGCTTGTGGGGCGGATGGGCTGGAACTTCCATGCTTCTTTGCTGGCGTGGTTGAGGGGGGCTGGGGCCATTCCCCCCTCATCCTGCCTGAACATACAGCTGCCACGCCCGCCTGTCGCCTGTCGTGGTTCCAACGGCGGCGGCTTTGGGAGACGCGGGCTCGTCTGGAGCTGAGCCCGCGGCTTGTCCCTGCTGCCCCCAGGTATGAGGGAGCTGCTCCAGATGAGCCATTCCCCCCCTCGCCCTGCCTGAACATACAGCCGCAGCGCCCACCTCTCGCCTGTCGTGACTCCAATGGCGGCGGCTTCGGGAGACGCGGGCTCGTCTGGAGCTGCTTCCCTGTAGCTCAGCCCGCGGCTTGTCCCTGCTGCCCCCGGGTATGAGGGAGTGGGGCAGGTGAGAGGCGGGCGCGGCTGCTGTATGTTCACGCAGGGCATGCGCAGTGCCAAAAAATCCAACCCCCCCCCCAAAAAAAGCCAAAAACAAGACGGCGACACATGTGCTGTGCTGGAAACTTGGCTTCTGCGCATGCGCAGAAGAAAAAACCCAGAAAATAAAAAAAAATTAAAAAAAGATGGCAGCACCCACGGACCGGCACCGACCGAACCGGATCCGTGATGTCACTGTGACATCACCAGCGGGTCGCTACCAGTTCGGGCGATCCGGTCCAAACCGGGAGGAACCCACCTCTGAGGGGGTTGGACTAGAAGACCTCATGGGTCCCTTCCAACTCTGTTATTCTGTTAGTTATTGATTAGTTTCAAGAAATTTGGGGAATCAAGCACAGATGATGTCTATTAATTGATTTAATGAACTTTGAGCACATCTGAAAAAACATGGACTGCTTTAGTCAATAGCAAAGAGATGTTGTACTTATGTGAAGTCCAAAGCACTTCTCCTAAATTCTTTTTAAAATGTACACAACTGTAATATTTAATTTAGAATGGTCTGTTTCCTGCATGAAGGAGGATAACTATGTGGGTTAAAATAAGTCATTTAATATAGGTAAAATTAAGAAGTAGTGACCAATTGCCGTTATAGCTTGGGAAGTAGAATGTCCTAGATTGCCCTAAAATTAGGAATGATCCCATCTCCTCCAGCAATATAAAATATGGATAGGATCAGATTGTAGGTTATCAATAGCTCTGTATATATTTGGACAATAATTCTTTCCTGCCTGACATGTTTTAGCATGTGGACAGTTGAAGCGTATTTGCTAAGTAGAGTTGTCGTATTTAAGAACCAGAGAAGGGCAAGAACAGCCGTGCCATCTCTTATTAGCAAAATTAGCTTTATTAATCAAGCCAGACAGTAAATGAAGCTCCGTGCTCCCTCCGTTTGGAATCTGGAAAGTGAACAAAGTTTATATGTTCTGTAATGAAATTGTATCTAGTAAGAGCACATGAGAGAGCAGTTCAAAGGCTGGATGAGCATATGGTACAGCTCTGCAGATGGGAAAAATCATTGCTGGAAAGAGGCATAAATGCTTCTTTCATTAAGAGATCATTCATTGTGGAATAGGAAATACACAGCTAGTAGCAATCATTTATTCTGGGTAAAACAGGTCTGGCTAGCTTCCCACACATACACACACACCATACATACACACACACACGCACTCGGGCACACACACACATATACACACAGAAATACATCTAACCTTAGCTGATCTGATTTAACAGTCTGCAGATTAATGTTTTGGATAGAAAGCTCAGCTATTAAATCCAGTCAGTTTATGTAATCAGATTGATTTAAACTGCAGAGGACTGGATGAAAAAGTGTACCTGATTCATACTTATTTTATTCACATTTACCAAATCCTGGGTCTGAACTGGAGTGCATTTAGCTGTTCAACTTTGCACTCAGCAGGATGAAAATGAAGAGGGGGAGTACATAATTAGTGGAAAATATTCAGAAAAATGCCTGCATTCAGCTGCCATGATAACATGTATAAAAGACATTGTAAACGAGGAAAATTGCTTTCTTTCCCTTCCCCCCCCCCAATCTGTCTGGTATTAAAAAATGCATAAATGAAGGTTTGAGGAACAAGTGGCACATGCAGATAAGAAGGCCTTTGCACAAGTCTATATTGAGCACCAATTGTGCCCTTACTGGACCAGAAGTCCCTTCAGATGCTTACTCATGCTCTGGTTTCCTGGACTACTGCAGTGCCCTGTACATAGGGCTGGCCTTGAAAACTACTTGGAAGCTCCAGCTGAGCAGAATGTGGCACGTTGCCCTTTGAGCTCTGCTGGTTACCAGTCAGCTCCTGGATATAATTCAAGGTCTTAGTTATCATCTATAAAGCCCTTCATGGCATAAAGACTGGTAGTCTAAAGAACTATCACAACTCTCTGCATCTTTGATTATTGGCCACACAGGTTGGAAATTGTTCAGTTACATTTGAGGGGATCACAGCTTCTGAATTAAAAATAAAATTCAAAAACACTTTGTGTAATTCTTATGTTCCCAAATATATATTGAAGGAATAACTCTGCTTTTTAATAGAAAACCATGCCATACAATTAAGGAATGTGCAAGAAGAACCCACGGATCATTATATTCTGATTTGCATGTCAGTGCTGTGAACATAAATTAGTTCTATTCAAAATGGATTATACTGAACAGAACATTTTTTTCTCTTCTATAGAAACAAATTGTGGAGGCTTCTTTTAAACCTGACAAGGTTTACTTTTTCTGAGCCTTATAAATTTAATTCAGGGAAGTTATAGTATAAAATGATTTCAATGCAACCTACTCCTTTCTCTGCCTCCTCCCCCAATTTCCACCTGCTTTAAATATCATATAGATATGTTGATAGTCTTCTTATACCTCCTAACCTCCACTGAACAGAGCTTCAATAGAAAGCAGCAACAGAATATAGATAAAGGCATTCTGGCATGGATATTGATCAGAAAAAGGACCTAGAATTAATGTAAACAGCACTTGAACTAGCTGGGTTACCTGCTAAAAAATCTACTTTCTTTTGTATCAAATCCCAGGTGAAATCATTGGGTGGTACTCTATTCCCAAATTTTCTTATGGGAAACTATGGAAAAAGACTTAAAATTTACAGTTAAAAATAAGTTGTGTAGGAAATAGATATAAAGGTCCATAGGCCAAAGCAAAGAATGGCAATGTAGTAGAGCATTAGCTAGAGTTTCAAAACTGAGTTAATGAAGATGATCATCAGATGAACGTTGACAAGATTATGGAAATCTTATATAAGAACACAGAAATGCCCACTGAACTTCTATAAGATCTCACAAGGTTCTGGAAGTCTTGCAGCAGATTGAGAGATCATTAAATCTTTGTGAGCTTTGGTGACAGTGTCATTATTTGAGCTAATTTGATGAGAAGAGTAACCACATTACTGTGTTAGGTTCCATGCTATTCTCTGGCAGCCTGAAAATATTGCTGAACAATTACCTAAAACCATGAAGAACTGATATCAGGCAGTTTTTTACATTCTTAGTGGAGGGGAAAAAAAATAATAGCAAGTAAGATCTGAACGAACATATCATTCACTCTGTGTGCATATTTTCAGTTTTAAATGTGTAGCCTATCTCTTTTAAATATGTACTTTAAGCTCCTGAAAAATTAGAAAACTGGGTTTTTGCTCTTAAAAATCCTAACTTTTGTTTTGCTTGACACATGCTTTTAAGGTAAAATCTCAGTATTTACTGACCAACTGTATGTTTTATATTTAACCACTGATGATTTTATATTCTGAGAATCAACCATCTCCACTGTCTCATAATCCTCATGACCCATGTCCAGTTCTTGATCCAAAGGAAGGAAAAGAGTGGCGTAGGTTATTTGCTTTCCCTTATCTATCTTGTTTTCATAAAATGGAAACTAATTGTAGGTTCCTAATAATACACATGAGAAGTCTTGCTCATCTTCTTCCAGAGCAAATGAAATGGCTTTGCCACAAAGGGTTCTCCGTTAATGCGTACATTAAAAGACTGACAGCTACCAGATTTGCCTGTCACAGATTTCCATGGTAACTCTACATCGTTAAAGAAGGACATCTGCAAAGACACTTCCCTGAAGCCTTGTTGTCAGCAGGCTAACCCATACTGGTGGTTCTCATATTTCAAGCTTATTCTGCACAGGAAACACACAAAAAAAATCCATATTCTGGAACACAAAGAACAATTTGCCTCTTTTCTTTTGGAAACATCATGTTGATAAACTGTAAATACACAGTAGCATTGTGTTATTACTACAGGCTTTGCGATTGTGAATCACAGCGTCCACAGAGTCACACAGACCCTAATTAAGCAAGGGAACACAATGCATCCGAAGGTGATTAGCAAACAGCACCATGGAAATAAGACCTTAATGCTTCTAGTTTACAGTTGGGATGAAAAGTAAAGAAACCTGAAGGCAAAAGAACCAGAAGTCATTCTCCATGCAGTCTTGCCTGCCCCTTAAAAAGAAATGGAATTATTTTCTTCTCTCTTCATAGCATTCTGTCAGTTGCATCTCTATAATAGTATATGCTTTCTCTCCTGAGGATCCCTATTATTGGCTTCTGCAGCTTCTTCTGACAGTGAGCCAGGAATTCAACCCAGAGCTGATCTAATGCCTAATATCAGTTCTAAGGCTGTACATGCCATCAACAGTATTATAAGAGTCGCTGTACTCCAGCTACTTCCTGTAGTATCCACATAATATGAGAAGCTTCAGGCAATGAGGGAGGAGTGTGACCTGTGACTCTACAGCAGGTCAAGAGATCCAGCCACTTGAGGAAGAAGAAGGACCTCTCACATGAGGTAGGATGTGGATTAGCCTTTGATGATAGTCATCTCACAATGCATAGCTATCTCCCTACTAGGCAGATCTGTGGGATACTAGGAACTAAAAGTTCATACATTTGGAGAGTGTCCAGATTGGGGAAGACTACTATATTGCAGTTGGTAGGGTTGCAAGGTACTGTACTTCAAATTGGGAAGACAGTGGGTGGGTGCTTGACCTTAATTCACCACTTGTGTCCCTGTAGGCCTGATATGACTCCTTTCAGATTAATATGTCCCATGCAGATATTGAGTAAAGGTGTGGTTGATTGGTCCTTGGATAGGTTCTTCTAATTTTACCCTACACACAAGGACTGAGTATTCCAATGATTTCTACAACAGTAAAATTCTATAACATATGGAGGCTCCAGGTTTTGCAAACTTGTTCTGCAAGATGTGTAATATAGTATTGTGTCAGCATTAATGAATTCTTATAGCTTACTATGCTTACAACCTTCTGTAGCTTGGCTCCCTGCCTTTGATCTCATCACTCTGGTTGCAGAGCAGAACCATAATGTTCTGCATTATACCATGAAATTTTAATCACAAATACTATATTTTGACACCCTTTAAAAATTTGAAGTTTTATTCCTTCTTTTCTGTAATAGGTAAATATATTCTTCCAGGGTGTGGAGAACTGGAACCAGTGGGCTTCAGGGATGCCATATCTGGATTGAAAAAGTTTGGATGTCTACTAGATGGCAGTCATGAAATACGGCAAGAAAGCTGACTATGATAAAACCTGGGATTAGGAAATGGCATACTTGACTGGGGGAAAGGAGCCTTGATTGCCCAATATTCATAGGGAGATTGAGCTGGTGTTCTCTGCACTCAACTACTATGATTGGCTGAAGGCACTTTCAAGCTTCGGATTTGACAAAAATACTAAATATGCGGCGCACTGGCTCAGCAGTTAAGACATTGAATTTGTCAGCTGGAAAGCCGACAACCCAAGTTCAAGACCTGAGCATCACACGACAAAGTGGGCTCCCATTACTTGCCACAGCTCCTGCCAACCTGGCAGTTTGAAAGCATGCAAATGCAAGTAGATAAATAGGTACCACTTTGGTGGGAAGGTTAGTGCGTTCCATATTTTCATGCTGGTCACACGATGACCGAAAAGTCTCTCAGACAACGCAGGCTCCCTCAGCTGAGAATCAGAGATGAGGACCCCTTGAGTCAGTCACAACTGGACACGGGAAACCTTTAAACCAAATATGCCTGGGAACTGCCTTAGACAGAGACAACAATGGGTACAGTTTTCAGGAGCTCAGAGGAAAAAGGGAGCAGCAAGAGGAAAAGAGAAATGATGACACACAGAAAGATGAAAGTGCCCGGGGAGGGGGGAGTCAAAAAGAAATAAGCAAAAGGAAAGGAAGCAAACAGAGCAGCCATGAATGGGGGGCCTAGAAAAGTGGAGAGGATGTTGGGGGTAGAGATATACAGCAAGCAGGGTGATCCCAAATTACTTCTGATTCTACACACAGCCAAATTTAAGGGTCATTGCAAAATGCAACCCCTGATACTTTTTTTTTATAATGCACCCTTGTTTTAAAAGTGCAGCCTTAACTTAGTGGGGAAATTCCATTTCGGGTCCAGTAGTTAATGATATGATTGTGCTCTTACTGCACTTACTGTCTGGGAGATGAAGAATTTCCAGGATTTTGCACACCCATCTAAACCAGAGCATTGATATTTTCCACATTCAGTTCTGGGCCTTTCCTGAGAGAGTGAATCCCTGCCTGTTATTCTACCTATGTCAAGAGCAGGGGACCCCAAACTTGGCAACTTTAAGACTTGTGGACTTTAACTCCCAAAATTCTCCAGCCAGCTATGCTGGCTGGAGAATTCTGGGAATTGAAGTCCACAAGTCTTAAAGTTGCCAAGTTTGGGGACCCCTGGTCAAGAGCTACAGCTGTGGAGGACTGTAGAGATAGGGCAACAAAAATGAGAGTTAAAGGAAAAGAATTGGGAAGGGATAGGGGAAAAAGCACAGGCTGGGTGCTGCTCTATATCCCTGTCCCACAAATGTAAGTACACAATTAATTCATGTTTAGATTTCAGATGGTGTGTGAATAGTTTTTCAGATATGATTCTCAATTCCTATATAGGGAAACCTTAGCCAGATTTGGCTGGATCAGAGTTGAGTGGACCACACACGGAGCCAGAAGATCTTAGCCAACGGAAGTGGAACTCCCTTCTGAAACAAAAGAAGATTAAAGATTAAAGATTAATGCAAAGAATACCAGAGTTAGCAAATAACAACACAGGAACATTTGGAGGAGTATTTCAGGTGATTTCTTGGGACTGTAAAGATGCTACCGTGTTTCCCTGAAAATAAGACCCTGTCTTATATTTTTTTGAACCCTGAAATAAGCACTTGGCCTTATTGCCATGCACTCAAAAGCCCAATTGGGCTTATTATCAGGGGATGTCTTATTTTGGGGGAAACAGGCAGAGGTGGGTTCCTGCCGGTTCGCACCAGTTCGCCCGAACCGGTAGCGACCTGCTGATGACATCACGGTGACGTCACAGACCCGGTTCTGTCGGTGCTGGTCCGTGGGCACCGGGATCTTTTTTTTTTTTTTTTTGAATTTTTTTCCGGGTTTTTTTTTCTTCTGCACATGCGGAGAAGCCGAGTTTCTGGCACTGTGCATGCGTCGCCATCTTGTTTTTTGGCTTTTTTTGGGGGGGGGGGGATTTTTCAGATTTTTCAGCACTGCGCATGCGAGCGTGCACAAAGCACACACACCCACGAGGCACGGCCATGCGGCGCGGGAGGAAGCGAACCGGCAGCGAGGTAAGTTAGAACCCACCCCTGGAAACAGGGTATCTGAATACCAAGGAGATTTTTAGCTGTAATATAAGTATGTTTTGCATACCCACAAACATGCACACACTATATAGCATTGTGGATATAGTTGTGGTTCCTGCCATTTTAATTTGTTTAGTAAAATATGGACATGAAAATTACAAAAAGGCAGGTTCTGATTCAGTGTTAGGGAAAAAAGATTTAGAATAAAAGCAGTTCAGCAGTGGAAACCATAAACTTGCCCTTTGAGGAGACAGACAGCTTTCCATCATGGATGCTTTAATTTGGATACCTACATGGAGCAGAGTGAGCTAAATGGCTTTTTCCAACTTTGAGAACCTAAACTAAATATAATCAATTAGATATTTAAACCATTTAAACTATGTACATGCTTTTACGTTTGTGCATTTTTAATGCACTTGGACCAGTTAAATATTAACATTTAGACATTAGGAATCTTGAGTTCATAGCCATGGGAACAGTAACAAAAGTCATGTGTTTCTTCTGTTTATTATAATGTTGTATTTGATATCATCTTAAGACCTAAAAAGAGCTTAGTAGATATACCATGTGGAAAGCTTCACTGAATAAATGAATAAAATTGGCAAATAAGCAGACTATACGAAAATCTTTAGCTGCCTTATACTTCAAGTGCTCCCTACTGCATCACAGAGAGAGAGAGATAAAAGCCAAGGTCAATTTTCCAATCCATTGAATAAATGCCACTAAAGGTTCTTCTTGTTCAACAGTCTAAAACCCAATGCTTTCAAAAGCTTCCCTGAAAATTAATCATCTTTTTATGATTCAGCAATGATGGGCAAATAAACCCTTTAAGGGGGCCCAATATCCATATGATAATCTGTCTTTCATTCTTGAGCTCTTATTTCACATCCTCCTGAGTCTGGAGTCATAATTTTTTAATCAACTTCTCTGCTTCCTGTTGACTTGCTTGTTATTGCTCAAGGATCAGTTCAGGAAGTTTATTATGACAGGTATAACAAGTTCCTGAACTGAAAGCTACCTACCGATTAGCAGCAGTGCTTCAGTGGCTCATTATTATAATGAATACCCATGAAAGCTTGAAAAATGAAACTGCAGAAGGAGCCCAGAAATTAACAAGTACCCAATTCCCATAAAATAGTTTTTTATTTGCTTAGTTCAATCCACGGGCTAACAAATCACCCTGCTATGGTTATAGCATTACCGACCATAATTATACAGCCTGAGTACATACATTTAAAGAGAGGCTGCTCTCTTATTTTCGTGACTTGAATGCTTTACTTGCCATCAACATGATTTTCTTCCTATCTGATATATAGCATGATGCAGTCATTATGTAATGTTTTATTGAGGGGGGATCTCACTAGAGAATTTCACCATCTATATATTTTTTTTTAAAAAAATCATAGTGGACCACAGATTTAATGACTGGAAAGAACCTGTATAGACATTAAAAAAAATAAAATTAAGGAATGAATTATGAAAAAAAAAAACCATGATAAACCATTCGGTCTTCTTTCAAGCCATGATGAAAGAGAACACAATTTGAGTCACTATTGTGTTGGCTGCTGTTACATCATATCAGTTTTGCTTCAGTTCATCATGTTATCTATTCTCCTTGCTCTGAAGGATGTGATGTATTCTCCAATACATAAATAACGGCACTTGCTTTGTGTGAGTTCTGGCAAAATTATTAGATTTCAGAGTACACCATAGAAAAGAAAACCTGATTCAGAGGCACTAGATTTGTCTGATACTTCTAATACATTTCCTTATTTAAGGGGGGAGATGCAGACAGAAAATGTTCTCCATCACTAACTGTTTCTACTTACAAGTCAGGAGGAATGATGGGCTGTAGATTGATTGATTGATTGACTGACTGACTGACTGACTGACTGACTGACTGACTGACTGACTGAATTTATATAGCCACCCACCCATCTCACTTTCCTGTGACTCTGGGTGGTGTACACAATTAAAAACCCCTAAACAATCAATATAATCTATCCATTAAAACAGCTAAAATAATTTAAAAAGTCTAATAACAAAATAAGGAAGAATGCAATCAAACTTTTATCAGCTATTTAATGGGCTGCACACTTTCATAGGATTCCCAGACCCATTGACAAAACCATGATTTTTTAAAAACAAAAATAACAGTAAGACCAGTACTGTTCTCTCCTGAATATGATTGCAGTGCCCACTAAATAAGGCAGAAATAAAGAACGGTGTCCAGGGTAAGGTAAAAGTAGCTATGGGTGGGACGTGTTGCCGTGGCAAAATGAGCGGCAGGCCAGCGACGCGCCTCGTGCCCCACTCCTTGCCCCGGCAAAATGAGCGGCAGGCCAGCGACGTGCCTCGCGATCCACGGCAAGGAGTCGCTGGCCTGCCGCTCATTTCGCAGTGGCAAGGAGTGGATTGCGAGGCGCATCGCTGGCCTGCCTCTCATTTCATGCCCCATTCTTTGCCATGCCAAAGGTCAGCGATGCGCCTAGCTGTGGATTGCGAGGCGCATCGCTGGCCTGCCACTCATTTTGCCGGGGCAAGGAGTGGGGCGCGAGGCACGTCGCTGGCCTGCCGCTCATTTTGCCGCAGCAACACATCCCACCTTGACCCAATGGCAACAGCAGCCTGGCTGCTTCCCTTCCCCGCCATCTCTTTATCGAGAGGAGTTGAAGTCCACAAGTCTTAAAGTTGCCAAGTTTGGGGACCCCTGGTCAAGAGCTACAGCTGTGGAGGACTGTAGAGATAGGGCAACAAAAATGAGAGTTAAAAGAAAAGAATTGGGAAGGGATAGGGAAAAAAGCACAGGCTGGGTGCTGCGCTATATCCCTGTCCTTCTGCCACTTCTTCCCCACCCTACCTGCCACCCCTCTTGATAAAGAGACGGCGGGGAAGGGAAGCAGCCAGGCTGCTGTTGCCATTGGTTCGGGGTGGTACGTGTTGGGCCGCAAGACGCGCATCTCGCAGCCCAGCCCGCCCCATCCACCGCCCCACCTGTCTCGCTTCTCCACTGTGTCTTACCTGACTTCCAGCTTCTGCCATGCCCGGCGAGGGGGGGGAGAAGAGATGGCAAGGGGAGCCCTGTCTCGCTCCATGCATCTCGCTTCTCCGTCGCCTCACCCCTCCCCACCTGCCACTCTCCCTCGCCGGCCGAGATCGGCAGGCCAGATTTGGGGAGCTGAACGTGCTGCTGCTGCCTGGGAGGAGAAGAATGTGAGAAATGGGCTCTCTCACAGCACCTCCTCTCTCTCTTCTTCTCCTGAGTGGCAGCAGTGCATCCGGCTCACCGAATCTGGCCTGCTGATCTCGGGTGGCAGCGGCTCTGAACCGATCCTCGCCGGCAATGCTGCGGGCAAGAACTGGCCACGCCGGTCCCACTTCATGGATGCACAGACAGCCCGCACTGGCCACTGCTCGGAGCTCCAGTGCCAGTCCCCCTCCCCCCAGTCCCAGGTCGACAGGGCTAGGGCTGGCAAGAGTTTTTTTGCAGCTTCTCTTTTTGCGGCGGCCACTAAGAGAAGGGGTGCACGAGCTAGGGTTTGCGGGAGCGGCCTCCACGAGGCCGTTCCGCATGGATGACAGATGTGGGGGGGCATGTTCCCCCCCTTTGCCCCCCTGCCTCGCCTCCTCACTTCGTGCTGTTTGCACGGGAAGCAATGAAAAAGCTGCCACAATTGCTGGAGGCGGCGGCCTGAGCGGCACCAGCGAAGCAGCTGGTTGGCGCTCCGGCACCAGTCCCCCTGCCGCGGGCCGAGGTTTAGGGGCCTCCTGCACCCCCAAAATAATAAGACCCCCCAATAATAAGGCCAAGGCCATATTTCAGGGGTCAAAAGAAAATAAGACCCTGTCTTATTTTCAGGGAAACACGGTATACACTCCCATATATGCAATGTTAAACTATCGAAGGAAAAGATGAGATGTACCGTCAGTAAAAGATATAAATTATAATTTACTTATGATTTTTATTTCTTATTTTTGCAATTCAATAATAATGCTTGTGGGCAGTCCTCAGCATGCTCTTATCTTTAGATGAAGGAAAATGGCTGCATCAGGCAATTATTTGTGGTGTTGTGGAAGATCAGCAGATTCCTATTTAATTTATTATTGTTATAGTTCTCTTCTTGGGGAAAAATGCCTGCTGCTGCTTTTTTTGCAAAGCTGCATAACACACAGGTCTGCAACCAAACGCTATATAAATTGATGTTTAAAAAAGTACACATTGGTTTTTGAAGAGGTGAAATAGCATTTTAGTTAGTGTTGCAACTTGGCCCTGTTGAAGGCAAGGCTAAATTCCAATGCAAATGGCTTGGTTTGGGTTTACTAAGCTGTGCCAACTCAGCAAATTATAGCTTGCTGCAGTGTATGAAGCTGGCCCATCTGCATTTCAGTCTTCATCCATTTGGCTATGAACTTGATTTCCCCAAATAGTTTTCACGCTGTTGCGGAAGCCCTGCTCCAACCTGATCAGGGTTAGCTTGAGAATGGGAAAATGAATATTGCTTCTGTGGACAGAGAGGACCCTAACGTGGGATAAAGTTTCTGAAAAAGCTGCTCTCTGTACTGTGTACTGGTCCTTCAGGTGGTGGCAGAACATACTTATCGGCTGTGCCTGTAATTGGAACTAAATAAAATCTCTAGAGAGAAACAATGGAGAGTGAGGGGGATGAGGGCAAAGAAGTGCTTCAGAAGCTCTCTTGTTCTCGCTCTGTCTCCTTAAAGCAGCTTCCCTCACATTTTTATCCTCTGAAGGGCCAATTAAAACATCATCTACAGTAAGCTGTCAACCCACTGGAAGGAATGGCCTACTTATGAAATAATGGGCCAAATGTGGGTGTCCTAGCAAGCAGAATTGCAGAATGTCTAGCAAGGAAATCTGCACAGTGCTCCAGAAGTGAGTAATCTCTTCAGTTCTGCTCCTAAAACAATACTTCAAGAAAGACCCGAGCACTCTCTTATCACCATACAGGATACCAACCATATTGCTATGCACTTCCCCGGTAAGATATTCTGGGATCATTTATTTTTTTTTACAATGTTGTCTTTTGGGGAACTGTTGTCTTTAGGATCAGGCTAAAATTCTTGGAACTGATGCAAGGCAGTTCCAAAGTTATGAATGCTAATGCTACTTTCATTATAAGGTCAGACTAACCCAATCTTGCAAATCTGAAGGCACCTCTCCCGTCCCTGCCTTTACATTCAAGAGAACTAGGGAGGGCCAAGTCTGAGATGCTTTCTCTTATTACATTCCTGCTTTGGACTCAGTGTTCTCTTCTCTGACCGTTGCCTTAGTTGCAACATTTCTTGGTGATTCTCAAGGTGATTCTCACAGCCCATTACAGATATGAACTTTTATGCCATCCAGATTCATGATGAGCTGGGTGGCTTATAAATATGTTAAACTAGCTGATACCCGTGCTTCGCTATGAAACTATGTGATGGGGCTTGATAAATTGACAGTTAAAGCTTGAAAATTAATGAGTAGTTAAAAAAGGGACTGTATTATTTCGTTAGAGATGGTAAGCTAAGTTTCTGTTACAGATGAAGACATTATGGTAAGTGTAACAACAATGAAATAGATGGGCTTAAGCCCTTTAACCCCAGCAGCAACCGTGGCTGTTTTGTCTATGTAGCCAGGCTAATAAGTTGCATAGCATAGACCAGTGATGGCGAACCTTTTTTTGCTCGGGTGCCAAAAGGGCGTGCGCGCGCGTACCCACACCCATAATGCAATGCCCTCCCCCTGCGCATGCGCACACAACCCCCACACACACACACATGTGCGCAGGCCTCACTGAAGCCTCCGAACTTCTGGTAGGCCAATTGGGCCGTTTTTCGCCCTCCCCAGGCTTCAGGAAAGCCTCAAGAGCCTGTGGATGCTGAAAAATGGGCCTACCGGAAGTTCAGAAATGAACTTCTGGTAGGCCCGTTGGGCCGTTTTTCGTCATCCACAGGCTCCAGAGGCTTTCCTGAAGCATGGGGAGGGCGAAAACGGCCTCCCCTGCCCTCTGGAAGGCCAAAAATCAGCTGGCCAGTGTGCACATGCGTGCTGGAGCTGACATAGGGCAACGCCTCGTGTGCCTTCAGATATGGCTCTGCGTGCCACCTGTGGCACGCGTGCCATAGGTTTGCCATCACAGGCATAGACTTTCAATTCGTCCCTCAGATGAATTGCTCAGGACCTCCCTGTAAACAACATTCCTGGTTTTGCTGTCTGGCTGGAGGATGACCAGGCTGTCAGGTGAACTGACTTTGGAGCATGCCACATAGAACTGGCCATGGGAGAAACAGGCAGCTTCCCTTACTTGTGTTTTCCTAATCACATCTGTAAATCTTTTCCTGTGTTTTTTGCCTCTTTTCCCTTTAACTGGTGTTACAGTAGAAGGAACAGATTCGTCTGAACTGAGGAGGAAAATAAGGGGGAGGGGGAATCTGTCTCTGCCTACTGGTACCAGCATCCATTGGTATTCATCTGGCTAGCATCCTGTTAGTGTGTGAGAGAGTTGAGGGGTGTTTGGAAACTCAAACAGTATTTGCTGTGTGAGCAAGAAGGAGTCAGGAAGGAGTCTGTGCGTGGGTTAGCTCAACTGTTCTGTAGTAAAGCTGCTTGCTGCTGTGAAAGCAAAAGCGAAACTGAAACTTCTCTGCTTGTGTTTTGCATTTGGATCAGATTTCTTTTCAGGTGGGGAGGGGGGAGTAGAACTCTTTAGCATCAGAGCTTGTTAATATTAATATAAGAAATACTCATGATGCGATGGTCATTTTGAAAAATCCTTTCTTAGTGAGCACCTAGAAGCCAAGAGGAACATACGTGGCAAATTTCAAGTTTGTAGGCTTTACGGTTCTGGAGATTATGTGATTAATGCATGAGTGGTTTTCACTTTTATATATATAGATATAAGCACCCTTTATTGAGAGGGGATGACAAATCTTAAGTTTGGTTAAGAAAACTCCCCACATTGTATAGACAGAGTTGCTTTCACCTTTCAGAGGATCATTGATGAGGAAGGAGGACTTCAGGAAAATGAAGACACTTCAAAGGAAGACCACATTTGCACAGGATTTAAAAAAAAAATGGAGTCCTAGTGGACAAATGGAGTCCTAGTGGGTAATCACTTAAATATGAGCCAGTAGCATGCTGCAGCTGCCAAAAAAGCCAACACAGTCCTAGGCTGCATTAACAGAGGGATAGAATCAAGATCACATGAAGTGTTAATACCACTTTATAATGCCTTGGTAAGGCCACACTTGGAATACTGCATCCAATTTTGGTCGCCATGATGTAACAAAAATGTTGAGACTCTAGAAAAAGTGCAGAGAAGAGCAGCAAAGATGATTAGGGGACTGGAGGCTAAAACATATAAAGAACGGTTGCTGGAATTGGGTATGCCTAGTTTAATGAAAAGGACTAGGGGTGACATGATCGCAGTGTTCCGATATCTCAGGGGTTGCCACAAAGAAAGAGTCAAGCTATTCTCCAAAGCACCTGAAGGCAAGGCAAGAAGCAATGGAAACTAATCAAGGAGAGAAGCAACCTAGAACTAAAGAGAAATTTCCTGACAGTTAAAACAATTAATCAGTGGAATTAATCAGTGGAACAACTTACCTCCAGAAGTTGTGAATGTTCCAACACTGGAAGATTTTAAGAAGAGATTGGACAATCATTTGTCTGAAATAGTATAGGGTTTCCTGCCTGAGCAGGGGGTTGGACTAGAAGACCTCCAAGGTCCCTTCCAACTCTGTTATTCTGTTTCTCTGTTAAATGTTTACACAACTGCTTGTTGATTATCCTATGCCTATGGCAATGACACAGAGCAAGCTTTATCTGTAACGGAAATTGTCCTTGCAATGCTTTTGCCTGAGATCCTACACTAATATATCTTATGTGGGTGTTTTTAATGTTGTTCTTCCCCAGCTGTTAACACTTCTTCCATATTTGTCTTTTTTATACATTTTTTTATTTTGTTTCAGCTTTCTTTTTAACCTAAACATTTGCAATAGCTGTCCTCACACAGGAAGAAAACCCACACAACGTTATGGATCAATATTTGAAATGCATATGTGGATCAATACTTTTAATTTATTCAAGGCATTCAGACACATCAATTGCAATGTAATTATTTCAATATTTACTCTCTAAAAGTCTTTAAGTGGAGTCATTGACGTTAGTGGACACAAAAAAAATATGAAAGAAAAAAAAAGATACATTGATACAGTGGAAGACTGTATGAGAGGCAGACGGGCCCAAATGTTTATTGTTGAGTATTGTTTAAAATAATGCTAGTTAATAGTGTTAATGCTAGAAGTATTTGTGATCCACATCCTCAGAAGACCCATGCAAGCTCAAGCATGATGCAGAAGAAATGTTTCAGATTTGGGGAAGAAGAGCATCTTCAAGCCATTAAAGAAGATGCCTAACTTTTATCAAATTTCCCTGGGAAACTGAAAAAAGTGCCACTGTGCTATGAAATCTACTTATTAAAGGCAATACGTCTTTTAAATTGGCAAAGCAGTAGTTCGCACTCCCCGGCTGGTCAGCTGGAAGGTCTTTTTTCTCCCTTTCTCATCCACTTAAGCTTCAGAGAAGACCTGAAAGAGAATCATGAAAGTGCGGCAGAAGTTAACAGGAACGAAGTCATATGATGCAGATACAAAAGAAACTGAATTTGAGACAGTTTTGGACCTGCAGAGTGGCAAGGACTACATCCGGTCATGTACTCAGGAAAGAATCGAGACAAAACATCTGCTAGGATCAAGGTCACAGCAGTCATTGTTGCCCTGGGGATATTTACACCAGGGAAAAAAAAAATCAGTCACTTCAAATTGCCTTTTAACTGCATCTGAAGTGTCTCCTGATCCAATCTCTCCAATCTGAATATTCTCTTTTGAATATGTGGACTTCAACTTTTATGATTTCCAGGTTGTGTGAGCAGGAATTATGGACAATCCAACACATCAAGAGGACATCAAGTTGGGAAAATCTATTTTAGCTTAAACTTAAACTTTGTTGAAATAGTTAGTCTTCTACGGATATGTCACAGAAGGGGGTACGTAAGTAAATGGCAGATCTGATTCCAACCTTGTGCTTTTAATCAGGGGAGGGCTTCAAAATTTTTAGCAACGGGTTCTCTGCCCGGTTGCTGGGTGGGCGTGGCCATGGTGGGCGTGGCCTAGTTGGCCTCCTGCATCATGGCGGGGAGGGGCATTTTCGCCCTCCCTGGGTTCCGGAGGCCCTCCTGAAGCCGGAAATGGGCCCGTTTCCAGCCTTCTGGAACTTCGGGGAGGCCCGTTTTTTGCCTTCCCCAGGCTCTGGAGACTTACCTCGAGCCTCCGGGAGGGCGAAAACGGCCTCCCCGGGCTCCGGAGGCCCTCCTGAAGCCGGAAATGGGCCCGTTTCCAGCCTTCTGGAGCCTCTGGGAGGCCCATTTTTCACCCTCCCCGAGCCTCCGTGCGGGCCCTGCACTTACCTGGCATCCAAAACGGGCTGCGTGGAGACTCCTGGGAGGGGTGGGGAAGGAGGGGCAGGGTGGCCCGGGCCAGCCACGAATGGGATTTGGGGATTCGCTGAACTGCGCAGAATCTTTGCTAGAGGATCGCCCGAACCCGGGCGAACCCAGAGCAGCCCACCCCTGCTTCTAATACAGATGAGAACTATCTGATAGACAATCCTGGCAGACTATATAATACAATGGCATCTAAGAAGACTGAGAATTAGAACTAAGGTACTAATTACTAACTAGGCTACCAAAAAAGGGTTCACCACTAGAGGACATCAAAGAGACTTCACTATCTCCTTCTGCCTTCTGCCTTCTAGTGGCCATACGGAATTTTGCAACCTAATCACTTAAGTAGTTATTTTCTACACGTGGTTTCTACTAATCCTGTTAATTTCCACAAAAATGCTCATGACTGCTGAGTCTAGCTGAAACAAATATTACTAGTACAAAACTTGTTATCTAATAAAATAAATGTTGTCCCAAATAGTTTTGATATTTGAGAAATAGTTAATATCCTTTATATTTGGGAAGAAAATCAGTAGTATATCATAGACCACGGGTGTCAAACTCGCCGCATCACGTTGCCATCATATGACATTTTGTGACATTTTCCCATACACGGATTTGGGGTGGGCTTGGCCTGCACGTGACGCATTCGGCCCGTGGGCCGCCAGTTTGACACCCCTGTCATAGACAGTTGCAAAATTAAACCAGTCTGATACTGTATATATGTTATAGTGTTCCAAACAGAGGTGGTTCGGACCGGTTCGGACCGGTTCAATAGAACCGGTAGTAACTTGGCGGTCTGGGTCGCTAGAACCGGCAGCGACCCATGCCTGCCACGCCCCTGAACCGGTTCTTTCCGCACCACCGTAGGCGCCGCCATCTTGTTTTTGGCTTCTGTGCATGCGCAGAAGCTTTTTTTACGCACTGCACATGCGCAAAGCGTGAAGCACGCCCACGCCCGCACGGCACAACACTGAGCGAACCTGCAGTGAAGAAAACCAGAATCCACCCCTGGTTCCAAACCTGCCCTTACACTTTCACATCATGATTTTTTTTCCATGCCAGAGATGCAAAACACAATAGTCTTTGCATCTGGGACAAATCATTCTGTGCCAACCTAACTCATCTTGGAAGATCTTGGTGGATTTTGTTGTGATTTTCTAGGCAGAAATGAGAACCTGGGCAATATAGAGAGGAGCAGATTAGAAGAAGGCTTGTTGACGAAGGTAAGAGAGCAAATTACAAGAGAACATGGGGAATGGTGTCTGTGTGTGTGTGTGTGTGTGTGTGTGCAATTCTCCACGAGCTGCACTGGCTCCCTATTGGTCTCCGGGCACAATTCAAGGTGTTGGTTATTACCTTTAAAGCCCTACATGGCTCAGGGCCAGGTTATCTTCGAGACCGCCTTCTACCACATAGCTCCCAGCGACCGGTAAGATCCCACAGGGTTGGGCTCCTCCGGGTCCCGTCAGCTAAACAGTGCCAGCTGGCGGGCCCACAGGGGAGGGCCTTCTCTGTGGCTGCCCCGGCTCTCTGGAACCAGTTACCTCCTGAGATCCGGACTACCCCCACCCTGTTGGCCTTCCGGAAAGCGGTGAAGACCTGGCTGTTCCGGCAGGCTTGGGGCCGTTGATCTCGCTTCTGCAATTTGGCGAGATCCGGCCATGAAAAGGTGTGTATGGGTTTTTAATTGTTTTTAAATATTTTTTATTATGTATCTTTTTAATAAGCTTTCTATATTTTAATAAGTTTTTTATATTTGCTGTAAGCCGCCCAGAGTCCCTTGGGAGTGGGGCGGCATAGAAATGAAAATAAAAGTAAAAAGTTAAAGTTAAAGTAAAGAGAACAGCTCTGACAGCAAAAGAAAATATGGTCATCATAAA
>QLTV01004098.1:2381892-2404874 GCA_003457575.1 Thermophis baileyi
AGAGAGAGAGAGAGAGAGAGAGAGAGAGAGAGAGAGAGAGAGAGAGAGAGAGAGAAGAGACCACTTTTCCATTTGTATTCATCAGAGCTAATATTTCCAGATATAGTTCTTCTAAATAAGTTTAGTGATTAAAGTCACAGCAGCAAGCCATTTCAGCAATTCTGCATCTGTGTGGTGAGTACTGCAGTTACCAGCAGGGCCTGCAGTTTCCAGGCCCAATTCAGAGTATGAGTACTTTCCTATAAAGGCATAGGCATAGTCCTTATTTAGTGACCGTCTTGTTTAGAAATAATTCACAGTTATGATGGTGACAAAAAAGTAGCTTTGTAACCAATCCTCACATTTATGATTTTTTGCAGGTCTGTAAAGGAAAACTGATGTAAGATCATACATGCAATCACAGTTTCACTTAGTGATTGCTTTTCTTAATGACCAAGTTGCTGGCCGGGCTAACGTATTCAATAGTTTAACTATATACTATGCAAAGAAATCTTATCTAGCTTCATTGGATGATCCTGAGTTCTAATATTATAACAGAAGGAGAAAAAAATATCATGCCCCTACATTTACTACTAAGCTACAAAACCAAAGAGATAACCATTCCTCAGATGGGAAAGCTGCTATCTGTTTGAAAAGTCCTATTTGTAAGTAACAGCACCTAGCTGGCCTTGCTGATCTAGACCTTGCTGAACATCATGAAGCTACAAGTGGTTCAAATTGCAGCGGTGCAAGCAACAACAGGCACTTCTCACTGTGATCATGAGTCACCACTGCGGTGCCAGCTACAAGAGTGGCCAGTTGGCTTCTAAATATAATTCAAATTGCTGATGATCATTTATAAAGCCCTCCATGACATAGGACCTGATTACCTGAAGAACCACCATCAAAACTGACACCAGCTAGAGCATAGAAAAACTCGAAGAAGAAGTAGTGCAAGATCGGAAGGTATGGAGAGACCTGGCCCATAGAATTGCCAAAGGTCAGACACAACTGAATGGATATCATCATTATCATCATCTTCATCATCATCATCTGAAGAACTGTCTGTCTCCAATTGTTTCTGTCCACTCTTCTTAGGAAAAATGGATGTGCTCCATTGCCACTCAGTTATACTTTGATATCTTGATATCGTGCCTCCCCTGTCACTGCCCCCACCCTCTGGAACAGTATCGCTCCAGAGTTATGGATGGTGCCCACTTTCCTGGGATTCTGGAAAGCCCTTAGGATTTGGTTGTCAGCCCTGGAGGCCATCTTTTACTTTGGATCTTCAGGGCTGCCACACTTGGTGGATGGGGATGCTGTGGGAAACGGGAGGGTGTGTGGATGGAGACAGGATGAGAGGGATAGCCATAACAACATTTTTTCCCCCTGGGAGTCAAGGACATTCAGGCTGCACCTGGAAAGGCGTGACTGGGAAGCAACTCCAGTTGGGACGGGGACGTGATTGGACCATGTGATGGACATGTGGGTGCAGGGGAAGGGACTTTGGCTTTCATTTGGGTGGGGAAAACCCGGGGGCCTTTCAGATTCGGGTTTTCCCAGATGTGCCAATATGACATCTCTAATAAAATGGAACTCTGAGGAAAATGCCTGCCTTGGAGTCTTACTTCTGTTGGGGGTGTTACTTGGAACCCTGACATTGGTTTTGGTCCCAGGCCTGGGGTATTTCAGGGGGGGGGCTCTGCTATGTTTTTATTGTTATGGTTCTTTTTAGACTGGGTTATCATGTTCTGCTTTATGTGTTTAACAGGAAGGAAGGGAGGGAGGGAGGGAGGGAGGGAGGGAATCTAGTTAATATTTGGGTGGGATATATCTTAGAGCTGTGCTCTAGACTGAAATTCAAAAATACATCTTGGAAGAAGGTGGTAGCAAATCACTTCCACCTTTTTGTCAAGGTAAAAGAAAAATCAACTTGAGGGAATCTTTACTTTTTAACTGCAAGCATATAAGCATGCCCGGCTTTGTGTAAAAGTGACACACCCACTGCTTTTATAATACAGTTTTGAAACCTTGTGTTATACCAGTTGAACCTTAATCAGTCTTCAGTCGATGGTTTATTGGTAAGTGAAGGGAGTAAATAAGTATTTTTCTTCTTTCACAGGATGGGGCAACGGGAGGTAGCCTGAGAGAGTCTGTTTCAAGAATCCCAGCAAGTATTTGAGGCACTTCAGGAGTTAAGGTTGTGTTAGGAAAAGCAAGATGAGTCACTCCTTATCAGCCAATGGCACATCCTCTTTGCTATCTGAATATATATTTTGCTTAACTGGGAGAGATAATATCTCTACAGCTAATCAGTCCAAGTTATTTACATAGCTAGACGAAAGAGGGCTATACCAGCTTGCTGGCTCTGAAGTTCAATATCTTTTTAAGACTGGCTCAGAGATGGAATGCAGATGGATTTACCACCCAAAACCAAGAAAACCTAGATCACATTGTTTGCGCATGGACAGACTTCCCCCTCCCCCTGGGAGCTTTAGTACTCTTTATATAACTCTTTATATAACAGCTACAATGCTTTCTGAGAGCTGAAAGGATGCACAGATCCAAGATGTATGTCGTTTGTAAAAGTCTTCTGGAAAATAACTTTGGCAGAAATGATGCAGGGAACCTGAGAATTCCTAGTCCCTCTCGAGCCACCAAAATATATTCCATAGAGATGTTTGGAACATTAATTAACAAAGCAAGTATTATTCTGCGTCAGCATTGCCACAATAGGGGATTGCCTTAACTCCATGTAAGTGAAATGTATCCAGGGGTTTTGTGTGCAAATGCATCATCAGTGGCAGCTTGCTAAATTTGAGTTGGGTTATAGACCATGAAAGAGTCCAGATGGCAGTTAACTCACTAAAAACCGCCAGGGTAAGAAGTAGGTCTTGAACCATCTGTTTACTAAACAGAACTCCACATCTAAGCAATACTTCTCCAACCTCTTCCTGCTGCTCCTCAAACTCGTCCCTTTAACTCTCTCCCATTCCTCAAATCTAGCCTGCTTCCATTCTTGTATTTGTAACATCCATGTCTCAAGAGCTACACAAATGTCATTTAGATGGAGGAGAAGGATAAAGAGTTACTATATCGGTCAATGTTTATTTGTTTGTTTGTTTGTTTGTTTGTTTGTTTGTTTGTTTGTTTGTTTGTTTGTTTGTTTGTTTCTGAAGGTTTAATGCCAGGAAAACTTGCTATCTATAACCTTGGGTGCCATTCAAGGTGCTGGTTGTCACTTTTACAGCCCTTCATGGTTCAAGAGTGAAGAGAAGGACCAGGGGAGACATGATAACAGTGTTCCAATATTTGAGGGGCTGCCACAGAGAGGAGGGGGTCAAGCTATTTTCCAAGGCACCTGAAGGCCAGACAAGGAATAATGGATGGAAACTGATCAAGGAGAGATTCAACCTAGAAATAAGGAGGAACTTTCTGACAGTGAGAACAATCAACCAATGGAACAGCTTGCCTTCGGAAGTTGTGGGAGCTTCATCACTGGAGGCTTTCAAGAAGAGACTGGACTGCCATTTGTCAGAAATGGTGTAGGGTCTCCTGCTTGGGCGGGGGGTTGGACTAGATGACCTACAAGGTCCCTTCCAACTTTGTTAATCTGTTTTTTAAAAAAGCTGTTTTTTGCAAGACCATCTGTCCTCAGTAGTATCTGCCCATCCTATAATATCTGCTGCAGAGGCATTCCTTCATATTCTTTAATACAGAGAATGCTATCTTCAGGAACCACATAAGCAAACCTTCTCAACTACAGCTCCCTTCCTGTGGATCAGCAGTCCCTTGCTAGTCTTTAGGAAGGTCACTCAAATGGGGTTCTGCTAGCAGGCCTTGGAGGGTGGGATGCTGCGAAATTCTGCCCTCTGTTTTTTCTTGGGTTTGGCCAAGTGTTTAAATGTTCCCATTGTTCCCATTGTAGTTGAATGTTGTTTTGTTGTTTTTCTGTCTTTTTACATTTTAGCCAGATTTACTTCAGAGTTATTTTAGTTTTTAAAGGACTTACCTGCCTACCTATCTCATATAACAATTCTAGGCAGCTCATAAGAATCCAGGGAAACATGGCTAAAAACCAAAGAACATTTTCTCCCAGGCACCAGACCAAACATCCTCCCAACTAAGCCTCTACTCTAACCCAATGCCTGGGGAAAGAGCCAGGTTTTCATGGTCCTCTGGAAGGCTAAATCGGTATAAATCCCTTGCATCTTAGGTGGGAGTCTGGCTCCAATGGGCTGGAGTGGCCACCAAGAAAGCACATCTTCAGGATCCTATCAGGTGGCAACTCCTTTTAAGGGAGGAGACCTGGATCTGGAGTCTGGACCTATTTGAACTGGAATGGCCTATGAGCCTCAGAAGTAAATAAGTGAGTAAATAAGTAAATCTAAATAACCTTTATCTACAGGGTGGGACTGAGGATCAAAAAATCATGTAACTGAAGCCCTGCCCCTTTTTTCACATTAATTGCATGAGTGATGCATATAATATAACACAACAAAGATGATTAGGGGACTGGAGGCTAAAACATATAAAGAACGGTTGCTGGAATTGTCTAGTTTAATGAAAAGAAGGACTGGGGTGACATGATAGCAGTGTTCCAATATCTCAGGGGCTGCCACAAAGAAGAGGGAATCAAGCTATTCTCCAAAGCTCCTGAGGGCAGCAATGGGTGGAAACTAATCAAGGAGAGAAGCAACCTAGAACTAAGGAGAAATTTCCTGAGTTAGAACAATTAATCAGTGGAATTAATCAGTGGAACAACTTGCCTCCAGAAGTTGTGAATGCTCCAACAGTGGAGGTTGTTAAGAAAAGATTGGACAACCATTTGTCTGAAATGGTATAGGGTTTCCTGCCTAAGCAGGGGGTTGGACTAGAAGACCTCCAAGGTCCCTCTGTTATTCTATATTCTAATAAGGAGGTGAGGCTTTGATCACACAGAAGTGACTGCCATCTTGTTTTTCTTTTTTACTGCCCTATCTCCCAAAGGCTCCTTTGTCAGTAACAACAAAAATCTCTTGAAGGCAAAACTACAAATCTGAGTTCTGTGAAACAGAAATATGTGTATTTACATTGCATTTGGCACATTCTGAAGTCTTAGTTCATTTCCCAATTTTCCACTGGATTCTCCTCCTGGGTTTCTCTTCCCCCGTTGTATTACATACTAATAAAAAAAATGAGTGTGTTGGTGTAATGTTTATTTCATTTGTTTTGCAGCCTATCTCCTGGAGAGTGGTAAGTATATGGCCAGCACCCACAAAACCTAATTTGCAGCCTCAGAGGACGGTACTAACAAGAATAGTAACAGGATTGAGGTTTTGTGTGTGGTTAGTGGCATTTTCCTTCATAAGTCATGTGTACAGGTTTAGGGACAAGGAAGGTGTGATATTGTTTACTCAATTAGATAAAACATTCCTGGGTTTGAAAAGTAAGTAGAATCTGTGAGACCTCCCAGATAGGATTGGGGCTGCCGCTGCAGGATAGGCAGAAGCTTAAAATCCTTTATGTTCCTCAGAACAATTTTAGGCCAGATTTTAGATTCTTCATGGCTGCTCTTTACGTTTAAAAAAGAAGAAACAAGTTATACAATATGTCACCAACTGCTGGGCAGAAGGACCTGGATAGCTCCTGAAGCTAATCCTAAGCAAAGGTAAAGGTAAAGGTTTCCCTTGTTCAGTTGTTTCCAACTCTAGGGCACAATGCTCTCTCCATGTCTTGGCCAAGAGAGCCAGCGTTGTCTGAAGGCAATTTCCATGGTCATGTGGCCAGCATGGTTATACACGAAAGGCTCAAGGAACACTGTTAATGTCCCATTAGTTATCTATACCTATTTATCTACTTGCATTTGCATGCTTTTAAACTGCTAGGAGGGCAAGACTGGGGCAGTAACAGGAGCTCATCCAGCTGTACGGAGCTCGGGTCTTGAACCCAGGCGGTCAGCTCTCCAGATGACAAGCTCAGCATCTTTTAACTGCTGAGCCATCGCCCCCCACCAGACCAGACTAAAATAAGAGAGCATTTCATTTTGCAGTGTTGACCCCCCACCCAACACTATCCTTTCTAAAGCATCTGCCTGAGTCTAAATCACACTGTATCTTTCAAATGTCATGCTTTAACTTTTATCTGGTGATAGTCTGGTCTTTTGGGGAGTTTTTATGTCTTAGTGATACTGAAGGCTGCTCCCACATTCCTGGCCCATGGAATTGTATAGTTTCCCATGGCAACTAAAGTATGATGGAGTTTGTTTTTTTAAATGCATAGAAATTTGAAAATTAATATTATTCAGTAGAAATCTAATGTGCATAGGACAAGAAATGCAGATGTCTGACATATGGAATGACAGTTTTCTGAGCAGGATAGCAATAGGGACTGAGTGTAGACTGAAACAATTGGGTTGTTGTTTTTTGACACAAAGGCATTTTGAAGAAATTGGCTGTTGTAGCTTTGCTCTCAACTTTGCTTCCAAATGACACGGGCTCCTGCCAGTCACTGAGAAATGAAAATAAATTAGATTTAAAATAAATTAGATTAGAAAATAGATTAGCGTGAAAGCCAGCTGGGTGACTTTGGACCAATCGCGCTCTCTCACCCCAGCCCACTTCACAGGGTTGTTTTTGTGGGGGAAAACAGGAGACGGAAGGAATATTATGCATGTTGGCCACCTTGAGTTACTTATAAAGTAATAAAGGCGAGATAAAAATCAAACAAATAGATAAGATATTCTACTCTGCAAAACAATGGCACAAACTGGTTGCTCTCAAGTCTTACTGTCTTTAAAACAGAAGTATGAAATCCTAGGACCTTCTGAGTATTGCTGAACTACAATTCCCCAAATCCCTCACCACTGCCTATTCTAGGTGCATAGCCATTCCCTGAGGTACAGCTCAGCAACATCTGGAGGGCCTTAGATTCTAAATCTCTGTTCTAACATTTCTGAAGTAACAGGAAAAGGTATAACTCTTGTATCTCTTTTCTGTTGCTTCATCAGTTACTGATGATAATTCCTCAATTCCATCAAAGGAGTTTGAAATTGATTTAGAATTGTCTTCGTGCCTGATAGCTGAGGCCACCATCAGTGCTCTCTCCAACTGATGGGTATTGTAGGTGAGTGCAGCCAGTACTCATCAATCATTTGCCACAAGTCTTAGAGAAACACATATCCTTTTTCCTCCTCTCCTCCCCCTTATGTCCATCCACTTTGCTTTAATGGTGAGCTATACAATGAGCAGTAGTCCAAAGGAAATTTCCTACCCAACTTGGCACCATCACTATACGGAGTATAAAACCATCAGCAACTGTGATGGTTCTGTACTGACAATTATGTTTCCCAATATCTCAGTCAAATAGTTGAACTCTTCAGTAGTATCTGGAGAAAGGAGAGGGAGAGATAAGCATAAATAATCCAGGCAGAATTCAAAATGCAACCAGTTTGATACAGGCTATTTTGATTGTTTTCAGATTCTTGCAGCGTGTCCAGATGTGCAGTAGCCCAGGCATAAGGGCAAGGATGAAATTGACAAGAGTGCTGCACCTTGCTTTGTGTGGAGGAGGGGAGTTGGATGGACTGTCCTGAACTTGTTTGAATTCATGAAATGTGAGAATTGCCCCTAATAAGCAAATGGACTGGGACCATGCAGATCTTCAAAGAAGTTCTCCATTGAGACTTCAATCAAGCGCACCTTTGAAGTGAAGGCATAAAACTAAGGATTTTTCTTCATCAAAGTGAACTAGCATCACCACTTTGGTGGGAAAAGTGGCTTCTACAATGTGCTGTTGAGTTTTTGTTGAGGTAGACATTTCACGGCATCAAGGAGAATGAAGCAATGTAACTTCATTAGGCAAGGAACCTCACTCCAGAGATCACAAGTGATTTTTCACACTTTGCAAACAAACTACTCAAAGCATCTGAGTTGCCAAAGAAAAGACTGGCTTTTCTTTAATTTCAAATAAAGCTGTGCAGAACCAAATTATCATCATCACCATCATTGTCATTCTTGATTCTTGAAATGAGCCAATATCATAGGATCACAAGACGGGGCACAAGGTCCTTGTCTAAAGATGTTATTGGACAAGGAAAAGACTGGCAGAAAAGATGGGATAAAGGGTTGAGCGGTACAAGAAACTAGCAAAACCTGTAAGCACTTAGCATAGCAGGCGTAGAAGAGCATTTTTTTTTAATAGCTCCTACTGGAACAATAACTGACATCTGGCAACACATATTTTTTGTCATTTGAAACATACAATTCTTTAAATTATCTGCAGGCAATTCCATCATATTGAGTCTGCGGGAGGTAGAAGGCAAAGCGAGATATGACAATTCTCCAAAATTCCTTCTTCAATGTATCTCCTAGCATGCTATGCTCCTACTCAGACCTGATATAAAAGCAGAAACTCCGTTTTCAAGAATGTTTATCAATATAACTGTCTCAGGCTTTTGTTCTTATTGGCTGTTTTTTAGAGCTTTGTTCGTTTTTGTTTTAAACTTCTCACCCCATATACTTCCTTTTTTAAAAAGTCTGGTATAATTTAAGGATTATTCCGGTTATTCATATGTAGCCAACATTGCCACAACACAGTCAGCTAGCCAGTTAGCATGCTTATATTTCTTCATATCAGGACATGATGCAAGACATAATATTCCACTTAGCTCATCTAAAATAAGGAAGGGGAGAGAGTTAACTTTTTTATTATTATTATTTTGGACTAATCTTCTCAACTTTCTGAATATTGGGGGGAATGGAATGTTGCTTAATAGTTATATTTAAATTATATGCATAATCTCTTGTGTTGCATGGAAAATGACAAACTGCAAGCCCCTCTGTTAAGATTTTCTTCAATCTGTGGCTGCGCTATGTACTGCACTAAGCCAAAATGTGACTTGCTTGCATATGACTTAGCCTTGCTGTGTGAATTTGGTCGGTGGTTGGAACCATGGCTTATAGCTTAGCATGCTGTATGAACCCTGCCAACATTTATGCAATGTGATTTATTGCATAAATAGGGTTTACTAGCATATGTGTTTTTAGTTCTAGAACAGGGGTGTCAAACTCGATTTCGTTGAGGGCCGCATCAGGGTTGTGTTTGACCTCGGGGGGCTGGGGTGGGCGTAGCCAGCTCAACGTCAGTCGTGTCGACACCTGTGGTGGCCCGAGTGCTCTGCCAATGAAAAGGGGCTCCCGAGCTCCGTTTTCGGCTGCAATGGCCTTCTGCAACCCTTTGCCAGTGAAAATGGAGCTCAAGAGGGCCGCATGTAGCCCTCCCGAGCTCCGTTTTCACTGGCAGAGGGTTGCAGGAGGCCATCACAGCCAAAAACGGAGCTTGGGAGCCGATTTTCATTGGCAGAGGCACCGAGGGCCAGTCCTTCACTGTTTCCGCCCACGGGCCTTGAGTTTGGCACCCCTGTTCTAGAATAAAGGTCTAAACTAAATATTTGTAGAGTTTCCCAAATTTAGAACAAGAAGCCCATTTAAGGAAATGAGCCCTTCAGGTATCAGGTTGCCCACTTGACTTAAATTGAACCCTTAAAAGCTCAAGATGATTTGCTTTATGTCTCATGTTTCTAATATAAAAAAGAAGGAAAACTAAACATTGCTTAGCTTCTCTACGGTTTCTGACTGCAGCTCCCTTCCAGATTGTGTTTTAGTCCCTTAATCCCTCATTCACATTCAGTTCTGTCCTTGATAGAAGAGGCAGACGTCATTCAACATGTGGTATAGCTTTGGAGCATACAATCTACCATTTTTTAAGCAAGTCTTTGATCCTGCTATTCATGCTGAATTCCAAGTCATCTCTAGTATAAAGAGCTGAAGAAAGATTCATGACTTGTCTATCAACCCTTGGCACTTTTTTACAAGTAGGTCCTAAGATTATAATGAGACTCATCCACAAGTTAAGAAATATAGAGCTTTTTTATACCAGATGAAATTTATTTTATAAACATTACTTTATACTTGCTGTTCTGGAAAGCAAATTTTCCATTTAATATCCATCAGAGTCTTTTTATAGTATCCATTAGAAAACTGTTGCTACAGCTGTAGAAAAAAAAACTGAGTATAATGAAATCCACATAAATGCGGGTGCAGCTGCTATGAACAAAGCAATATTTTCTTTTGTAACACCATCTGATAAGAACAAAATTTGCAACTGAGCTTTGCTGATAGATGTTTATTTCTGGTTATCTCAGGAAAAGAAAAACTGTATATATGTAACCTCAACTAAATCTGATGGCAGTTTCACAGAAATACCTCAATCTTACTGTAAATTGCAACATTCATTCATTAAAATAAAAGATATTTAGAAGTAGAAGTATTTTGGAGGAAGAAATCCAGTTCAAGGTAGACTTCCTGAGCAAGGTTCTTGTCCTCTGTCTTCCTTCTACAAAAGAGCCATAAATAAAGTCTTTTCTGCTTTCATTGTCTTGGCAATTCCATTATTTTCTCATAGGATCCTTCTTTTAAACTGGAAGAACTGGAGTAATGATTTTACATGTTTCTCAAGCTGATTTAGAATGAGAATAGAATAGAGCTGGAAGGGACCTTGGAGGTCTTCTAGTCCAGCCCCTGCTCAAGCAGGAGAACCTATACTATTTCAGATAAGTGACTGTCCAGTCTCTTCTTAAAAACATCCAGTGATGGAGCGCCCACGATTTCTGAAGGCAAGCTGTTCCACTGATTAATTGTCCTCACTGTTAGGAAGTTTCTCCTTAATTCCAGGTTGCTTCTCTCTTTGATTAGTTTCCAACCATTGTTTCTGGTGCTTTGTAGAATAATTTGACCCCCTCTTCTTTGTGGCAGCCGCTCAAGTAATGGAATACTGCTATCATGTCACCCCTAATTCTTCTTTTCTTTAGACTAGCCAAACCCAAATCCTGCAGCCATTCTTCATATGTTTTAGTCTCCAGCCCTTTGTCTCCAATTTAGGCAAGTAATACACTTTCTAGATATCTAGCTCAATAAAATTATTGAGTCCAGATTCTAAAAGTATCATTGTGACCACATTTCCTTATGTTTCCATCGAGTTTGAATGCTTTAGAATAGCTTGACCTATACATCATTTAGCCTAGCATTATCTTATCTCCAACATACTCTAACCAATCTGGTGCTGCCAAGAGGCACTGAGCCATAAGTCTCATCTCCGATAGACAGTATGGCCATTGGCCATTGAGGAAGCTCCTTTTACTGACAGCAGCTGTCCAGGATCTCAGGCAAATCTCTTCACCTTCTCCTGCCATTTGATGCCTCTGACTGGAGAAATAAGAGCCCTGGCTGAATCAAGCCAGCACTAAGGACAAATCAATCCCAGAGCACGCAATATTGAGCAAACAGATACATTCAGGACATATGAACGTAGAGGGGTGGAGGAGAGGAGTGATGAAGCCTTTCTTTTCCTAAGAGCAGATATTTAAAGAATACTATTTGTGAACAAGTATGCAATCAAGAGCTGTTAGAACGAATAGCTAGTATCTCAATCTTCCATGAATTTGTCCAATCCTCATTTGAAGTCACACTTAAATCTAGTGTTTAAAGAAATGGGCTAGGAAGAGAGAGAGAGAGAGACCGATATTCAAGCCACTCTCAGCTCTGAAAGCTCACTGAGTGGTTTTGCCTACTCTCTTTCCGCCCAATCTCCTTTTCAAGGAGATTTATTGGAGAACAAATTGGAGGAAGAAATACAGATAGTTATTTGACTTACGACTGTGGTTTCGGTAGTAAACGGTGATAGTCGTAAAGCAGGTCACCATGTGATTGTGCCCAATTTTAGCTTTTTGTGGCAGTCGTTAAGCAAACACTGCAGTGTAATGCAAACAGCAGGATTGTTAAGTGAACATTAAATAAACCCATTGTTTGCTATGGGATAATTTTTTTTTGCAGGAAACTGGAAATAAACACCGGTTTCCAACAAAATGTCCTAAATTACAGTCATGTGACTTCAGGATGCTGCAAATGGCCATCGATGCAGGCTGGTTGTTGAGCACCAAAAACGTGGTCATGTGACATGGGGTGTGGATGGCAGAATGTCAAATCCAAGTCAGAAGTAGCTTTTTCGGGGTCGATCATACTAAGCGACTGGTCCTAAGTCTAGGAATACAGAGGTGGGTTCCTACCAGTTCTAACCAGTTCTTTAGAACCGTTAGTAACTCCGTGATGATGTCACGAAGCCGGTTCTGTCGGCGTCTCCGTGGGCGCCGCCATCTTGGATTTTGCTTCTGCTCATGCGCAGAAGCTAATTTTTGCTTCTGCACATGCGCAGAAGCTATTTTTTATTGCTGCGCGCGGGGCGCAACCCTGTAGGCAGCAAAAGGATCCAGAACCCACCCCTGTAGGAATACCTATACTACATGCCACACTGGTAGAAAGCTGGGCATAACTCAAATAAGCTCATTAAGTAACCTTATCTACTTGATAGCCATTATTAAATTTGATGGCAGAAAATTTGACAGTTTAATAGTGCATTAGCTGTACTTGGCATCTCCTACGTACAATTAGGTAGCTTAAAACTGAGCTGTAGTTCTTCCCCACAGTGTCATGGCAAATCAACATAATTGTAAAGACTTTTCTTAACTAGATTTAATAATTCCTTTAGAGTATCTCAGGAAAAAGGTAGCAAAATACATTTTAAAAACTTTTGGGCGTGTTTACACAATGTCTTTAAGAATAGAATAGAATAGAATAGAATAGAATAGAATAGAATAGAATAGAATAGAATAGAATAGAATAGAATAGAATAGAATTTTTTATTGGCCAAGTGTGACTGGACACACAAGGAATTTATCTTTGGTGTATATGATCTCAGTGTACATAAGGAGAATAAAATACATTCATCAAGAATAAAAAGATACAACAATTAGTGATAGTCAAGGTTACTAATAAGCTATCAAATCATACTAGGAAACAAATAAAAACAATATATATTGAAAGATACAAGCAACATGGTTATAGTAATAAGTGGGAAGAGATAGATACTAGTAAGGAAGAGAAGAATAATGGTAATAGTCTTAGTAAATTATAATGTGTAAAACAAGTTACTGAATTAACTTGTTTTCCAGCTGGCAAAATTTACTGGATGGGCTTGGTTCACACAACATGCTGAGCCGCAGGAAAATCTAACAAGGTTAACTTTAGCTCAACTTAGCAGGCTGTCCAAATGCAACTGCTAGGGTTTTAACTAACCTGGTAGAGCCTATTATGTGAATACAGCCTCTTGCATTCTTGTCCGTGTGGTTTTGCAAAACAAACTGAAGAAAGACTTTGAAACCCTTCAAAAGTAGGGGAGAATTGAATTATCATAGACATGATGTGACACTGTAAGAAGGTAATGGAAAAATCTTTCAAGGCCACGTTATGGTTACCTTTTTACCAGTTACAACATTTAAAAGCTGAAGTGGCCCCAAATGTGGCTCCCCAGTTCCTTACCTATTTGTCACTCAGCTCAGCATGGTGGCTGAAAGTTCCCCACGCATGTATGAATGTCTTCTAGTCCAATCTATGCAATGTGATTAATGTTTCTCTTGCCGAATTGCTGTCTGCATTGAAAGCAATGTGTCTGTAACATAGGCATCTATCAGAAAGCCAGTAGGGAATCAATCTTAAGTACCAGGTTGTCACCAAGTTGAGGAAGAGGCAGGAAACAGAGGTGCCGTGGTGCCGTGCTTTTCAAGCTATTCGGGCTGGTTTATCACAGCAGGAGGGCTATTTATAAATTATGGGCAATAACTCCTTGAGCAGGTCTCTCTCTCGCCCAGGCTAATCAGAGATAAATCACTGCTCCTCTTTTTCATAATAGGTACACCCTTTGCAAACAATAATGTACAACAGCAGAGACTTGGTATTGAGTTTCCAGCTATGCTGACAAGAGGGAGAAGTAAAGAGAAGCTGAGCTGAGCCAACAGGGAATATCTGTTTTCCAGGGCCAAATTAATCACAGCAATAAGCCTATCAACTGATCTATGCTTTGCTGTGAACATTCTTCTGAAACTCCTTCCAAGGTTGTATTTTTGCTGAAGTAACAGTATACAGACAGCTGGAGAGAGGGAGGGAGGAAAGAAATGAAGAAATGAGAAAAAAAATGTGAAGGAATCAGAAGTGAAACGTCCAGTTGTACAATATTTTTTGGAGAGAGAGAGAGCGAGAGACAGAGAGAGACAGAGACAGAGACAGAGACAGAGACAGAGACAGAGAGAGATGGTTTCAAGCTGCTATGTAAATGAATGGCAATAGTGACAATAGGGCTGTTTAGGAGAGGGAGATGACCAGTTATTACTAATAAATGTATACCGATATATTAAAAAGTTTGTTAGATGTTCCAAGTCATTTTACTTGCATCAAATTATTTCCAGCACCGTATCAACAGTGAGCAAGAATGGAGACAGAAATGTTCCTTATCTATAATGTGAACCTGGCTTTGCAAAAGGATGGATGGATGGATGGATGGATGGATGGATGGATGGATGGATGGATGGATGGATGGATGGATGGATGGATGGATAGAATGTGTTCAGAGTCCTGTCTTGTTTGTGTTTCTGATGGCTGCTGCACTTTCCCAATGTTTATTTATTTATTAAATTTATTTATTTATTTATTAAATTTGTATGCCGCCCAACTCCCAAGGGACTCTTTATGCAGATTTAGATTTCTTCTTTAGCTTGCCAACACTTTGCAAAATTAATTTTGAAGATCTCTCAGATTCATACCTTTAATAGAGATAGGAAGCTACATTCCATTTAATAATTGTACTCTTCTCCTTTCATACCAAAGTATTTATTTAATAAAACCTGTAATTCATTAAATACCAGCAAGGCATTGGAAGTCCTGGTCACATGACTGAGATCGATGAAGGATTAAATGTAACAGAAATGTTTGGTTACTACTGGATAAGGAAGCCCCAGTATAGTAGCTGATGTGTCACCAACATCCTCTCTTGAAGAAGGAATAGTTGGCTATTTTAGTCACATGGGATTGAACTGCTCCAATGCCTTTTATAAGAGACAATTTTTGAAAAGAACTCAAAAATTACAATGGGCCCAAATTACTTGACATTTATTTGTTTGACTTCCCAGGCCCTCAAATTCTATGTTCTACCATTGTCAGAAGTTCCATTAGCATTGTATGTTACATTCCATCTATATAATCCATTCTGAAATAGATTTTAAAATGCAGAATTTACAACTGAAAATCTTGGTCTGCATTCGGACTATTATGATTCTTCTCACTTTCTACTTTTCAAAAATGTCATTTAAAAGTTTTGAAATCTTGCTTACATTTTATGCCCTTTTGGTTGATCTTCTAATAATGACATTACCCAATTCTGATTTTTTTCCCCCCCATGGTCAATATGAGTATGATAGCATTGTATGTCTTTTGATAGAAAATTATGCTTTTCTTATATGCACATCTATTAAGCCTTGTTAAAGACAGTATCATTTTCGTGTGTGTAAGTCACAATGGAAAAATATTGAACAGGATATTTTCTTGCAGTTATGTGCTTGCAGTTAACTGTTTATTACTTCTGTTAGTCTTGATGTTCTTGTATTATTATAGCATGTTCTACCCTTCCTTAATATATTTTCTGCAGTAAGAAAAAGACAGAAGAAATAATGGAGAAACAGACAATATACACCAAGAAGGACAAAAAACTTAAACCCTCAGGTACCCCATATGAGTCTTGTTTGGAAGTACGATGAAAAATATTGCTCTAGAATAGTGATGGCGAACCTATGGCATGCGTGCCACAGGTGGCACACAGAGCCATATCTGAGGGCACGCGAGGCGTTGCCCTATGTCAGCTCCAGTGCGCAAGCGCGCACTGGCCAGCTGATTTTCGGCCTTCTTTTCAGCTGTTTTCACTCTCCCTAGGCTTCAGGAAAGCCTACTGAAGCCTGGAAATGGTGAAAAACAGCCCAATGGGCCAACCAAAAGTTCGTTTCCTAACTTCCGGTTGGCCCATTTGGCCATTTTTCGCCATCCCCAGGCTTCAGGCGGCTTTCCTGAACCCTGGGGATGGCGAAAAACAGCCCAATTGGCCTACTGGAAGTCCGGAGGCTTCAGTGAAACCTGTGCGCATGCACCGAGGGTGGGGGCAGCGCGGGGGGTTGTGCGCATGGGCATGGGGGAGGGGATTGCATTATGGGTGTGGGCACTTGTGTGCGCGTTACCGCGCACGCACACACCCTTTTGGCATCCGAGCCAAAAAAGGTTCGCCATCACTGCTCTAGAACTTGCTGATCATATGAAATATATGCAATCAAACCCTCTCCCTTTTTAAATATATAGCCCCATTACAAAGAAATTGTTTGATCACTAGGCTAGCCTCATTATGGGAACACAAAGTATCATTTATACAACATATAATTTTCTGGTTTAATTTATTGTTTACTGTAATCACATCCATAGAAGGCAGAAGAATGTGGGGAATAAAAGGAAGCAGATCCTGTCACCTTTTTAATATTTTCAACTTCAACCACAGTTCTGATTCATTTAAACTTTTATATACTGGTAATTTTTACCACATTCTTGAAGAAACATAGAAACATAGAATCATGGGGCTGGAAGGGATCTTGGAGATCTTCAGGTCCAACCCTCTGCTCATGGCAGGTGGCCTTATACCATCCCGGACAAATGGATATCCAATCTTTTCTTGAAAACTGATTTTACCTTGAAGTAGACACTAACTCAAGATTAGGTCCTCTTTCAAGAGAGCCTGGTGTCAGGGTTCCAAATAGCCTCCAAAATAAAATCAGGGTCCGAAGCAAAGCATTCCTCAAAGTTCCAATTTATTAACAGAGCCATGTCAGCATGGCTGGGAGAAATCTCGAATCTGAAGTCTTCGGGGTTTCTCCCCCCAGTTGAAACTTCAAGCCTTTGTCCCCACACCCCCAAGTTCATCACATGAACCAATCTTCATTGCTTCATCCTCTGGTAGCTTGGTTGGAACTCCACCTTCTTCTGTGCAGGTGCAGGACAAAGGATGACCTTGACAATCTAGAAGGACCCACACCCACAAGTTCATGATGTTAGCCAGTCGCCTTCTGCCAACGTGTCAGTTACTCCCCTCAGTTTCCGGGCAGGTGCTGGACAAAGGATGACCTTGAGAATCTAAAGGGATTTGTTATGGCTACATGTCTACATCCCTCATGCAACAGCCCCTCCCAAATTCCCACAGCAAGAATACATTCTCAAACGTAAAGTGTGGCAGGCCAAAGTCTCAAATAAAATATGGCTTCGGCCTGACACCTGGCTCTTTCCAGAATAGGGTTAAAGCAGTGTAGTACTGCTCTGCATTATCACCGGTCTCTTTTAAATGAAGGTGGACAGGGGAGAAAGTTTTGCAGTTCCCTCCATGTGTGGCCATTCTTTTTTCTTCAGCAAAAGTGAAAACACAATGCTTAGTTCAGATGAGTTGACTGCTGATTGTTTTCACTTTGTTGATTAGTTGGCGAGAAGCACATGACTAGTTCATAGACTGTGAGGTACTATGAATCAGTTTTGGATGGTTTGGGAGTGAAAACTGTGTAGATGTGACTTTATTTTACTCAGGCACAATGGATGATCAGTCAGGCTCTTCTGTTGGCAAAGTGCCACTATGACTGGGGTAAATGTTTAAGGCACAAGGTATTTGGGTCAACTTGCCAGCACATCATAATGTCTTCTCAGAAACAGAACTCAGTGAGACCAATTTCCAAGTGTTGATCTGCCCCCTAATAATTCAGCCCTATTTATATCTAATTACCTATGAAGATGAAGATTCAGTAGGTTCAATGGAACTTACTTCCCGTATTTACAGCCCCCATCCCCAAATTAGGCATAATACTGACTTGAAAATGACTTTGTCATTGATTTGCTTGTTTACTGAAATTGAAGCTTTTCTTCTCACCTAAAGTTCTACTTTCATTGCAAAAGGACCTGTTGACATGTTTGCAAACTGGACTAAAAAGACAAACTTCTAAGAATGTTCTGATTAAATGTTTAATTAGGGAAGGGTGGATAGTCTTCCAGTGCCTTCAGACTGAAACGCAAATTAGCAGTTCAAATGGCACTTTTCCCTTTGTGGAAGTGAATATGAAATAGGATATGGAGCAAAGAGGAAGACCATGAATGTGAGCTACAGATTTGGTATCAGTTCTTCTCATTATTGATACCTGGCTTTGACCAATTACCTTAGAACAGGGTTGTCAAACCCGATTTCATTGAAGGCCACATCAGGGTTGTGTTTCACCTCGGGAAGGCGGGGTATGTGGCCAGGGTGGGCATCGCCAGCTTGACATCACTCATGTCGGAGTGCCTGTGGCCTGAGCACTCCCAAGCTCTGTTTTCGGCTGGGACGGCCTCCTGCAATACTCTGCCAGTGAAAACAGATCTCGGGAGGGCCGCGCACAGCCCTCGCAAGCTCAGCTGCGATGGTCTCCTGCAACCCTCTGCCAGAAAAAACAGCGCACGGCCCTCCCGAGCTCGGTTTTTGCTGGCAGAGACACCGCGGGCCGGTCCTTCACTGTTTCCAGGGCAGCCCTGTGGGCCAGATCTAAGCACCCTAGAGTTTGAGACCCCTGCCTTAGAAGGAATGGAGCACACAGTAAAAGAGGATTCCCTGCCCCTGATTAAAGAGTAAATGACAATACCAAAAAAAAGTTCAGCCTAAAGAACTTTGGTCACGCCATCCAGAGAGGCTCTTTCTATTTAAATAATCACAGAACAAATCCTACATTTAATATGCTTTATCAAAATAATAAAGACATTGCAAAAAGAAAAAGAAAAAAGAACCACTCAGGCTTTCCTTCTCAAATTATCTTTGGCAACTATATGGTCTCAATAATAGAGAGTTGTGATTAAAAATGCATAGACATTTTCAGAAGTAAATGTTTCATTGGGAAATAGATGCCTAGACAAATATGATAGTGGTGAAAGAAAACACATAAATATAGGCGGCGGCAGCATCCTGTATGTTTTATATTTATCTTGTAGAATAATAACTACACTGCTAAATTGATCTAAAGATGGAACATGTCCAGTGATGTCTATTCTGATAGCTAGCAAAGGTCTAGGGCAGTGATGGTGAATCTATGGCACGCGTGCCACAGGTGGCACGCGGAGCCATATCTGCCGGCACGCGAGCCATTGCCCTAGCTCAGTTCCAGCGTGCATGTGCACGCCGGCCAGCTGATTTTTGGCTCGTGCGGAGGCTCTGTGAGGGCGTTTTCGGCCTCCGGGGGGCAGGGGAGACCGTTTTCGCCCTCCCCAGGTTCCAAGAAAGCCTCTGGAGCCTGGGGATGGCGAAAAACGGGCCTACTGGGCCCACCGGAAGTCGGGGAGCGAGGGGTCATGTGCACATGTGCGGGGGCGGGGCAGTGCGGGGGGGTCATGTGCGCATGCGCAGGGGATGGGGGGCATTGAATTATGGGTGTGGGCACTCACGCGCGCGTGATAGCACACGCGCACGCGCGCTTTCGGCACCCGAGGGAAAAAAGGTTCGCCATCACTGGTGTGGGGTTTCAGGTAAGGTCTTTCATGAATTATCTGAGATTCTTCCACTTGTAAATGCCAAGGCTGAGCTGAGGACATTCCAGATACCAAATATCTGGTTTATAGCTCACTTTGAGTCTTTTCTTGTGTACCTTGAGATCAAATGGAAAGTTCAAAATGGAACAATATGGAAGAAGCCCTTATTTGTTGCTCATTGCGGCATTTGATTACAGGTATTCTTCTGGTGAAGAAAACTAGGCTAGAAAATTATGGGGAAAATGATAAAAAATGTAGCACCAACATAATTTGCCTCATCAGAATCTCAGCATCAATACCAAAACAGGGATAATAGAAATTTGAAAGAAATTCAAAGGCATCTTGAGAAGGAGTTTGAAAAGCAGAAGCTGACTTTTCGGTGATAGCAAACATTTGGAACTTGAGGGCAGATTTAAACAAATCTGAGGGCAGTATCAACAAATCTGTTTTTAAAAGCAAAAGATCAAAAAGAGACTACAGACTGTTATAGCTCTGTAGATACTATCTTTCATGGAACATATAAAGAGATTGGATAGTGGTTTTTTGCTTTTTCTTGTAAAGTCAGAATGAGGAAATATTAAATCCAGACTGAGGGCCTTTATTAGATCAACTGAAAGTATATAAAATAATTGCAAGCTTTTGAGTTTCCATAATGCTGTATCAGGCAAAATATTTCATGAGCCTAATACAAAGGTGGAGCGGGGGCGATGGGAGCAAAATGGCTAGCGATGAGGTTACATCTTCAGCCATTTACAATTCTAGATGAATTGTGGGATTAATTTGGTCCCATTCATTTCATCTCTATCATCTACGGTAGCAAAGATAGTTCCCCCCCTTTTAACAACCTAGTTTTTAAAGTCAATATTATTTCCATGTTATTTAATTGCAACATCGGAGAGATTACAATGCATTTCAATGTATTTTTACTTCTTCTCTATGGTCCAATCTTTATTTATAGTAATAATTTTCTGGATATGCATTTTTTGTTCCATTCTTTTATAGTAAGATGGAAAAGATGAGTCCCATGTGTTTATATGTGTACAAGTCTTATTTGTTGCACAAGTAGTCTTTGACTTAATAATCATTTGTTTAGCAACCTTGCAAAGTTATAACACTGAAAAAATGATAACCGGTCTCACACTTACGACCATCATAGCATTCCGGCGTGGCGCAGTGGTTAGAGTGCAGTACTGCAGGCTACTTCTGCTGACTGCTGGCTGACTGCAATTTGGCAGTTCGATTCTCACCAGGCTCAAGGTTGACTCAGCCTTCCATCCTTCCAAGGTAGGTAAAATGAGGACCCAGATTGTTGGGGGCAATATGCTAACTCTGTAAACCGCTTAGAGAGGGCTGGAAAGCACTGTGAAGTGGTATATAAGTCTAAGTGCTATTGCTATTCCCATGGTCACATGATCAAAATTCAGGCACTTGGCAACCAGCATGTATTTACAATAGTTGCAGTTTCCCAGGGTCATGTGATCGCCATTTGTGACCTTCCCAGCAGGCTTCTGACAAACAAAGTCAATGGGGGAAGCCAGATTTGCTTAATGACCACATGATTCACTTAACAACTGCAGTGAGTTACCTAACAATTAGGGCAAAAAGGTTGTAAAATTGGGTGTGAGTCGCTTAACAACTGCCTTCCTTAGCAATGGAAATTCTGCTCCCAATTGTAAGTCGAGATCTATCTGTATGCAGAGGTGGGTTCCTGCCGGTTTGGACTGGCTCTATAGAACCGGTAGCGGGAATTTCCCCCCACTCGCCGAACCGGCAGTGATGGCCGGCTGGACACGCCCCCGAACCGGCTCTCTTGGCGATGCCATAGGCACCACCATCTTGTTTTTTGCTTCTGCGCATGCGCAGAAACTTGATTTTTAGCACTGAGCATGTGCACGCATGCCCACACAGCGCAGGAGGAAGCGAACCGGCAGCGAGGTAAGTTAGAATCCACCCCTGCCTGTATGTATGTAGGTGAGTGTATCTTACAGTGGAAAGACCAGAAAAATAAAACTCTTCTGGTGATATATTTTTGAAGGGAAGGAAGACGGGCTGCTGTGAGTAATGTGTGATGTAAAATGGGTGAGGTTGTAACATACATATAGGTAATTGGGTTTTCAGTTTGGGGAAGGGCAGCTTTTAATTCTTTTTAAGTCTCTTTTGGAGCTTCAGTTTTCATGTGTTTGCACCTCAAAATGATATGAAACTTTCAGAAATTGTCATCACATAACCTGCTCAGAAAGCTCTGCGGTCCCAAAAGGGGGCAGCTCTAAAACTAAAGAACCCTTCTTTGCTTTAAGTGAGTGAGTCTGTTTGCAAAATGTTTATAAACTTTTTAAAAGTTACAGATTAATCCGCCATTCTGTAATAGTCCTCCAAAATCTAGCGATTGATAAAAAATATAAGAAATATTTTATAGAAGGCACTAATTGCTCTGATACAACAACACTAAAAATAAAATGCTAGCAAAATGCTTCACCAAACTCTTCAGCTCAAGATGAAATTGATTCAGTAGCAAAAACAAAAAAGCCAGGAAGCAATGAAATTGGATAAATGAGAAAGTAATGTTGGTTTGCTTACCTGTTCTAAAAAGCTACTTTCAATTTTCTAAAAATAACACTAAGTCTGATTCTCCAAAAATAGCTAGATTTTGTTTACCATTTTATTTTACATGTATTGTCCCAAGAAGCCCAGAGCAGTATTTTAGCACACAAGAGCCCTATGTAGGCAGGTTACTTTTGCCCAGGTATACCCAGCCAACATCATACTCGACTTCAATGCAAATTTGCCCATGGCTGTGCCCACCCGCACTGCCAGGGCTCCATGGAAGCTAGCAGAATGGTGGGGTCTGGAGAGAACAACAGGCATGAAGGCAGTATAAACAGTCAACCATTATCAACAAATGAAACTTGGGGGCAGCAGAAGCGGAAAATTTCTGTGCGTAGGACACAAGAAAACCATGTATAGCAGGGGTATCAAACTCAATTTCGTTGAGGGCCACATCAGGGTTGTGTTTGACCTCAGGGGGGCGGGGTGTGTGTGGCCATGGTGGGCATGGCCAGCTCGATGTCACTCCTGTCAGGGGCGCCTCTGATGGCCCGAGCACTCTGCCAGCAAAAACAGGCTCCCAAGCTCTGTTTTCGGCTGCCACAGCCTCCAGCAACCCTCTGCCAGCGAAAATGGCGTTTGGGAGTGCTGCCTGCAGCCCTCACAAGCTCCATTTTCAGCTGCAATGGCCTCCTGCAACACTCTGCCAGCAAAGATGGAGCTCAGGAGGCCCGCAGGCAGCCCTCCCAAGCTCCGTTTTCGCTGGCAGAGGCACTGCGGGCCAGTCCTTCACTGTTTCCAGGGCAGCCCCGCAGGACAGATCTAAGCACCCTGTGGGCCAGATCCGGCCCCGGGCCTTGAGTTTGACACCCCTGCTCTATAGTAAAAGATGTGGTCCAAAAAAAGTTGAGCTGTTTCTTTGACAGTGGGCAATCCCTTGGAAGGGATGAAGTGAGCCAACTTGGGAATAAG
>QLTV01004098.1:2408161-2423984 GCA_003457575.1 Thermophis baileyi
ATGGAAGTTCATTGGGTAATTCATCATAATTAATCCACGCTTTGAGTGGAATTTGCATTGAACTGGATTGGAAATATCAAAATTCCATCTGTCAGAATGCTTATATGATCATAATGGATAGTATTCCAACCCTAAACAAGCCACAACTAAGTTGAACATTGATTTTTAAGATTTCAAAACTAATCTTGAAATGGGGATACTGACAATAGCACCTAAACTAACAAAAAAAACCCCAAATGATTTAATGTGCCTCCTGCATCATTTTTATTACCTCCATGATATTAACCATTCAATTGTTAAGGTATCCAAGACTTCTAAATCCTTTGCTGGCATACTCCTTATAGCAGAGGTAGCAGATCACATGAAGATACATATGAATAAAATCCACTTATATCAATCAGTAAGGCTCATATAGGGTATTAAGAAAGAGAAAGAGAGAGAGACAAGAAAGAAAGAGAAAGAGACAAAGTAACCCACCCAGTCACATGATCACCCAGCTACGCCCGCCCAGTCACATGACCATCAAGCCACACCCACAAAATAAGCCATGCCCACAGAACTGGTAGTAAAAAAAATTAGAACCCACCCCTGAGAGAACTGAAGTTCAGAGAATTGAAGAAGCTTCTTGGATGAGAAGTGAAACTTCTTCAAGGAAAAAACCAAGTCCAGTTGCCTTTTTAAAAAGCACCTTTGGGACAATGATTTGGTTCATACTTACATGGATCCAAATCCCTAGGTAGTTACATCCTAGGGTCAAGGAAATCTCTGTGTTTTACAGAGATATTCTTTTTTGTCTCTTTGAGAAACAGGAGTGCCAATGTCCACAACAGTCACATCTGGGTCTGGCCCATTTAAGCACAGTCAGCTTTGCACTGGGAACAACTCATCAGTGTTGGATCTGTGTTTCTGTGTCTTTACTTCCTGCTCTGCTTCCTGACTTTCAGCTCTTTGACTTGGAGCAGCTGATTAATCTGCTTATCATTTGACTCTAGGACAGTCACGGGCTAAATTGCTTCATGGAACCTACGCTCCATCTGACTGTCTGAACTCTCAGCCAAGACTTTGCTCTTTTCCAGAGCATGTATGCTCATACACAGTGACTCTGCCTGCCTGTAAGACTACTTCCTACTCATAAGTAAACCTTTTGTAAATCTATCTGGATCTATGTGTACTAACACTGAAACAGTACTGGGGGAGGGGTGTTTTTATAAAATTGAGGTGGTGCCTGTCTGATCAAAGCCCTGACATATTTTTAAGTGCATGTATTTATTCATCAAATTTAGATCCCACCCATCTCACTCCTTGTGACATCCTTGTAGATGCTCCTGGTTCATTCTATTTTGTTTTTTTCCTCCAAGAAAAATAATATCAACGTTCTGTGGCCATGGAGCATTGGAGATGGAATATGGAGTATTGGAGATTATTATTATTTTTTATCTTTAGGGCAGCGGCCCCAACCTTTATGGTTTGGCGGCCTGGCAGGGTGAGGAGAGGAGAACAGGCACAAGTGGCGTGCATGTGCTGGCCAGTCGCTTGCACGGCCCGGTCCCAAACAGGTCACAGCCCAGTAGTGGACCATGGGCTGGGGGGGTTGGAGACCCCTGCTTTAGTGGGAAAAGATTTTATGTGCTTCATAATCATGGGGTTACATTTAGTCTGCATATAATTGCTCTTGAACATTGCTAGTACTGATTTCACTACATAAGAAATGGACATTGCATCAAACATTACTAGAAAAAGAATGAATGAAGCTTCTAATAATATATTATTCTGGTTCAGAATCATAATTTAACTAGCAGTGTCCTCATATAATTACTTCTATCCTTCCTGGAGCTTAAATGCTGCTGTAATCCAGCAGGACTTTGAGTGGCTTACATTCTCTTCTTACAGTATTAGGGTTAAAATAAAAACCATTATGTAACGTACAGTAATCAAACCACCAGTATGGTGTAATGATAATGATGTGATATAGTATAGTGTAGTAATTTAGTATAGAGCCAGTTTGATGTAGTGTTTAAGGCACAAAGCTAGTAACTAAAAGACTAGTTCCCAACCTTAGGGGCAGTAATTACCTTGGGTGATCTTGGGCCAGTCACTCTATCTCAGCTCTAGGAAGGAAGCAATGGCAAACCATTTCTGAAATCTTGCCAAGAAAAATTCAAGAACTTGTCCAGGCAGTTTTCAGGTGCCAATGCTGATTCAAAGGCACAAAAATAAACAAACAAAATAAGAAATAAGAAATAATATCTATGTCAGGGTATGTAGATTTAATAGCTGTAAGCTGATGAGAAGTTGTAAGCGGAGGCAACCGGAAGCTGATGCAATGGGAATGAGGCAGCAGGGTTACTGCCACTTTAAGAAGCTGGGTAAGAAGCTGCCTATATAAGGGAAGCCATTAGAGGGCGTGTCCCTTATCATGTTCTCTCTCGTCTGTGTAGTATCATCGCTCTTCTCCGTGTATCAGTAGCTATATCATAAGGTATTTAACCACATATAAGTTTGTATATATTTAGCTGTATATAAACCACTATTAATTATCTAAAGGCTCTGTGTGCTGTGTTTTTGCTCCTGGGTTTATCTCATAATACTAATCACGCTGCCTAAACTCTGACAGGTTATGGGCCCAGCCCACAGTGAAGGCCAGAGTGGTTAGTGAATTGTGAGTCTAGAGAGAAAAGAATCCCAGTGTGAGCTTGCATCAGAGTAAGTGGTTTAAATCATGGTTAGCAGGCAGCATGGCCTCCGTCATTGTAATGGGAGGAGGTTTTCTGGTGTCTCGGCTGAATGAGACAAACTACCTCTCCTGGAGTGCGAAGATGGAGATGTACCTGCAGAGAGAAGAGTTGTAGACAATTGTTTCTGATCCACCAGCAGTCCTGGATGATGGGGATCAGAGGAAAAATGAAAAGGCTTTAGCCAGCATAATCCTTGCCTTGGAAGATAGTCAGCTAATACACGTGAGGGGTCTCCAGTCTGCGAAAGAGTGCTGGGAGGCGTTGCGCAGCGTGTATGTGAGAGAGACTGCCGGCAGTAAGGTGTTGCTGACTAGAAGGCTGTATAAGGCACAGCTGAAGCCGGGAGAGTGTGTGTCCACACATTTGCAGAACATGAGACAGACATTCCTTGAGTTGGAAGAAAGGGGAATGAAATATACAGAGGCACACAAAGTGTATGTGGTGCTCAGTTCCCTGGATAGTTCATGGGACATTCTTGTGAACAGTCTTGAGTCCAGGCAAGAACAGGACTTAACGATGGCGTACTTGACTGGTCGGTTGTTGGAAGAGGAGCAGAAAAGGCTGGAGAGGAGACCAGGAAAAGGAGGAGAGAGCATTCAGCACAAACCAGAATCTGCAACAGTCCAGGATGCCAGCAGAACAGCTGAGTTAACTTTGCGAAGAGATGCTACACATGTGGTTCTACTGAACATCTCCAGAGATGCTGTCCTGAGAGGAGGAACAGAGGGGCAGCGAGACAAGGGAGCAGAATTAATCAGGACGTAGCTGAGGGGCTGAAATTAAAGAAATATAGTGCATATTTGGATTGTTTTGTATGTAAAGGATCAAAAGCAAAAATGTATCCTGTAAGTAAGAAAAGTGCTAGTCATTTTACCTGGCAGCGTCAATGACTGAACACAACAGGAATATGTGGTTGTCGGACAGTGGGGCAAGCCAACATATTGTTAATGATCCACATGTGTTTTCTGGTTTGAAACCAGCAAGGAGAATGTGGGTTAGTCTGGCTGATGGACAGAAAGCTGCTGTAAAAGGGGAAGGTAATGTGTATGTACCAGAAATAGATGCTACATTGTACAACGTGTTATATGTACCTGCTTTAGAGCATAATTTATTAAGTATATCCATGTTAGACAGGCAGGGGTATGAAATAATATTTGCTGGGGGACTATATACAATTAAGAAGAATGGGCAGTTATGTGCACAAGGTTTTAAAAAGGATGGTTTGTATGTTCTGGGAATGCAAGAACATAATTGTGCACATGTACTTAGAAATGTGTCTACACATGACAACTGTATACACCTGTTACATAGAAGATTAGGGCATGCAAGTTTCAACATGTTGAGGAAAATGCCGGACATAGCTGAGGCGCTGAAATTAAAGAAATGTAATGCATATTTGGATTGTTTTGTATGTAAAGGATCAAAAGCAAAAATGTATCCTGTAAGTAAGAAAAGTGCTAGAACTACAAACAGGGTATTACAATTAGTTCACGCTGATCTGATTGGTCCTATGACACCCTCTTTAGGAGGTGCGAGATATGCGTTAGTCATAGTTGATGATTATAGTAGATATAGATATTGTTATTTACTGAAAAATAAGACTGAGGTATTGCAACAGTTCAGGAAGTGGGTAACACTTGTAGAAAGACAGCATGGATGTAATGTATGTCAGATTCAAACAGACAGGGGGACAGAGTTTATGTCTGAGACGTTTCAAAAGTGGCTAAGCAGTCTAGGCATAAGGCATAGAAAAACAAACCCATATTCACCTTCGGAAAACAGTGTGGTTGAGAGACGAAATGGTGTGCTACAGACAATGAAAGATACTTTGCTTGCTGATGCAAGCATGAATAAAGCATTCTGGGGAGAAGCCATATTAACAGTGAATTATATAGTTAATAGGTTATGGAGTGAGGCAATACAGGAAACTCCATATTTCCTAATGCATGGTAAGAAACCATCTTTAAGCCATGTAAGAACATTCGGTAGCTATGCCTGGGTGCATGTTCCGAAAGCTACTAGGAGAAAAGGTCAGACAAAGGCCAGAAAGTTTTGATTTGTGGGATATGAGCCAGGAACAAAGGGATACAGATCTACAGATGGTACTAAACAAGTTGTAATCTCAAGGTCTGCTAGTTTTGCAGAGCAGAACTGGAACAAGATACACGCTAATCAGGAGATGTTCATGCCAATACAGAGTTCTAATCTATTGGAAGCTGAGACCGAGTCAGATAAAGATGTAGAGGAGGATAGAGTTATGATAAAGCATGAACACAGATGACATAGATATAGAAGAGGAGAGGCCTGAAACAGTAACGCAGGAACACGTAATTCCTAGGAGATCAGAGAGGAGTAACAAAGGTGTACCTCCTGAAAGATTTCCTGCTAGTGCAGTGCTAGATATGAACCTCAGAGTTACCATGAAATGGTGTTATTGAAAAATAGTACTGAAAGATGTAAATGTACAAGATGCTGTTTCAGTATATGAGGACAATGCTGCATGTATAATAATGGCGACAGGAGATCGCATTAGGAATAGAAGTAAACATGTAGACATTAAATACTGTAAGGTTAGAGAAGCTGTAAAAGAGAAACTGATCAAATTACAGCATTGTTCCAGTGAATGTAATTTAGCTGATATGTTAACCAAACCTGTATCTGTAGAAAAATATAAGAACTATGTGAAAGATTTTGGATTATCAGCTGTACAGCTTTAAATGGGAGGCATGTCAGGGTATGTAGATTTAATAGCTGTAAGCTGATGAGAGGTTGTAAGCAGAGGCAACCGGAAGCTGATGCAATGGGAATGAGGCAGCAGGGTTACTGCCACTTTAAGAAGCTGGGTAAGAAGCTGCCTATATAAGGGAAGCCATTAGAGGGCGTGTCCCTTATCATGTTCTCTCTCGTCCGTGTAGTATCATTGCTCTTCTCCGTGTATCAGTAGCTGTATAATAAGTTATTTAACCACATATAAGTTTGTATATAGTTAGCTGTATATAAACCACTATTAATTATCTAAAGGCTCTGTGTGCTGTGTGCTGTGTTTTTGCTCCTGGGTTTATCTCATAATATTAATCACGCTGCCTAAACTCTGACAATCTACAATATCTATAATAATACAAATAATATCTATTTCTACAATAAGAAATAATAACAGAAAATTAATGGAAAAGAAACTAAGACCAGTGAGAGGATAACATCCAGGCATAAGTCATTTAATATACACTAGATTCCTCCATAAGGTTTTCTTGTCCTCCAAATTTATCAGCTTTTCTAAACCACAATAGAGTGGGAAGCTACACTGATCTAAGGTAGTACACTATTCCCAAGAAGTAGAGCTGCAACAGAGCAGGCTTGACTCATTCTTTGTAAGTGATAATCCCAAAGGGAGGAGTCTAAAGTGAACCCATTCTGCTCAATCTTTATGTATGAGCAGAAGATACTCGAAGTAAACAGTCCCATAGATACCCATGTCCTGAGCAATGTAAGGCTTAAAGGGGGTAAATAACATTTGAATTGCATTCAGAATCCAAATGGTAGTATAGCTGACAAAATAGGTGCATTATGTGGGAGAACTTCAACATTCCCTTTATTATTAGAGCAGCTGCATTTTGAATAAAGTTTCTATATGGTCTTCAAGGAAAAGTTGCAGTAGTCCAAACAGAAGATCAGTAAATAATAGAAATGGTGAATATGAATGATAATGAGCAGGCCTTCCTGGCTCTGGAATGGTCATAATTGGTGCATCAGATGTAATTCTGAAAAATCATTCCTGACCACAGAAGTCTCCTGTACTTTGAGCAGGAACTATGAATTCAAGAAAAATCTCAAGTTAAAAACGAGTTCTGCATGGCTAAGTACAACCCATCCAAAGCCAAAAGCCCCTGGAGTCATATTCACGTTCATATTCACAGCTATTCCATCTTGTTGCAATTGTTGCAATTGAGTCTGAACCTGAACCTAGGAGCCGAGGTGGCGCAGTGGTTAGAGTGCAGCACTGCAGGCTACTTCAGCTGACTGCTAGCTGCAGTTCGGCGGTTCAAATCTCACTGGCTCAAGGTTGACTCAGCCTTCCATCCTTCTGAGGTGGGTAAAATGAGGACCCAGATTGTTGGGGGCAATATGCTAACTCTGTAAACCGCTTAGAGAGGGCTGTAAAGCACTATGAAGCGGTATATAAGTCTAACTGCTATTGCTATTGCTATTGTTCTTATCCATCCAGATACTAACAGCCTCCCAGCACTGGGATAAGACATCAGTTCAGCCCAGAATCAAGATGCATGACCCCATGCCAGCAGATGACGTAACCCAGCAACTCCATACAGATGTTAAATCTGACAAGAATATTAAAGGCTATGGCACCCACAAGAGAAGGCCTTACAATACCACTATTACCACCATAGGTAGAACTTGCCCTTTAGAAAATAGAATCACCCATTCTCAACCATCAAAGGTGATTAAATGGAATACCATGATTGACAGTATCAAAAGCCTGCAAGATATCCAACAGGATCAACAGAGTTGAACTACTGCATTCCAATCTCACAGGTCAGCCACAAGCATGACTGAAGTTGATTTGGCATAATATCTAGGACTAGGTCAGTTGTGGAATGTCTAAAAGAACCTGGAGAAGTAGACTAGGGAACATAACAGTTACAGGAGAAAGAAGGTTACAGTATTACAGAGAAGATTCCGAAGTCCAGGAGAGGGCAGAACCAGGAGGGGGGAGGCAGAATACTCCACCTTAATTATGATAAGTTGAGCTGGAGAATTTTTTTTTAATAGGCTTTCATGATTCCGTTATAATTAGCAATCAAGTTCTTTCCATAAATTCAAACTGTTCTTGTTTCCTGAGTTTGCTTACTGCAATGTTTGCTTGACAGGCCTGACATTGGACTGAAAAGGATTCAGACAATGCTCTTCTTCCATAATAATCCATTCTGTTCAGAGGTGGGTTCCTCCCGGTTCGCACCGGTTCTATAGAACCGGTAGTAAACCAGTGGTGATATCACAGAGCTGGTTCTGTCGGTGCCGGTTCTGTGGAAGCCGCCATCTTTTTTTTGGAATTAAAAAAAAATTGGAATTTTTTTGCTGGTTTTTGCTTCTGCGCATGCGCAGGAGCTGAGTTTTCGGCACTGCGCATACACGGCCGTGTGGTGCAGCTATGCGGCACACAATGCGTGTGCAGCCACATGGCGCAGGAGGAAGCGAACCGGCGGCGAGGTAAGTTAGAACCCACCCCTGATTCTATTCCTCTCCACCACTACTTTTCTGGTTTTCTTTTCCGACTGGTATTCAACAGTTTTAAGGCTATTGAGCATGCTACTTTCTGCCCCAGTTTTATTTTGCTAAGACATCTTGTATTTCTGCATCTCGCAGGATTCCCCAAGAAAGCAAGTTGATACCTTTCTTTAGTGATCATGTTTTGATTGTATCTGTATCTATTCTTATCAGGATTCGCTTGATTCAGTTCAATGTTGTGTAATGAAGAAGTAGATATATGTCTAGCCCTTGGTTCTTATTTACTTTATTATTTAATTACTTCATTAAATGTTTGAGCCATCTAATTCTATTACAACAGTGAAATATAGGAAATATTAGAAGGATTTTCTTTTGCTGTATCAATTTGTCGTGATGCACGCAATCTTGTAGCATCTTTGTGTCATCACTTTATTGATAGATCAGTTACAAAGACAGGATTTGTATAATCACAAGGATGGCTGGATGATGCTGTAGGACAGTATAAATTACAATTTGGGGTTGGCCCAAGTCTTTGGACACTGGTTTATTAAGTGGCCTGTTCTTTGTACTTGAAAGCAGGTTTTCATAAAATAAGTACCAATACACTATATGAGGAAGAAATGAACAATTTAAATACTTGTAATTTAAATAGTGCTCCTGAGCCTTGAAAAGTTTCATTTTCTCTAACTGGGCAAACCAGATATTTTAAGATGTGAGAGTATTTTAAATAAAAGTACCTTCTCTCACAAATATCCACATCCACAGACAAATCCAAACATGCATGCAATCTGTATATTTAGATTTACACATTTATAAGGATATGTATTTATTTACTTCCAGCAGAGGTGGGTTTCAGCAGGTTCTGACCAGTTCTGGAGAACCAGTAGAGGAAATTTTGAGTAGTTCGGAGAACCGGTAAATACCACCTCTGACTGGCCCCGCCCCCATCTATTCTCTGCCTCCCGAGTCCCAGCTGATCAGGAGGAAATGGGGATTTTACAGTAACCTTCCCCTGGAGTGGGGAGGGAATTGAGATTTTACAGTATCCTTCCCCTGCCACTCCCACCAAGCCACACCTACCAAGCCATGCCCACCAAGCCACGCCCACAGAACCGGTAGTAAAAAAATTTGAATCCCACCACTGACTTCCAGGTAGTCCTCGACTTATGACTGTCACTGTGCATTCTGTATATTTGGCAACTGGCCTGCATATATAGCCATCTGCAGTGTCCTGTGGTCACATGAACACAATTTACAACACTTTTTCTGCATTTGCAAAAATGCTCATTGCAGACAATGGGTTTACTTAACGATCTCCACAAGAAAAGGCCATAAAATCGGTCCTAGTCGCATAATCACCCGCTTAACAACCGACACAACTTACAACTGTAATTCTGAGCTCAGTTACGATTCTAAGTGGAGGATTACCTTCACTTATTTATCTATTCATTTATTTAGGCCTCTCCAAAAGAATAGACTCTGGGTGGCTTAGAATACCTAAACATAATATCAACACAACAGTCCCTCTTTTAAATTTGCAATTTATTTTTATTTTATTTATACCCTTCCGCTGTGAATCTGCTTTAATGAACCATATTAAATGCAATGTTGGTACCCTATTAATAATGCATGTGAATAACTATTAATCAAAGTAACCCGCTAGGATTTTTTAAAAATTAGTACTATGATAATGAAGGTTAATACAGCCATTAACTGGGTTTCTATAAAATGTTCTCTAGTAAGTTAAATTTAGTTCTACACATTTCCCAAAACAGTAATCACTGCTGTCTTTAGGAAATGAGTTGGGAATTATCCCTCAAATGTTTTATATGTCTGTTTTCTCTTTTGAGCAACACTGGGTGATTTGGCAGACAGGGATAATAGAAAATTCCTGTGTTTCTCCAAAATTATAGCAAGCTCTTAACACAAATTGCTGACAGCCCATACAATTATCATCAACTGAGGAAAAATTAAACAAGTAAAGCCAAACCCCCAATGCCACCCTGATGGCGTTAGATCACCTCTGCTTTCAATTATTTCTATTTCCAGCTGAGCAATAAAGAAGGATCTTGATCTTTCCCCTCTGGCTCACCCAGATTGTGACCAGACCGATGCTAATTAGGGACAGAAGCTTCAAAGTGTGTGTCCCCTTTTGCCAAATTTAGGGTAGTGTAAACAATCTGCAAGATGGGAGACGGGCGCTGAACTTCATGTAAGAATAAATCTATCATGTTATGTAAACTGAAATGAGTTCAGTAATTGGCTCTGGGTAGGTATTTTGCATAGATATTCCATGGGATTAATCAGAAGGATATGCAGAGGGCATCTGAAGACAATCCCAAACCAAAGCACTCCCGGTGCAGATACAAAGGTAAGTGGGGCTGGAACATAAAGGAGCAAACGATCTGGTTTTCTTCAGTTTTGCTCAAAGCTGTGGCAGCTTTGATAAGTAAAAGCTGCCTTTAGGTGGCCATATAAGAAGGCGTGATATAATGGGAAAGTGTGGGTTCAAAACCACATTTCAGACCACCAATTCATTGCAATTAAATGACTAATTTCCCACCCATAACCATCCTACATCCTTGAACAGCCCAACAAAACATTAGCATCTCATTTTTCTTTTAAGTCTGTTTAGTCAGTCCTAGAGACATATGGAATGATTTTAGAATAAAATTTCCCTCAAATATTTGTAGTCTCAATGTGTCATTCCTAAAAGATAGACACAGAGGCATATTATTCACATGTAATCCCCTATCAAACCACAAAAAACTGAGAAAAAAAGATGGCTAGACAGTATTCCAGTAGTTCTTCTCGAAAAGGGCCTCCATAAAAACTTTTCCAGCTATGAAGATCCTAAGCAAAGACTCTGCTTCTCCCTGTCTTTCAAGGAAAGCCAATGATAACTCTTGATAAGGTTTCCTTCCTTAATAAGGAATCAACTTCCTTAAGGTTTCCTTAAACAGCATACTAAAAAGCAGAGACATCACCCTGCCAACAAAAGTGCATATAGTCAAGGCTATGGTTTTCCCAGTTGCAATGTATGGCTGTGAAAGTTGGACCATAAGGAAGGCTGAGCGCTAAAGAATTGAGGCCTATGGTGCTGGAGAAGACTCCTGTGAGTCCCTTGGACTGCAAGGCGATCAAACAGTCCTGGAGGAGATCAACCTTGACTGCTCCTTAGAAGGCCAGATCCTGAAGATGAAACTCAAATACTTTGGCCACCTAATGAGAAGGAAGGACTCACTGGAGAAGAGCCTAATGCTGAGAACGATTGAGGGCAAAAGAAGAAGGGGACGACAGAGAGTGAGGTGGCTGGATGGAGTCACGGAAGCAGTCGGCGTGAGCTTAAATGGACACCGGGGGATGGTAGAGGACAGGAAGGCCTGGAGGAACGTTGTCCTTGGGGTCGCGATGGGTCGGGCACGACTTTGCAACTAACAACAACAACAACGTTTCCTTTTGCCCAGTGGTGCATTCCAGCTTCTAAATGCTCAAAGTCCTGTCTGTTCATTGTCTTACTATTGTCCTTTTAATTTCTCTCTTCATACATTGCAGAATTAAAGGATGGAATACACTAATACTAAATATATTGAAGATTCCTGGTGGGTATTAGGTAGGTTATGGAGTATCAGGAACTCAGTTATAGTTTATTAATCATATCTGAAGCAAGTTTGTCTCCAGTATCAGAGGCAGAATGCCTACCAACTATGGAAGAATGAGAATGCAAAAGTGTTCTTTAGTTCTTGTCTTGTTGTTTACTTTAGCTTACAGATTTTTTTGCCCACTTTGAGAATTGAACTCTATGTGCTAGACAGTTCTTAAATGTATTCCAGCAGAGCCTTTATTATACACTCATAAACATAATTTTTAAATACCAATTCTTGTTTCTTTTAAACATAAGATGGTCTCTTTACTATGTTCATACTTACTCCAAGAACTAAACCACCATTTGTTCCATCTACATCAAATGTTATCAGTGTTGTTGTTTTGTTGTTTAGAAAAAAAGCAGTATTTACCTTGGATGCTGATTTCTTTTTCTTGCTATGTAAATGGAAATACAACAGCAAACCATGTCTTGTTTAAAAACTTCATGGTTCTCGTTTTATCCAGAGATTACTCCTTACTATGTTAGCATCTTTAAAGCTTTAGTTTTATTGAATTAAAATCAATCAAACAAACAAATGTTATCTCAAATAAATATTGTAAAGCTATTTGGGCATGATAATTCTGAGTTAAGGTTGTTTCAAGATGAGATATGTGATAGCTGGATAGTCTTGCTTTATTCATACAGTTTTACAGGATCTGATTCCAGCTGATGTTGTCTTTTAGTTGTAATTCTCCTACATTTTCTTGGAGAAAATTTAAGCATCTTTGGTAGCAGTTTTTCACTTACCCTTATTAGACTAACTTAAATGAGATTTTTGAACAAAAATATGTACATAGCTAAAAGATATGATATTGGCCCAAGCTATCTTTCATAGGAGCACTTCCATTTAAAACCTACATTTTAAAGATTTACCTTGGAAAATAATTTATTGATCAATTTCTATGTGCTTTTATTTTTACTTTTATATTTTGGCCCCATTTTTCCAAGGATAATAGCTGCAGGCATCTTTATAAATTGTCTTAACAGAAATCTCTTATTTTCTCATTTCATTTCCTGTAAATCTGTTTCTAGCACCTTCTCTGTCTGGAGAGATTTTATACCTTTTTTCTCATGTTATGAAAATAATGAAACTTTTGGGGGGGGATTAAGAACATAAATAAATCTTGCAGTTCTATATTAAATTCTCCTTCTCCCTCCTAACGTTCACTTTTACCTTTAGAGGCAAACTTCTGACAGGTATAATACATCATTCCCCCCAGAAGTGGGTTCTAACTTACCTCGCTGCCAGTTCGCTTCCTCCGGCACCGCATGGCTGAGCTTTGTGGGCGCCCGCGCGCTTTGCGCGCACGCACATTTGCTGTGCAAAAAAATTTTAAAAAACCCCCCCCCCCAAAAAGCCAAAAACAAGATGGTGATGCATGCGCAGTGCCGGAAACTCGGCTTCTGCGCATGCGCAGAAGAAAAAAAAAACGGGAAAATTTTTTTAAAAATTAATTTTTTTAAAAAAAAGATGGCGGCGTCCACGGACCGGCACTGACCGAACCAGATCCGTGACGTCATAGTGACATCACCAGCGGGTCACTACCGGTTCGGCCGAACCAGTCCGAACCGGGAGGAACCCACCTCTGATTCCCCGCCCCCAAGACACAAATCACTGATGATTTAACACAATTTTAGAATTGAAGAGTCTTTGTTCTTCCCTGCACCAGAAATTACATATGCTTTAAGGTGCCATAATTCAATTTAACAATATTGGATATCTAACATTGCTACAGTTAGAAGACTAGTGCACATCACTAACTGGGCTTTAAGTAAGATATAAGTGGGCAAAACTAGGAGTTGTGGGGCCACAGATAACTGCAGTCTCATTTTTGTGGCCCCACAACTCCTCCAGAATTGATATTGACATTCACTGATGAATTAATCACGAAACCTTATTTATTTATTTGTTTGTTTATTGTCCTGACTCTCAAACGACTAAAAACATTTTGTCATTATTACATTTCTTGTAGAGGCTGAAAATTAAAATTTTAAAAGAAAGATATCTCTTTTTCTAGGAAAGCAACTTAGTGCTTCCTTAGTAGCTCTGTTAAATGATAGAGGCCATTTCCTTTAAACAAAAAACAAAAAAAAAAGCAATTGCACCATCTTACATAGCCAAACCAGTAGAGGGCAGCTCCACCATATTTTAAAAACATAAAGAATAATTCTTTATGGAGCAACAGCTATTTACAGCAGGTTCCAAATCAGGTTAAGCCTCTTTTAATAGGATTAAATGGAAGTAGTTATTCCAATGAAGTAGAGGCAGGATGCTTTCATACAGGCATGACTAGTGTTGCCAGTCAGAAGATCAACAGTTGTTCCATTCTTCTCACCCTAAAAGAGTTTATTATGAAAAGGAAAACAAAAATACAGATACAGCTATAGAAAAACATGGGAGTGTTACATCTGGAACAGAGGTGGGTTCCTGCTGGTTCGGACCGGTTCTATAGAACCAGTAGCGGGAACGTCCCGTCCCCCCCCCCCGCTCGCCGAACCGGCAGCGATGGCCGGCTGGACACCCCCCCCGAACCGGGTCTCTCGGCGGTGGCGTAGGCGCTGCCATTTTGTTTTTTGCTTCTGCGCACACGCAGAAGCTGTTTTTTGCTTCTGCACATGTGCAGAAGCTGGGTTTTTAGCACTGCGCATGCACGTGCACCCACGCAGTGCATGAGGAAGTGAATCGGCAGCAAGGTAAGTCAGAATCCACCCCTGATCTGGAATGAGACAGGGATGCCCACTTTCACCATTATTGTTCATATTAACACTTGAGGTGCTGACAAGAATGATACGAATGAATAACCAAATCAAAGGATTGGAAATTAAAAAAGAAATCTATAAGCTACAAGCTTTTGCGGATGACCTTGTCTTTATAGTAGAGGAACCATTGCAATCGGGTCAATGTCTTATGGAAGTATTGGGAGAATATGGGGAGGCAGCAGGACTGAGAATAAACAGGGAGAAAACCAAAATGATAGTCAAAAATATGTCCATAACTCAGGAAAAAGAATTGATGGAGAAAATAAATCTTCAAACAACGAAAAAAATTAAATATTTGGGAATAATATTGACGGCAAGATGTATTACAATCAAAGAAGATAATTATAATAAACTAAATGACAAAATAAAGATAGATTTGGAAAGATGGGCTAAGTTGCAATGGGGAGAATCGTGACGGTGAAAATGAATATTTTGCCAAAAAGTCTTTTCTTATTTCAGACTATACCAATAAAATTAGACCAAGAGTATTTTAGTAACTTGAATAAAATGATAGCTAAATTTATTTGGCAAGGAAAAAGACCTAGAATCAAATTGAAATTATTGCAAGAAGCAAAAGAAAGAGGAGGATTCGGTTTACCAAATTGGGAAAGACATCTGGGTGAAAGATTAAAAAAAAAAAAAAAATAAGAGAGTATTAGCATTGGAAGGATATGATATACAAGTAGGGTGGCATGCTTTTTTATGGGATGATAAAACACAAAGTGCACCAATACTTCCAAAGACATCACATTAAGACGATCCATTTTAGCAGTATGGCTAAAAATAAAACAGCAAATATATAAGGGAATCCCTGTCTGGTTCTCAACATTAGAGGCATTTGTATATCCAAAGTTATTGAACTTGGGGAAAGTAGTCACTTATAAAGAAATTTTAAATCAAGATAGGGACATAAAAACTAGGAATGAACTACTAGAGGATGGGATTGATTTGGAATGGTGGGTGTATCTTCAGATCAAGTCAAGATATTTAAAAGACAAGAAAAAACGTGGTATTGAGAAAGAATTAATGGTAATAGATAAAATTCTGCTAGGACCAGAAGACAAGACGATAAAGAAAATTTACCAATATTTATTAGAATACGAAATGGTAGAAGAACAAGTCAAAGAAACAGATTACAGATTAATAGAGTTGGAAGGGACCTTGTAGGTCATCTAGTCCAACCCCCCGCTCAAGCAGGAGTCCCTACACCATTTCAGACAAATGGCAGTCCAATCTCCTCTTGAAAGTCTGAAGTGTTGGAGCTCTCACAACCTCCGAAGGCAAGCTGTTCCACTGGTTGATCGCTCTCACTGTCAGAAAGTTTATCCTTATCTCCAGGTTGAATCTTTCCTTGGTCAGTTTCCATCCATTATTCCTTGTCTGGCCTTCTGGTGCCTTGGAAAACAACCTGACCCCCTCCTCTCTGTGGCAGCCCCTCCAA
>QLTV01004098.1:2425291-2456300 GCA_003457575.1 Thermophis baileyi
ATATATATTTAATCCTACACATAATAACTGCAGCAAGATTGATATATGCACAATTCTGGAAGAATGAGAAAACCCCATCCGAAGAAGAAATAATAGAGAAAATATTGACATGTGCAGAAATGGATAGACTATCATTGGAATTGAAGGACAAGGGTGAGACGGAATATTACGCAATATGGGATAAATTTTATCAGTAGATAGAAAGAAAAAATGGACGAAAAAAATAGAGAGTAAAAATTGAGAAAAGGGAAATTAAAAGAGAGTTCGGATATAAATAAACAATGACGAGGGATATATATGTGAGATCAAAAAAAGTAAGATATATTGAGCAATAATGTTAGATGGAATATTACGAAATATGGGATAAATTTTATCAGTGGATAGAAAGAAAAAACGGTCGAAAAAAATAGAGAGTAAAAATTGAGAAAAGGGAAATTAAAAGAGAGTTCGGATATAAATAAACAATGACGAGGGATATATATGTGAGATCAAAAAAAGTAAGATATATTGAGCAATAATGTTATTTATTGTTATGTAAATATTGTATAAAGAAATGACCAAATAGGATGGTCACAAAGTGTCCAATGTTTTTAATGTCTGTTTAATGTTTGTTTGTGTAAATAAAAGAAAATTTAAAAAAAATAATAAAAAAAAGAAAATACTGGAATGTGCAGAAATGAACTGATTAACAATGGCAATCAAAGGGAAAGAAGAATCAGAGTATTATGATGTATGGGAGCGGTTTTATCACTGGATAGAAAATGAATATAAATGAAAAGAGATATGGAGTTAAATAAAAGGAAAGGGAAAGGTTTTGATAGAGGATAAGTTTAATTGAATTGTAAAAGTAGAGTTGTTTATATATTAAGAAAATAGTGGTAAAAGAAATGACACACTGTGATTGATGATGTATTGTTTGTTGGAAAAAAATAAAAACTTTAAATAAAAAAAGAACCCACCCCTGATCTGGAAGTCAACACTGTCTGGGCTTTCCATGCCATTCTGTGAATGAGGCGGGACATTGGATCATTAAAGCTTCACTTAGAAATAACTCCAAACTTGTTAGCTTCGGCAGCTCACATTTTATATTCCTCTTTTGCATACACTAAGCTAAATGCAGATTGGCCATGGGATGGAAATCATTTTTAAAGATCAAGTCATTTTCTTATTACGCTTAATGTGTGAATGCAGAATGTTCTGCTGCCTGTTGTAGAGATTTGTAGAGATGGAGGTCATTTGGAGGTTATGTGCAGCAAACTGCCTACCTCAGAAGGGCCTCAAGTACCTACATGATCTCACTCAGTTCCCATGATTTCACCCCATTCATATTGCCTGGATGAAGCAGGACACTATCTCTGGCTGGTACATGATCTCACCTAGGTTGTATTAACCGGATGTAGGATGTTCTTAAGGATTGGCAAGCAGAAATCACCAATGAAAATGCTGTTGCTCTTTGTTACCTTTTGCTGCTTGTAAAACTGTATATAAGCAATAAACACTGTGAAGGCAGTCAGACATCTTGGCATCCTGCAATGACTGGTCTCTAACTCCATCAGAGATTGATCCATGAAATCCAACCCACTCATTTTCCAACACTAAGACAATATTTCGAAAAAGATTAAAGGAACAATTTATCATGAACTTTTACTTTTTTTCTGCCTCTCTAAACTAGCTGAGCCAGAGGGCTCCACTTTAGAACCAGTTTTATTTTATCTTGGTAAAGTTCAGTTTAAAAAAAAGGATAATCTGCTGAGATTATCTATGTTCACAGAACATGTTCAAGCAAGTCACTTAAAGATCTCGTGGGTGCATATGTATCAGAGGCTAAACTTGGTTAATTTTAATCTTAGTTTGTTTTCTGCAGAGATATCTATCTATCTATCTATCTATCTATCTATCTATCATCTATCTATCTATCTATCTATCTATCTATCTATCTATCTATCTATCTATCTATCTATCTATCTATCTATCTATATGCTATGTCACAGTTATGGTTTTCAGGGTGTAGATTTCTAATTTTCCTGTTTCTGAATGCTTTCCTATGTAAAATTACCTGAATATTATAAATTGGCATGTTATGGAAGAATCTGTAGGGCTTCCATTTCTCTGTGCTGTGTTAAATAGCTCTTACCACAGGTAACGTATGTTGTGGTTTGACATGGAAGTTTTGAGTTTGCAACAGAATTTAATATCTGTGGAAGAATAAGTACTGAAGTGAGTAAATAAGGTCTATAAGACTTGAAGAACTGGGAAAGAGCCTAGGGGTCAGAGTCAGACTGGAACCAGAATGTGAAAGAAAAAATGACTATGTTGGAGAAAAAGAAGGAACAGAAAGTAGCATTGGAATGGTAAGATGAGAGAATGTTTTGGAATGTAGCTGAAGTCTTCTGGGGAAGGGACCAAAGCAGGGGTGGGTTCTGGTTTTCTTCGCTGCCAGTTTGCTCAGTGTTGCGCTGCGCGGGCGCGCTGCGTGCATGCGCAGTGCTTAAAAAAAGCTTCTGCACATGCACAGAAGCAAAAAACAAGATGGCGCCGCCTATGGCGCCGCCGAAAGAACCGGTTCGGGGGCGTGGCAGGCCTGGGTCGCTGCTGGTTCTAGCGACCCAGGCCGCCAAATTACTACCGGTACTATAGAACTGGTCCAAACCGGGAAGAACCCACCTCTGGACCAAAGAGATAAACTGAAAATGTGAGAAGGCAAAAGTGAATATTGCTAAAAATGTGGAGAGATACTTGTAAAATAAAAGATGAAAAGAACGATGTATAGGATTGTTGTTAGAAGTGGAAGGAGTGATTCAATAGAAGTCAGTTGGAAAGAATTTCATCATTTGAGTATGATCCTACTCTCTTTGAAGTAAAAGGGAATACTTCTAGACGAGGAAGCATAGAGTACTTCGTAACTCTATACTATTCTCAAGTGCTCAGGCAAGAACTGTTTTCTTTCAACTATGTTTGATTTACCAACTTCTTTTCTACCTGGATAGGTGTAATGTGGCCTCCATTATTTACTTACTGGCTACTTCCTGAATATATTACTGTAGTAAGTTTTACATGAGGATGTCCTTACAGGAAACTCAGAAACTCCACTGGATCTAGAATGTGATAGTCTGGCTTCTGATCAATGTAATATTTCTCATCAGGAATACACTTTGCCTGATTTCCCATGGTTTTCCAAGTCAAAGTCAGTGTTTGTTGTAACATACAGTATAAATCCTTTTATTGCTTGAGTCTATATTCCTCAAAGAATACCTTCCCCAGTATCTTACCAATCAGAAGCTCTGTTTACCCTCTATGGCAGGGGTCTGCAACCTTAAACACTCAAAGTGCCATTTGGACCCATTTCCCACAGAAAACACTGGGAGCCACAAAACCTGGGTGGGCATGGCCAACTTGACGTCATTCACTCCAACCCATGACCCCCTAGCCACGCCTACCCAGCCGGTCATTAGGGCAGAGAACTGGTTGTTAAAAAACACCGGGAGCCACAAAACCCTTTTGACATCTCTCTCTCTCTCCCCCTCTCTCCCTCTCTCTCTCCCCCTCTCTCTCTGTATCTCTCTGTCTCTCTCTCTCCCCCTCTGTATCTTTCTCTGTGTGTGTCTCTGTATCTCTCTCTCTCTCTCTCTGTGTGTCTCTCTCTCTCTGTATCTCTCTCCCCCCCTCTCTGATTCTGATATGAGGCATCGGGCAGGCCATGAGGCACTCTCGCAGTGCCTTGCGCAGCACAGTGAACTTTAGCGTGCTTCACAATGGGGGAGATGGGGTCCACTCCTCCTCCTGGAGCCCATTATGATGTGGAGCCACAATGCGACCCTTCCCGACTTGCCCCTAGCAACAGGACGCGGCTTACAGCTCCGAGCCCGAAGCAGCGGGAGGCCAGGGCTACCTTGAGCGCAAATGTGCCGCAAAGGCAAGTACAGGGCCACTTCGCTCCTGCAGTAAGGCTCCGGCGACCCTCCTCCTCCTCCTGAGGAATGAGCACGAGCCACGGTGGAGGCTTCCCTTCAGGTGACCCTCCTCCCCCTCCTTCTCTCACGACCCCCTGGCCTGCTGTGGTGGGGCCAGGAGGGTACGCACGAGCGGGGAGACCCTCCTCAAGCGAGTGTCTGGGCTTGGCCAAAGCACAGCAAAGGCGCACGGGGTGGCTGGCCACTCGCTTGAGGAGGGTATCCCCGCTCATGCGCACCCTCCCGGCCCCACCACAGCTGGCCAGGGGGTCACAAGAGGGGGAGGAGGAGGAGGGTCACCTGAAGGGAAGCCTCCACCATGGCTCGCGCTCATTCCTCAGCCAGCCCGGATTTCCAAAAAATTGTCAAGAAGAAAGAGTAGCGAAGAACCCCAAGGAGAGCTCGCCAGCTTTCTGAGAGAGAGAGAAGACACACACACACACACACACACACATACACACACACACACAGAGAGAGAGAGAGAGAGAGAGAGAGAGAGAGAGAGAGAGAGAGAGATACACACAGAGAGAGAGAGGTTGTTAAAAAACACCGGGAGCCACAAAACCCTTTTGACATCTCTCTCTCTCTCCCCCTCTCTCCCTCTCTCTCTCTCCCTCTCTCTCTGTATCTCTCTGTCTCTCTCTCTCCCCCTCTGTATCTCTCTCTGTGTGTGTCTCTGTATCTCTCTCTCTCTCTCTCTGTGTGTCTCTCTCTCTCTGTATCTCTCTCCCCCCCTCTCTGATTCTGATATGAGGCATCGGGCAGGCCATGAGGCACTCTCGCAGTGCCTTGCGCAGCACAGTGAACTTTAGCGTGCTTCACAATGGGGGAGATGGGGTCCACTCCTCCTCCTGGAGCCCATTATGATGTGGAGCCACAATGCGACCCTTCCCGACTTGCCCCTAGCAACAGGACGCGGCTTACAGCTCCGAGCCCGAAGCAGCGGGAGGCCAGGGCTACCTTGAGCGCAAATGTGCCGCAAAGGCAAGTACAGGGCCACTTCGCTCCTGCAGTAAGGCTCCGGTGACCCTCCTCCTCCTCCTCCCCCTCCTTCTCCTCTCACTGTGGTGCAGCTGGGAGGGTGTGCATACGAGTGGGAAGACCCTCCTCAAGTGAGCGGGAGCGAGATATACAGAGAGGGGGGGAGACGGGCGAGCGTCTTTGGCGAGGGAGCTCCGGCTTTCTCCAAGCCTGACCCTCGGGGTGACCGTGCGAGGTTCGGCGGGGCCATCCCACTTTTCCCGCTGCCCTGAGCTTCTTTATTCCTCCAGTGGAGTGGTGCCGCCACCGGCTTTCATTGAAAAGCATCTTCTGGGCGTTGAAAGTCCCCCGTGCAAGTTTTAAAGCCACAGCTGGGTGCTGCAGGCCCATCTCCCTTTCCGTCGTCCCCTCCTCCTAGATCCCATTCCCACCCTGCCAGCCCTCATGTTAGTGAGGCCGGCGTTGGTCGCAGCCGGGTTGGGCCAGTGTCTTGGGGCGGAGAGCAGGTTGTGCATTTCCCCAAGTGACTGAAGCACACCCAGCACCAACAAGGGCTGGAAGAAGCTCCAGCAAGTGTGGCACTGGAGAATCAGCCCCGGCCGCTTCTCCATCCCCCTCCATTGCCCTTATCTTCTCAGGCCAGGCGAGGAGTGACTGGGAGGGGAGGGTGAGGGGTGGGGCCAGCCAGTGGTGCGATCACCCAACAGGGAGCCACAGCAGAGGGCCCAAAGAGCCGCATGCAGCTCCAGAGCCGCGGGTTGCAGACACCCGCTCTATGGCTTTGTTAATGGTGCCAGTAGAAATTATTAGTGCAAAACTTTTTCAGTTGTGCCCTTGTGCTATGGAACATCCCCCTTGAGGTCCAGACATGACCCACCTTAGCCAATTTTAAGAGAAATCTGAAGCCTCCTCAATTGCTCTTTATTATTGATTAATAGTAGTTTGGTATTGGATTCCAAACAGTTTTCTAGTTCATTTGCCAGGGAATTCACAAGTGGGACATCTTTCCTCAAAGCCCTGAATGAACCCTGGAAGTCCAGTTAGTAGCAGCAGATGTTATTTTGTAAACTTGGGTTATAATATACACATGAATCAGTGGCAGAATAGGTGTGTCAGATCCCATAGATTCCTATAGGGACGCTGTCATTCTGGTGGGAGGGGGAGGCTTGGGGGGATCTCTGTATGGGGTTTCTGTTTCTATTCCTTTCTTTGCCTTGCTGTAACTTTCCGGACCTTGGGAGGGGGGAAAGGAATGTGCCTCAAGCCAGCTGCCTTATCTCACCTCTGGAGAAGAGCAGCAGCGTTGCCTTGGAGACTGGCATTTATCACCTTCTTGGCCTGAGTTTCCCATAACATCTTCACATCTCGGGATTGACTCGATGATGAATTGGACTTTGGGAGGGGCTCTGTCTGCAATGGTTTAATCTAACATTTTGAGTGGGAAAACTTAGTTCCTGCCTATATCTCTTGCTATCACAATCTTCCAATAAAAGTTTCCTTTTGAAATGGCTTTTGTTTCAAGAGTTCTGCTTTCTTGAGAAGACTGGCGAGGCAGGACCTTACAACGTGGTTGAAAGGATTGAAATTTACACTATGTTATAATCTTAAAGAGAATTTTTACAAAAATATATATAATTGGTACATATCATTGGAAAAACTGCTTAGAATATACAGTATGTCACAGAAGTGAGTACACCCCCTCACATTTTGTAAATATTTAAGTATATCTTTTCATGTGACAACACTGAAGAAATGACACTTGGCTACAATGTAAAGTAGTGAGTATACAGCTTGTATAAGCTTGGAGTAATGTGAAAAGAAAATACATCCTGATAGAAACTTTCTTTTGTTTTCCTCTGATCCAGCATTAGATGAGAAGGATCATATTGAACAGTGTGTCTGAGTGCCCTGAGTTTACTTGCATGTACTAAAATACAATTAAGTTGGACTTATGTATATGGAATAGAGGATAGGTTGAAATGCTATCTTTTTTTTGCCTGGGGCAACAAATATTGAGTCAGAACTATTAACGTGTTAATATTTCTTTGTTTTCTTTCTTTTCCTAAGCTAATTATAATTATATGGTTGTGCTTAGTCACCCAGACAGATGCTTAGAATGGATTTGGCATTTTGTCCACTTATTGACTCCTTCCCAAAGACCTGAGATAGATAGATGTTGTTATTCTTCTTGTTGATGACATTATTAGTTTGAAATGTTGTACTTTAGATTATAAAGTACCGTTGCAAAATAATTCAACAATAACTGAGGAATTTCTAAGCACAATAGAGATAAATCCAACAATTTACCTCTGTAGGTGACAAGGATCTACTGCACTTCTGATCCAAAGACAAAAAGGTGTTTTTGAGTGGCCCATGCCACACGTCAGTACCTGTTTAAAGAAACAGCATTCCCCCCCCCCCCCTGTTTTAAAAAAAAGCACTCCCCCCCCCCCCGGCTCAAATGGTAGCCATACACTCCTACAAAAATACGTATTTCAAAGAGGTGCCAGCAGTGCACCCATACCCTCTAGAGAGCACCTTATCGCTTGCTGTCAGCACCTTCGCACAGCTGAATGTAATACTCTATACAAACCACTTGTGCTCTCTTGAGTTTTATGATGCTATCACCTTTTCACAGAAAAACATCTTCAATTGTCATGACAACCTACAAGAGAGAAAGTAAATAGCAGAAACTAGTACATTAGCCGGGGTAGGAAAAACAGTACAGAGGAAGTAAGACATTTTAGTATTTTTAGATTTCATCTTTGTGGATTTAAAACTCATATTAAAATTCAACTGGATCAGTTTTCTATCATGAATGAAGATATAAATGAAATGCTACCTTGCCATTATGCCATTGTTACATTATTCCTACAGTACTGATACAGGAATTTTGTTCTCTTGCTGATTAATCAGAGAGGTGTCCAGATTGTATTATATGGGTGCTCAGTGAAGCACTTTTAAATACTTTTACATATTTACACATACAAACCACTTCACATTAAGAGAATTCTGAAGAGAACACATGTACCCCTTAGCAACTAGTTTCAACGGCAGCCACATTTTGAACTGATTGGTTCCAACCATCGATTTTCTGTCATGCCGGCAAACAGCCAAATGTTTAACTTTTGGTCCTTCAGTGCCCCAATAGCAACAGAGAGTTTAGAAAAGCTCTCACTAACTCCCAATGTTGATAACTTCCATTTCCTGTTCTTGATTCAGGAATTATAGTGATCAGCCAACATATTAAAGGTTGCTTCCATACTTCATTTATTCTTTGAGGCTACAAAATGTCAGCAATGGCAAGTCCATCAAATACAATCCTTTAAAGTGGGGGTGGGCAATTAATTTTCCCAAGGAGTCACATAAGAAACTAGGACCATCACCATAGGCTGAACAGGGACAGTCAAAGGGACAGATGTGGCCTGTGGGCTGTAAAATGTCCAGGTCCACCTTAAAGCCTGCAACCACCATCAAATTAGACAGCCAAAGGAAGTATTGTGTAGCTAGCCTAGTCTTGGTCTCCTGGATATTACCTGATCCCTCTTCTAAAATTTGAGGCTGGAAGCAATTGTTTCAAGAAAGGGTTGTTTTCAAAACCATTCTGGTTTTTGATGTAAAGGAAGAGATCCTGTTCCAATTAGGTAGCCAACACATTTTGTGGCATAGTGGAAAGGAAATGCAGAACAGTACTGATAGTGTCCCTTGAAGATAGCTTGTGTACATAATAAGCCATAGAAACCTGGTCAATGTACATCATGCTATCAATGACCAAAATGATGAAACAAATCCTACTGATTGATACTCTATTTTTTCCTCATAAGCACTCAAGATAAATAACGATGTGAAGAAATACATCCAATATCTATGCAAACTCTTTTGAGTGCTTTCTTAAAAGCAGAAAAAGTGATGGCAAAGCATAACTGGGTCTGTGTAATATAAATTGAGAGCAGCGGAGAAGTCCCAATTAATAGATTTTAATTATTGCTCCCTAGAAAGCAAGAATCAGTAGAGCTGGATTAAAGGCTCCAGTCATTTTGATTCAACAAAGAATCAATAGGTTCAATCTCGAAAGAGTCAGTTCAGTTAATTCTATTCTGCTGCATTCATGAAATTACGCACAGCAAAATATTCATATCAGGCCCGCCCTACCATGAGGCAAAGCGAAGTAGTTGCTTAGATTTCAATGGAGGGAGGGAAGGAGCACTGGCAAGGGACTGTATGTTCCATACAGCATCTCTTCCATCCCCTACAGGTTGCCTCTACCGCCTTGGCTGTCCCCTTCGTTATACTGAGAAGCAATTGTTGACATTTGCAACCAAACATTTTCAGAGGGGATAGCTTTGGAAAATATGAGATATAAAAATATGAGACATTACAAGATCCTGGTTGCTTCTGAAAAGAAGCAACCAATTTATTTAGAGCCAACAGACATTCAAACATCTGTTGTATCATTTGCTGTAGAAGACTATTATCAGAAAATATGGAGTGATGGTACTTTACATCTTAATTACCATAGCGTTTAATCTTCACAATATGAAGATTCCTCAACACTTAAGACTTGCATGTGCTCAGTGGAACTGAACAAACCAGAGTTAATTAATTGGACAGGGTAAGAAATTTTGTGACATTAAAAAAACAATAATCAAATGACAGACATATGCTTTGAAGGTTAGAGTCCCTTCCATGTGTACTTGGAAATATCTTAAATATAACTGGTTTACATATCATATGAGCTGAGGACCTTAAGTCTGTAGGCCTGATCTGGTCCATTGGGTTGAGCTGTGATTATATTACTAGACGATAGAGAAATGATTTAAGTGTATCAATGCATTTAATATCATTTTATTAAACATGCAAACAGTAGGAATTCAAAGCTATTGCTCAGCAGAAACGCTTCAGGTTATTTAACCCAAGTCTGCTAAAGTACCATATATACTACTATGTTATTTCTGAATAATATTAATAGGAAAACAACTATTTCAAGAAAGCCTCTGGGATATGATGTGGAAAACATGAACGAACACAGCCAGAAATCAGCATGTGGTTTCTGCCTTCACAATACATACTCATTATGAAGAGCGATTGGCGGCAAACATATTTACTCACATAATAGTAGTTTTAAATATTGCTCTGAAAATACATATTTCAAAACATAATACGTGTATGTGTGTGTGTGTGTAGTCATAATATATGCCTCAACAATAAAGCGCCTTTTCTGTGCTCTTGCGTCTACTCTGGAAAATCCCTAGGTGATTTATATACCACTGTCATTGCAACCTTATTGTTGTACCTTTTGATTCTTGACGAATGTATCTTGTCTTTTTATGTACACTGAGAGCATATGCACCAAAGACAAATTCCTTGTGTGTCCAATCACACTTGGCCAATAAAGAATTCTATGTCTATTCTATGTTCTATGTTCAACATTTTCAAACTTTTCCACAGCGCATGTATTTTGCTGCAGTGTTTCAGCATCCAGTCACTTTATTGTATTGTTCCCAGCATAAATACTGAGATGATTGTTATCTTTAGACTCCAACAGACATTTACAACATGTGGGATCCATAAAGCATTAAAGAAAAAAAAATCAAACTAAAATCTGAATGCAAGTTTTCCACAGCAAAAGTTCCTCAGGACTTTCATTCTGACTGCCATCCCAAACCTAGTAGAGGAGAACATCATTTGGATCTCCAGAAGTGAGGGGTTCCATCAGAGGTGGGTTTCTCCCGGTTCTGACCGGTTCTATAGAACCGGTAGTAACTTGGCGGCCTGGATCGCTAGAACTGGCAGCGACCCAGGCCTGCCACGCCCCCAAACCAGTTCCATAGGCACCACCATTTTGTTTTTTGCTTTTTTAAAGCACTGCGCCCGCACGAAGCGGCAGCAAAGAAAAGAAGAACCCACCCCTGGGTTCCATAATGGCAGTGATGAATAAAGGGAGAAAGCAGAAAACGCTGGGCTCTAGCCCCCCCCCCCCAGCTCTAATCTTAACAGGGACCAAATGCTCTGTGCTTTTTTTAACCATTGTATTAGATTTTTTTCAAATTAAAAATAAAATGAAATTAGATCATTCTGGACATTTTGCATGAAACAGGGGAAAAATAAATGTATAACATATGGATTTGATGATTAGGAAAAATTAGTATATAATAGAAAAAAAGAAAGTTATGGTGTTAACAGCTTAATGTCAATTTGTACTTACATCTGGTAAAAGAAAAAGTCAGAAGTCATTTCTTTGTATTTATTTTTCTCTCCACACTTTTGGCTTTCTTTTTTATTCTTTATTTTCTTCTCCTTTCTATCTTAATTATTAGTTTTTGTTAGGTTTTTTTTAATCTTTTTATTTGAAAATAGGGATAGGAATTCTCCATATGCCCCTGTTGACTTAATCTTCCGGATAAGATGATTCTCCCTTTAAAAAAAAAAAAAGTCCTGCACAGTGGTGGGATTCAAAATTTTTTACTACCGGTTCTGTGGGCGTGGCTTGGTGGGTGTGGTGTGGCTTGGTGGGCGTGGCAGGGGAAGGATACTGCAAAATCCCCATTTCTTCCCGATCAGCTGGGACTCGGGAAGCAGAGGATAGATGGGGGCAGGGCCAGTCAGAGGTGGTATTTACCGGTTCTCTGAATTACTCAAAATTTCCGCTACCGGTTCTCCAAAACTGGTCAGAACGTGCTGAATCCCACCTCTGGTCCTGCAGATACTACATGCCAAACTATTAAAGGCTTTATAGCATAAAACCTGTATGTTTGATTTTTAGTCTTTTTGTTGCAACTTGAGCGGGAAAAGAATTCATTTGAGATCAAGCATTTCTGGGGAAAGTAAGAAACAGAACGAATAGCTCCAAGGTAGAGTATCTACTTTAAAATGTGCTTACTTTAGTCCTTCACAACTATAGATTTAAAAGGTAGGGAAATCATGCAGAGACTGGCTTCTGAGGTATTATTCTAACACCTTCACAGGTAGTCCTTGACTTACAACAGTTCATTTAGTGACTGTTCAAAGTTACGACACTGAAAAAAGTAACTAACTGTTTTTTACACTTACAACCATTGCAACATCCCCCTGGTCACATGATCAAAATTCGGATTATATTTATGATGGTTGCAGTGTCCTGGAGTCATGTGATCCCCTTTTGTGACCTTCTGATAAGCAAAGGCAACGCAGAAGCCAGATTCACTCAACAACTGTGTTACTAATTTAACAATTGCAACTATTCACTTAACAACTGTGGCACGAAAGGTCGTAAAATGGGGCAAAACTCACTTAACAAATGTTTCACTTAGCAACATACATTTTGGGCTCAATTGTAGTCATAACTCGAGGGCTACATGTACTTGCAATGGCATAACCAAGTAACATTTGTGTCTATGTTTCTGTCCTTTTCTACCCAGGAATTAATCTGGATGTGGGCATATAAACAGATTGTATGTGCTGCGTGTATGAGAGTGAGAGAGACTCTAATCTGAGCAGGTGCATATACTGATGCATTTCTGCTGTCCTGTCATGCATTAGGTCCTGAGCACTTAAGCTTACCTGTGTAGGGGTCCACTAGGAAGCACAGCACAGGTTACACAATCTGCTCTGGATCACAGGACCAGGATTGGGAGGAGTGGTGGCTTAGAATGGCACAGATCACAACGTTCAAGCTGCTCTCTCTCTCTCTCTCCCAGAATATTTGGAGGAATTTTTTTTTCTGAAATATTTTTCTCTAAAACTCCCATCAGATCTGGTCCATCTAAAAATATGATGGTTCTTCTGCTCAATTTTCCTACCCCCAAACCAAATTCATTCAGTTACCCTTCTTATAGACGAATAGATTGATGGGGTCTCCATCCCCTTCATTTCTTTCTATCATTTCACTGGGTTGGAAAGAATAAAGGGAAACTTGGGAGAGAAGATTCTGAACCAGGGTCAGGTAACATTTGGCCCTCCAGAGATCGCTGGAAATTGTCAGCATCCTTACCTTAGTGATCCTTCCAGAAATTTTCATTCAGCAACTTCCTGAGAGCTCACCTCTAGATTTGACAACCTCTGTCAAAGAGAAAATATGCCAGCCTAAAGGAACAAATTGCCTGATTTTTGGCAATTTCCTCTGAGCAGAAACTATGTCTCTAACTCTTCGGTATCTAATGTTGGCAAACCTTAGCAAGATACAAGAGAGTTTCTGTCTGTTTCTCTGGAAAGCAACTTGGGGTTGTATTATGACTTGTAATTTCCAATCAATATTCCAATGGGAATTTGGAGAAATGATGAAAGTCCAAAATTCTAGGGAGCATTGGTTTAGAAAGACTGACTGAAACAAAAGACGTATTTTTTTTAACACAAGATAGGACTATTCATGTGCATACTGTTGTGTGATTTCTTAGCTTGGATACTGCAGTGTTGCCCAGAAGTCCTTTGTGTAATTTATTTAGTTCGAATGACTTATATTTATAACTCTTTCTTAGGGTTGCTATGGTTTCCGTTACATTCATCCCCAGCTAATTTTCTTTTATCTCCATCACTACAATCTTAGTGTGATTTCTTTTTAATTATAATTTGTGTCATTCCAGACCAGTATGGACTAAAAATCCCCATTAAGCCAAGGATAGCAGAAAAAGCATTAGAACAGTAAAGCAGTAAAACCATTAAAACAGTAATTTCAGGCAGCCATAATGAGAAAGGGCAACATTCTTGCCCATTCATTGACCAAACCGAGTAAAGTTAAAGGGATTGATTTCTTCTAATTAAAACAATGTCACTAGAGATTTATGTATCATTATAAGCTGCAGCAAAGTAATGCACTGCAACTGCATCTCCTTTGTTAGGTAGTTGAGAAGCTTAAGTAATTCCTAAACTTTGTAAAATATTATTGAAAATGTATTTGAAAATATCTATGTTAAGAGAAAGTTAAAAAAAAAAAAGATGTATTAGCTTAAAGAAAAATCTAGAGCAGGGGTTCCCAACCGGGGGTGCTCGCACTCCCTGGGGGTGCGAGGCGATATTCCAGGGGGTGCGAAAACTTGGGTTTAGAACAGTGTTTCCCAACCTTGGCATCTTGAAGATGTCTGGACTTCAACTCCCAGAATTCCCCAGCCAGCGAATGCTGGCTGGGGAATTCTGGGAGTTGAAGTCCAGACATCTTCAAGTTGCCAAGGTTGGGAAACACTGGTTTAGAAGTTTCAAAATTATAGTGTATATGTATAATTTATATGCATATAATTATTTATTTTTTAATAGGCGCGAGAATATATCAGAAGCATTCTAGGGGTGCAGGGTATAGAAAAGATTGGGAACCCCTGATCTAGAGCTTTAAAAAGGATGTATACAAGAAGAAAAAATATTCTGAGGGTAACTTGGAGGGAGTGATTTAATTTAATGAGTTTAGTGAGTTTAGTGAGTAATTTAATGAGTTAATTGGAGTTAGTTGGAATTTTATTGGTCTGAAAGTGAACTTTAATGTATGTATGCTAAGAGGAAGTTTAAAAAAGATGCATTAGAATGTTTTAATTTTAGAAATGTTTTTAAAGAAAAGCTTAGCGTTTTAAAATGGATAAAAATATTTTTCCCTTTAAGGTTAAAGAATCTGAAAGAATACAGTGAATTTTGTTAATATAAATGGTGATAGTTTATAAAGATTATTAAGTACAAATAGAAATATGTATTAGTTCAACAGCAAGGAAGATAAAGCAGTAATGGTTAAATTGATTGTTCTATTCAAAGAGGAGAATATATTTGGATGTTTCTTTGGATATCACTTCTAGATTTTGTGCTTGTGATAAAAAAAAATGAAACTAAGACTTTGGTTTTGCTGATTAGATAGATTTGTTGTTATAGAAATGGCTAGTTATATACTAATGTGTAAAAGCAAAAAAGTTGAGATTGTAATGTTATCTTGTACTGTTGTAAAAAGAGTCAACACTTTTTTTTTCTTCCCTTGTATCTCATATTTTCTTTCCCTCTTTCTTTTTTTTCTTCCCATAATTTCCTATTTTTATTTTTCTTTGTATTTTATACATTGATAAAACAATAAAAGTTATATATTAAAAAAGAGAGAAGCTAAAGAGGATCTGCTTCTTTTTAAAGATATTTTTTTCAAATAAAATAATCAAAACTACCAACAGTTGTTAAAGAGAATAATGCAGCAGACACATATTGTTTTTCTGCTGTAATCTAAATTGCAGTCCTTAACAGTTGCTATGAAGTTTAAGAAAGTAATTTTAATTTTAAAAATCACACATTTGATTATTGGTTTCCTGCCCAATATCTACTTCAGCCCAAACTTACTTTTAACAGACATACTGTGACATTATCAACAGCTATAAGAACATTAATTCTTGGCTTAGCAATTTACTCATTAGTAATTTTAGGCATATTGTTTCTCAGCTAAACTTTGTCATCTCTATAAAATAGAATTAATTTTAAACCAAGAAGAAAGGAGAGAACAGGAGTGAACAATTCTAAACACATTGAATAAATGTTTAGTAATTCTAAATGATACCATATGTTTAAAAAAATTGGGTGTTTTATGAAAATCTTGAAAGTGCTAACCCTAACCCATGCAAATAAGGAAATATTGTTCTTGCCAGTTAATAATATTAAACATTGTTCTATAATGTTTCACAATTTAAAAAAACTGACCAATAGTACTAATATTTAAATTATTCTTTCCATTTCACACTGATACATTTTGAAATTGTTCTCAAAACTGTGCTGAAAATGCAAATAAAAATAATAAAGATTAAATAAAACAATTTAAGAAAGAAGCAGAGATCACTACTATTGGTACTAATAGGTGACTTGGGTGCAATCCCAAAACTGGAGCAACACTTAAACACCATCGGAATTGACAAAAGCACCATCAATTGCAAGACAGCTTTACTTGGAAATCCTACATCCTGGGTCATCTTTAACACTAGATCAAACATCAACATCTGCCTATCCCAGATCCTTGGGAAGGACTACATGGATAAAAAAAATGCCAAATCCAGACTAAATATCTGGCTGATTGTGCAACCAACCATAATAATAAGCCCCAGATTCTAGATGGTTCAGCACTCCTCCAGATGAGTTGGTATACAATTCAATGGGTCCTCCTAACACTCATAGGTGGCAACTATGGCTAGGAGGGGCCTTTGCATAGATCTACCTGATGTGCCAATTGGGCCCTTTCCTTGACTGAGAAGCTTTGTTCAGAGTCACTCATGCCTTGGTCACCTGCCATTTGGATTACTGCAATGAACTCTACATGGGGCTGCCCTTGAAGATCACCTGGAAACTACAACTGGTCCAGAACACGATGGTGCACAGAGTGATGTATGCTTCTAGGTTTACCCATGTAACACTGCCATTGCATGAGCCGCACTGGCTGCCAGTTTCCTTCCAGGTGCAATTTAAGATGCTGGTTCAAGATGACCTTTAAAGGACCAAGTTATCTGTGGGACCAGCTTTCCCTAAAGACATCGACTTGTCTTACCAGGTTCGATAGGGTGGGCATGGTTCAAATGCCTTCCCTTAAAGATTGCCACCTTGTGGGAGCTAGGAAGCATGCCTTTTCCATGGCAGCCCCTGCATGAGGGAACATTCTTCCCCCTGAAGTTCGACAGGCCTCTCCCCTCTTAGCCTTCCGAAAAGCACTGAAAACTTGGCTTTTTCCCAAGTGCTGGGATAGGATGAGGTGACTGCATGTTGGAAACATAACTTGGTGCCAGGTTTTTTGGGGGGGTTATGTTTATCATTTTATTGCCAATATCATTTTAATTCTTGGTTAGGAGCCATATACGGGTAGTTCTCGACCTACAATGGTTCATTTAGTGACTGTTTGAAGCTACAACGGCACTGAAAAAAGTGACTTATGACCGTTTTTCACACTTACGACCATTGCAGCATCCCCATGGTCACGAGATCAAAATTCAAATGCTTGGCAACTGACTCATATTTATGACAGTTGCAGTGTCACGGAGTCATCTGATCCCATTTTGCAACTTTGCAAGCAAAGTCAACGGGGAAGCCAGATTCACTTAACAACTGTGTTACTAATTTAAGAACTGCAGTGATTCGCTTAGCAACTGTAGGAAGAAAAATCGTAAAATGGGGTAAAACTCACTTAACAAATTTCTCACTTAACAACATAAATTCTGGAGTCAATAGTGGTTGTAAGTCAAAGACCACCTATATAAATGTTTTAAATAAATAAATAAAATTAATAATAATATGAGGCTTGATTAGATGTTCCCCATTATAGTATCAGGAAAAAAAATTGTCTACAGTTTTCAGATTAAAGTATCTTGTATCATCAGAATTAGAATAGTTGCAGTGAGCCCTGCAAAGAAACTGTTGCACCTGTGTTAAATCAGTATTTAGTGTTCCCGTCCCAGTATTTCCATCAAAGAAATACTGATTCCTCCTATCATTCCTTTAGCAAGGGACTAAAGTAGTAATCCAGAACATCTGGAGTACAAATTGATTTTCCAGAAGATGAAACAAAATAGAGCAATCCAAATCAACTGGGAGAAACTAGCAAAGATTGCCAAATCCAGTAAATAGGTAGGCAGGTAAAATTTTAAGAATTATTTTTACTTTTAACATATGAGGCCTTTATTTTCAACTTATTTATGGTTGTATCTAGTTTTCCAAAAAATATTTATGTGCGTATATTCTCAATAAATTATCATGCTGAAACTATCATGCTGATATTTTAGAAAGATTTCAAAGATTTCCTCTATCTGGTTTTCCCCCCTTCCTTCTGAAGTCCAGAAAACATGAGCACAAAAAAGCAGTGCAACTTCTAGTAAGAAAACAGCAGAGGCTCCTAAAAGAATTTTATGTTTCCTATGAGAGTCCTTATTTTCCATGCAAATTACAATGCCAGGCCATTTTGTTCACAAAGGAAAACAATGAATGGATCTAAAAGAGATAATGTTGTTAAAACTGGAAGATTTATGAGTTACTGATTTCCTCATATGTTTTCAGAACATCACTGCCAACTCAGCTACCACAGGAGTGCAAAATCTGTCCACGGAACAAAAACTGCAACATGAAAGAAAAGTGAGTCATCATTAGGACATTTATTACGACTTCTTTTGTTCAAGGTTAAAAAACTGTCTTTTGTTGGAAATGAACACAATGCACCATTCACAGTCTTGATACCAGATGACTTCAACTGCATTTAAATTGGGGAAAAAAATCTGGCTTCAACTGATTCATCCTGTAAATGTTTATCCCGTAAATGTTGATCATTCCTACTTGGCTCCTCCCCAAGTGGGTGTGGCTAAACAAAACAAGAAATCCATCTTGGGTGGCTTAGTGTTATGTTTGTTTAGCACTGATCGGGTTCTTTCTTCTAACAAGCCAAAGAAATACGTTAGTAAATGTCTGGATTATGTTTATGGATTTTAAGGGAGAGAGAAGACGACAATTTTCAATTCTCATGTACAGATAGGACATTCTGATCTGTTCACCTGCTTCTACTGGCAGAAGGAGCCAAACACCAACAACGTTCTAGATTACTTACATTTAATGTTAGGTAAATTGTAAATTGGTGCCATATCTTGTCAACACAACCTGCATAATTTGTCATATGTAGTGTAACAGGTCTCTGCCATTGGAGCACTGGTCTTTCTCTTCCCTACTGAGCCAAACCAAATTTGTCTCAGCTATTTTATTATCTCTTTCCTGGGTGGAACAGCATTGTACAAATAAAATTATTAATACTGATCTATAACTGTAGACATGGCCAAAGATTCTGCCAAAATGTTGGTAATCACAATGTATAAGCAATGACACCTGGCATCATTGTAAAGCAAATAAAGGCTAAGGGTGAAAGCTGAACCTAAAGTACATCAATAAAGAAGAGATGTCAGCTAATTCTTAATATATGCTAGGGAGGGCAGAAAGGCTGCCAGGGATCTATTTCCATTTTGTTGCTGGCATCAAAAAATGACAAAAAAAAGGCAGCTTTGGGGTATTTTACCTCCAAGTGAAAAAATACCTAGAGAATCAGAACAGAGTACCTAAATAATGTTTTGACAACAAAACCTTAAGCTTGGATTTTCATAACATCTGAAACCAACAGGATGCCATCCCTTGACATGTAGATAGTTTGGTTTGTAAATCCCAATCCATGTTAACTTTTCAAGAGCCACATTCAAAATCAGAATCTGCCAGGACTCTTTATCACACATCTTTCTTCAACAATAAATAAATAAATAAACCAGATCCACTCATTCTGAGGATCACTTCAAGATCTCAACTATACTTCATGTCTACATACTGTAGACCTCACAAATGATGACACTGTTTTGTAACACTTCCCATGTACACCATTAAAAAAAAATCTTTAGGCATGAATATACATTGCTACATCTGGGAACAGCATAATGTTATACAAAACCAATGACAAATATTAAAAGAATTTTTTTTTCTAAAAAAGGAGAAGGAACAGAGTAGTTCTGGATTTCAAGAACAACAATTCTATAGCTTCAAGTTTGGAGTGTCACTGTGTTCCACTTCAATATCCTATATTGTAAACACACAACTAGTGTTCATAAAATATAAATTAATGTTAAGTTAAATCAGTAGCCATTGGAATACATACACATACAGTCTTAGAATGACTAAGATAGTTGAAGAATTAATATTTTCCTCGCTCACAGTGGTACGCAGAAATTGCTATAGTTATATATCAGTGTAAAGCAGAAACAAGAGCAACAGTGGTTCTGAAATTTCAAATAACAAAAGTATAAAGCAAGTTGTCAAATCCCAATGCTTCCGATTTTGATGCAGCAATTGAGCTAATTGCATTTAATCTGCTGCTGGCTACAGTAAACATGCACAGATCAAAATTGTTTTTCAAATTTCCACAAGTGATGGGTACGATGTCAAGAGCTGTCTTTGGAGACATATATCTCCTTTCCCTTATAACCTAACTCTTCCTGAATTGCGTACCCCCCCCCCGGTGCGTTTGGAATGCAATTACCAGCCTTCCCAGCCTTCCCAAAGGTTTCTGGAAATTATGGGAGCTGTAGTCCTGATATATCAAGAGAACAGCAGATAGGGGAAACTAAAAGAGTTTTGCTTTATTACTGAATTCTAGCAAATATCATTGTACCCATAGCAACCTGAATGCAGCATAAAATGGTCCCCAATATTTTTGGTGTAGATCATACTGATAATCTCTGCATAAAGGGGGAAAGACAAAATAAAAACCTTTCACCCACATTCAAGGTAGTCCGGATCTGATGTTAATCTGACAAATATAGCCTAATATTAAGGATGCAGTATTATTTATTTTAATTTCTTCCCATCCAATCTCATGTCTGATTAGCAGATGAAACTATGTCAACAAAAATAGACACAGGCATTCACTGTTAAAAGTGCAAAACACCAAAACTAGACAAGGATTTCTCAGTTTCAACCTTTTTCTATGGAATACTATGACCTCAGTACATTACATTTTCATTTGTTCCCCTAAAAGTGCAAAAAGGAAAAAAAGGGGGGAATATTGTCCATAAGAAAACCACAAGCCTAAAAGGTTTCAAAATCCTTCCAACATTTTATAATTAAAAATCTAAAATCCTTCATAAAGAGATGTCTCCAGGATTAAGCAGAGCCAAACTCTGACATCCACTTCTCGTACTTCTCCAGATCTGCGGCTGAAACTGATTTGGAGATTTTCTTCAGAGCCAAGTCAAAGTCCCCCTTGGTGACGGGCATCTGAAGCTCTTCTTTAGAGAGGGCCCGGATCTCTTCTGCTGACAAGCCATTAATGCGTCGCCTCATCGCCATCAATGAGGCATCCCTAAAAATAAAATCCATAAACACTACATATTAGTAATGATGAATAACAGCAAGGATGAAATACCATTTTACTTATTTATAACAGGGTGTTGTTGTTGTTGTTGTTTGCATTGCCAACAATGATTCTATTACATTACATTTCCTATATTTAAAAACAACAGCATAAAAATTTGCATTTGTTTACACATTTTCTTTAAAGGATAAATTCTTGTATAACCTATCCCCTGAAATTTTCTACTTATCTTCCAAAAGAGGTCTGCAAAATTTGGATAAGTATACAGCCTGAAAGCTAAGCGTTCGAATTGACATGTTAGTCCAAGAAGTAGTTAATTAAAAAAAACATATAGATTTCTATGTATCAGTTGTAAATTCCCAACATGAATAGATAAAGCACTTATCCTGTCTAGCTGCTTACCTCCACTTCCAATATAGAATCAAAATATATGATTCTACATTGGATATGTTCAAGTAGAGGCTGGATAGCCACTTCTGTGGCCATAAGTGGGGGACAAAGGGCAGGTGGAGGGTTAGACTCCATGGTCTAAATTAGAATTTATGAATTGAAGTTCACATATCTTAAAGCTGCTAAACTTAAGAAACATTGATCTAAATAGTCTCTTCCCCTATGATTTAATAATCCTTCACAGACAAGGTTGGAACTAAAGATGATACAACACTAAGGATGAAAATCCACCAATAATTCTAGCAAATGGGCAGATGTAAAGAAAGCTATAAAGCAATTGTTTTGTTATAATATATAGAGGTACTAAAGCAATTATTTCGATTATGAACTAAAAGGCTGTTTAAATTCATCACTGGACTTATTCTGCATTACACTATGCAAAAGGTTCACAGTCTGGCTGAAAAACCCACTCGATACATATATATATACTGTAGCTGAATACAGAATATTAAAAGAAAACCTTTATGCTTCCTTCTGGGCATCATATCTTTCTCAGCAATTGCTTTACATCACAGAGCTATTGCTAATACTGTATGTCAAAGAAAAAGGCCAAAAATGATGTAAAATGGAGAAGGTCACCTACCAAAAGAACAAAACAGCCGAAACACCAGCTTTATATATAAGCTGATCCATCAGATTATACTCCTTCAAACAGTTTTAGGCCTATTATGCCACTCTAAAAGGCTTCTTTTTACTGCCACAAACACTGCCACTTGCCATTGGCAACTTTTCTTCTATATAAAATTAAGCTGTACTACAGAACAGTGTTTCTCAACCTTAGCAACTTTTGAGATGTGCGGACTTCAACTGAATGCAAGCTGGATGAAGAATTCTGGGAACTGAAGTCCACACATTTTAACACTGCTAAAGTTGGGAAACACTTCCATAGACAGAATTAAAGTTCAGCCAGGCAACCTTGCCAGTACTGGAGACTTAGTAAATACTTGCCCCATTTCTCAAATATGCACAAGCCAAATTGCAGAGTTGGCACATCAATTATTGTGGCTGCTGTGACCTCTGCCTAATCACAAAATGACTGAGGAAGATGGGGATGATAAATCCTAAATCCTAAATCATATTTCGTCTATCAGAAAGCAAATGGATGAGATTTGCTCTCTATCTTCTCATCTGGCACTTTCACCTAGATGTTCAATATCACTCCATTTAAACTTTTTTTTTCCTGTTCATATGGGAACATTTCCAAATAAGTACTGTTGAACAGACACCCATTATTTTCTAGCTTACAACAAAGTGTGTTTCCCCCCCCCCCTCATTCCCTGATTCTTGGAGACTGCCTGAACAGGTCCCTGCAGTTTTCTTGGCAAGGTTTTTCAGAAGTGTTTTGCCATTGCCTCCTTCCTTAGGGCTGACAGAAAGTGACTGGGTGCAAGGTCACCCAGCTGGCTTCATGTCAAAGGCAAGACTAGAACTCCTGGTCTCCTTAACCACTACACCAAAGTAGCTCTCAACAAAATGTTAGGCATATCTAAATATATTCTTGGAAAGAAAAATGATAGCTAGAATTTGGCGCTTCACAATATGGTCATTTTATTTTTTCATTAAAAGAATCTGAAGGAAAAGTAGATGGAGCAGGAAAAATTTTTCCAGTGATATCTCCTCATCCCATATACTCTAAATCAGTGGTTCTCAACCTTCCTAATGCCACGACCCCCGCCCCACCGCCGTGACCCCCTCCCCGCGCGCGATGTGACAAAGGGGCGTGGCGGGCTAGTGCGCGCTTAGGCGACCCCTGTGAAAGGGTCGTTCGACCCCCAAAGGGGTCGCGACCCACAGGTTGAGAACCGCTGCTCTAAATGGATGGGTGTTTCAGGTGCTACTGTCCAAGGGACCTAGAAAACTTAACTCTTCCCTGAAGTGCCTGGAAGTATCTCTCCTAACCCTGCTGGCCTTTAAAACAACATTAAAAACATGCCTCTTTCCTCCAGGGTTGAGACCAGGCTGAGTGGAGTTTCCACCTGGAGGAATATAATGTATATTATGGATTCCCAACTGTTTTGATTTTAACTGTAATTTGTTCTTGTTTCCTATATGCTGCCAAGTTCTTATTTCTTGCTCATTGTATATTGCCCAGAATCACAAAAATGGGTAGCCATATAAATCTCATACATAAATAAGCCTACACAGCCTCCAAGAACAGTACCCAGGGGAACCATAACGGTAAATTGGAATTCTAAGGACCAAGTTGAAAGCTCCTAGCCCAAAGATGTCTTCTCATGGAAAACAAAGCACTGACTCAGCTATATGTCAAACTGGGTCATTGCTCCATTACAAAACACTTTAGCCACAGGACATTCAGAAGGCCAATCAGTGCTAAGTTGAGGGGGAAAAATACTGGTAAACAACACAGCTCTGATAAATTCTCTTAAAAAAAAAACCCCACCTATATTCATGGAAAATTGCCTCTTTGTTCTTTCAAGCGCCCATTATTTTTGTAGTCTTGGTTCATTATCTCATAGTTACATTCTAATTACCTCACTGACTTCACTAAACACATGGTATGTTATAGCCAATGAAATGCCCAACTGCTATGGTATATCCAATCACAGGTATATTCTAATTTGCTTAAATCTATAAAGAGAAATTATAATGCCATCTCTATATAGGCCGTTTTTTGCTTCCACACTATCAATAATCCAATTTGTGTTCCAATGTAGTGCATCCTAGTCTCCAGTTTAAATGAAGCTATTCAAGGGAAAATATTTACTGCATTGGGAACAAGCAAGACATCATACTGCCCAGCTAGTAAATAAGCATTGTAGAAGTGCAATTAACATAAATGCAAGAAATATATAGATGACTGAATATCTTTAACAGAAAATAACACTTTTTCACTAGGTGCATGATATTAAGAAATTTTATCTTGGAACAAATAGAAGTAGACTAAAACTAATGATTTCAATGGAACAATCTTTTTTTCTAATCCTTGCTCAGTATTTTGCTTATCACTCATGTATGAACTCTGACAAACCTATGCCAATTCTTCATTTACTAGTTCTAAAACATACCACTTTGCAAAATGTTAATCTCAACAGTTTCAATGACTTTCAGAAGTCATTTTATAATTAATAACATAAAAACAAATTCCTGTTACCAAAATCATTTGGCTTTAGTCATAAAATACTCTGTTAATCTGATTTCTTTCATTTTCAACCTTGATAAGTATTATGAATAGTAAAAACTGAGAATTAACCTATTACTCTTCCACCAGTTTTTGCAAATATTGAATTTTACAGAATTCAACATTTCACTAAATAAGGTAGTATCTGCAGATATATCAAAGATATATTATTTTTAATTGAATCCAACCAATATGTTGGTGAGTTTTGTGTTTCCTCAAAAATATCTTAGAGAGCCCTCAGTTAGATGAATATACTTCACTAACTGTTCATAATAAGCCATTTTAAGCAAGAATAATACTTGGTAAGCTTTTTGTTTGTTTGTTTGTTTGTTTGTTTGTTTGTTTCATCAAACATGTATTAGATAACAGATATAAGTATAAACATGATTATGAATACATGAAATGTATACGAATAAAAGGGAATATTAGGACAGGGACGGTAGGCACGCTGGTACGCTTATGCACGCCCCTTAAAGACCTCTTAGGAATGGGGTGAGGTCGACAGTAGGCAGTCGAAGGTTAAAGTTTTGGGGGTTTGGGGAAGAAACGAGAGTCAGGTAGTGCATTCCAGGCATTGACAACTCTGTTACTGAAGTCGTATTTTCTGCAATCAAGCTTGTTCAACTTCCTTTGGGTAGAAAGTGAATATTCTAAAAAAATCCCAAAGATTTTCTGTACCACTTTTATATTATATAAAAAAACATACTTGTTCCTGGGCAAAAAGTGAGAGGGCAGGAATTACCAGAAAAATATGAAATATGTAAATTCTGAAAGATTCAGAGTTTAGCAATGTTCTTGGGAAAAGGTGTATTCTGATTGGTCTAGACAGGACAACAGGATACCTGCAGACATTAGTGATATCAGCACCAGAGTAGCCTTCAATCTTCTCAGCAATTTCTTCCAGACTAATGTCAGGATCCAGTTCAACTTCCCGGAGATTAATCTTAAGCAGCTCCACTCTGCCTTTTGCTGTAAAAATAAATGTCATCTGATTAGAGGAAACTGACAAATAAGTCAATATCTCTACCACATCTAAAGTTATAATTTGGTGGGAAAAGAGCCTCTTGATTAAAGGAGTTCTGAAAGCAATTTTGTTAATGGCTCTAGAATTCCCTTCCCTAAATTGGTGCTCCTGAGATACAGGGTTGCTACAGAGGCCACAATGGTTGCATGCTCCGAGATAAGTCCCAAATCCAAAGTGAGGAGATTGGAAGGGAGGTTCTAGCTCTCTTAAAACTGTGAGGTATGTTTAACAGTTTTTTTCAGAAAGAAATTACAAGTAGCTTTGTGGATTAACCTAGAGTTCTCTAACATCAGGTAAGTTCTTTTTTTCCTTTTTAAAAATTTATTAAAATTTAACAACAATTAATATTACAGTGGTATATGCAGAAACAAAAGACATATAACTTTATGTCATTAGATTATCTAGGAAGCTAGAAAATTGTTCAGTCTGTGTTGCAAATAATTAATAAGTTTAAACCAGATGAAGTAAAAATCATCTTCTATGTTACTATGTGATTTCGTTTGGGGGGGGGTCAGCTCTTCCATCAAAACTATTTTCCAGCATATTTGCCACCAAATGGAATAATTCAAATTTTCCAGTATGTTGCACCTTTCTGGCTTCAACCATTAAGAAAACTATCAACTTTATTGTGTGTTTCAAGGTTGAATTATTAAAAAAAACTTTGAATTTGACATTTGAATTATTTAAAAAAACCAATTTAGGATTTAATTTAATGGCCTGTGTGGTGATCTATCCTATTTGAGTAAGGTTTTGGACAACTTTACAAGATCCAACATACAACATATGATAATATTGCTTTACACTTTCTCCAAACATGGGACTTTTACTAGAATTTATTACGTTAAATTTTCTTGGTGTTAAGTAACATCTATAAAATTCTTTCATTATGGTTTCTTCAATTTTGGCTGAAGGCAATTTCAATAGTTTTCTGTCTCAGTTGGTTTGCCATAAAGTCAAAGGTAAACAGGGCTTTTATATTTTATTCTCATATGAAAGTTTTTCTTCTCTTCTAATACTCTACTGCAGTGGTTCTCAACCTTTCTAATGCCGCGACCCCCCCCGCCGCCGCGACCCCCCCGCCGCTGTGACTGAGTTGACAAAGGGGGCGTGGCACCAGGGGCGAAATGCTCCGGGTTCGGGCGCAAAGCGTTCTGCGCATGCGCAGAAGGTAAAAGAACCCAAATGGCGGCGTCCAGGCGGGTGGGTGAAGTCTCCTGCTTCTGTCGCTACCGGCTATCTGACGACCCGCAGGCACGGCCGAAGCGGGAGCATTTCACCCCTGCGAGTAACGGTGTCACCAAGATGGCGGGCTAACGCGCGCGGCGACCCCTGTGAAATGGTCGTTCAACCCCCAAAGGGGTCGCGACCCACAGGTTGAGAACCGCTGCTCTACTGTAACTTTTTGAAAGTTGTTTTTCTTCTTGTTAGGTGAGGAATTTAGCTTAACTTCAACTTCTGCAATTGTTGTATTAGTTTCTGGAACTGCAGTGAAATGTATTTGACATCATGAATGAGCCAAACATTCTAAAAACATTTATAATTACTCTCTAATTTTTGAGTTGTCCCCATCATATACATCTTTTAAATAATAAACCCTTTACCAACACTGTTTATCTTCATCATAAAATCATGATGAAATATAAAAGGTTGAAGCAGTAAAAAAATTCCAAGTTTTGAAAATATTCATAACAAATTATTTCTGAGTAAGTTCCAATTCTTAATAAATATTTCTGGGAAAAAGAAGTGACCTAATTTTCACTGATGTGATATTTATACATTCCATTTCTAGTCATGATGTTAATTCTTCTGAATTTATCAGCCTAGAAATGTTTGTGATTAGCATCCTAAAAATATTTAATATTTGGAATTCCAAGGCTACCTTCACTGAGATATTTATAGAGAATATTTGAATTCTTGTTTTTTTGCCCAACACATATGCTTATTAACCATTTTCTGCCATTTTTTCAGTAATATATGTATACATCAGGGAGGAAGGTGTTTAAGAAAGAAGTACGAATTTAAAAAGTAATGACGTTTTTACTGCTTTTATTTAACCAAGCATTGTAATTTTAATTTTGAACACTCTTTCAAGTAATGGTTTCAAGTTTAACTTGAAGTTCATATTTTTAGGAATGTGGACCCCTAAACATGTAAAAGAGCATTTGCAGTATTTAATTCCTAAATTTTTGCACTATCATAGGTGTATTTATGCACATACATTCTTAGAAAAATTAATAAAGTTGCTAATTTGCAAAATGGCAAAATATTCCGGAAAATATCTTAAGGGGATTTGAAACAATCAATGTAAATCAGTGCATTAACATATAGATGAGTGAATTTATGAATATATAAGAACAATTTATCATCTATCAAGATGGATGAAGAATTCCTCACCCCATCAACAGTAACAAATGTGAAATGGGGTAGGTAGGGAAATTCACTTCAAAATCCTTATGTGGAAAATGATGGGGTTTTGTTCTTTTGTGCTTTATAGCTAGTGAAACTGCAGAGCCAAGACCAGGTGACAGGCAGAAATGGTGAGTGGAAAAAAGGCAACAATTATTTAAGCAGTAGTGTTCAGAGATACTTGTGCTGGCCTTGTCATGGACCCAACTAGGTCAAACTGGGTTTTATTGACATTCAGAAGCAATTCAGGATGACCAATCCCAAACTAACAGACTCATTATCCACTTTCTGCCTGCCCTTTGCTGTGTTTACTTCTAACTGCTATGGAGAAGATAGAGTTCAGGGATTATATTTTTTATATCCCATTTTAAAGAATACCCAGGTAAATAGCACAAGGGCTACCTGTCTCTCTGAAACTGACCAGAACTTTGACATATTTTCTAGGTTGCCCAATTCTTTAGTCTTAAGGTAAAAAAATAAGGGAACAATGCACTTGTTTTAGCTTCTCACTGTTCCCTTCTTGAAACACTCTTAGGGGCGTTCTTTTCATTAGAACCAAATGAGAATATTTCAATGGAATGTAAGGCTTTATGTCCAAACCTTGAAACAAACTGCTTTTATTTTCATTAAATGCACACCCCTAGCAAGCAGGAAAAATAACGCATCAAGGTTAAAACAGTCCTCCTTTCCACCAAATTTCATTAAAACCACTGTCACACTGTGTTCTTATTTAGAGTCAAGTGGTAAAAAGCAGGTAGTATACTACCCTAAATCAAGAGAAGAGACAGCTTAAAAGCAAACCTAAGATGACAGAGAATCTTGAAGTTAATAGCAGTTCTGACTGACAACCTGGAGAGTCATTCTGCAATGAGGTTTCCTCAAGCAGGGAACAAATCAGCCAACCGCTCTATGAAGAGCTCAAAATCTAGTCATAAAGTTCAGGCAGGAGTTGATTTACAAAATGGCAAGCTTGAAAGTTAAAATTAATGGCTTCACTTTTCTGTATTCAGCAATAGGCACATAGAAAAATGCGTTGGCAATAATTCTTTAAAGATGTCTACAAGGCTCAATCTATGCTGATTTAAGGAATGCCTGTTAAACATTCAAACAAATTCATTTAAAAGCTTGATCCCCCTCATTGAGTCTACATTGAAAGACTGCTATAGCTCTTTCATTCTGCAATCGCCAGCAACTTTTTTACTTTTCCCCCCAATGATCAAGATAATTATTAAAGCCTGAAAATCCAGTGTTGTTGCATAAATTTCAATGTGTTCTTTAACAGCTCCCTGAGGAAGTGTCAAATTAGAAGTGCCAGACAAGCACATTTAAAAAGAAAACCCACCTGTTGGCAAAGGTATATAAATTCTTTTTTCCAGTCTCCTTCTCAAAGCTTCATCAATATCCCAAGGAAAATTTGTAGCAGCAAGCACCATCACCATTCTTGAAGGGTCATCATTCTCCAGAGCTCCACCTACACCTAAAGGAGCAATAATAAAGCTAGAGTACATGGTGCTTTTCTATTGTTGTTCACTTTAATTTGAGGTTTTGCATGTACTATACTGTAATCTGAATCTTGGAAGCAAAAAAACCTCACATCTTACTTTCAGCAATACCATATATTGTACAGGGGGGGGGGAGGAATGGACAATGAGAGACCCCGCATGTTTAGAAAGGGCAAAGAAATCTCAGAGGCCAATCCTTAATACTGTAGGAAAGAAGAGACTTCATGTAATATCTATTTCTGTCAAAGCTTTATTATCTCCTACAGTGGGTATGAGATCCCTACATCTTTTCTGCCTTTTCAAGCTGTTTTTTAATGCTTTCTGGTTCTAGACATAGCTGGCTGGGTGACTTTGAGCTAATCTCTCTCTCTCTCTCTTAGTCCAAGCTACTGTACAGGGTTGTTGTGGGGAAAATAGGAGGAAGTAGTATAATCAGTGGAATGGCTTGCCTTCAGAAGTTGTGGGTGCTCCATCACCTGAGGTTTTTTTAAAGAGATTGGACACCCATTTGTCTGAAATGGTATAGGGCCGTGATGGCGAACCTATGGCACACGTGCCAGAGGTGGCACGCAGAGCCCTCTCTTTGGGCACACACGCCGTCGCCAGCTGCACTTCTGGTTTCCGGTGCGCGCATGCGTGCTGGCCAGCTAGTCTTTGCGTGTGCTGGAATCCCGGAAACCCGAAGACCAGGTAGCCGGTGCGTGCATGCGCACTGGCCAGCTGGCCTTCGGGTTTCCGGGGCTCCGGCATGCGCGAAGACCAGCTGGCTGGCGCACGCTGGAAACCAGAAGACCAGATGGCCGATGCGCACGTGCACCGGCCAACTGGTCTTCGAGTTTCCGGGGCTCCGGTGCGCGCATGCGCACGCACACACATGCACATTCCAGTTTGGGCACTCGGTGCCGAAAAGGTTCACCATCATTGGTATAGGGTCTCCTGTTTGAGCAGGGAATTGGATTAGAAGACTTCCAATGTCCCTTCCAACTCTGTTATTCTGTTATTCTGTATGTTCAATGACCCAAGTTACTTATACAGTATGTCACAGAAGTGAATACACCCCCTCACATTTTGTAAATATTTAAGTATATCTTTTCATGTGACAACACTGAAGAAATGACACTTGGCTGCAATGTAGTGAGTATACAGCTTGTATAACAGTGTAAATGTGCTGTCCCCTCAAAATAACACAACACACAGCCATTAATGTCTAAACTGCTGGCAACAAAAGTGAGTACACCCCTAAGTGATAATGTCCAAATGGGGCCCAAAGTGTCAATATTTTGTGTGGCTACCATTATTTTCCAGCACTGCCTTAACCCTCTTGGGCATAGAGTTCACCAGAGCTTCACAGGTTGCCACTGGAGTTCTCTTCCCCTCCTCCATGACGTCACGGAGCTGGTGGATGTTAGAGACCTTGCACACCTCCACCTTCTGTTTCAGGATGCCCCACAGATGCTCAATAGGGTTTAGGTCTGGAGACCTGCTTGGCCAGTCCATCACCTTTACCCTCAGCTTCTTTAGCAAGGCAGTGGTCGTTTTGGAGGTATGTTTGGGGTCATTATCATGTTGGAATACTGCCCTGCGGCCTAGTCTCCAAAGGGAGGGGATCATGCTCTGCTTCAGTATGTCACAGTACATATTGACATTCATGGTTCCCTCAATGAACTGTAGCTCCCCAGTGCCGGCAGCACTCCTGCAGCCCCACACCATGACATTCCCACCACCATGCTTGAGTGTAGGCAAGATACACTTGTCTGTGTA
>QLTV01004098.1:2466627-2477774 GCA_003457575.1 Thermophis baileyi
CCAAAAAAGCTGAAAACAAGATGGCGACGCATGCGCAGTGCCAGAAACTCGGCTTCTGCGCATGTGCAGAAGAAAAAAACCCGGGAAAAAATCCCCCCCCCAAAAAATCCCCCCCCCCAAAAAATTCCCAATAGTCTTCAGCCTTAATCTATCTACAAAACAAGCCCACTTCCATATCATGGCAAAACTAGAAACTGGGCACATAAAAACCATGTTATACAGGAAACTTACAGATCTAGATGCATACTGTGTGCTTCAGTTTCCATTCAGAATACATCAAATATATCATCTATACCCAGGGTGTCAAATTCGATTTCATTGAGGGCTGCATCAGGGTTGTGTTTGACCTTGGAGGGATGGGGGATGGGGTGAGGCCTGGCCAGGGGTGGGCGTGGCCAGGGGGCATGGGCATGGCCATGGTGGGCGTTTGACACAGTTTCAAGATGCATTTTTTCCCCTTTGCATTCAAAACAGCTATTCCAGACAAAGGGAGATTTACTTTCTGGCACAAATAGTCTTAATTCCATAGTGTATAGATTAAAGACATGTAGAGTCCCCAGTTGCTATGGGGCTTGATTATTTTGTATAGGAGCAGAGCATAAATGAACTGACAATTTCTCCAGATGTCTCTAAAAACTGTCTGTCCAACAGTCTATCAATCTTTGTTACTACCTCTGACACACCCTAGAGGAGGACTTAATTTTAGTAATAATTTACAAAATTGATATACCACCCAATTCTCAATGACCCTGGGTGGCTCACAACAATCAAAAAATTTACAATTAAATCAATCACAGGTAAAAGATTAAGATAAAAGATGACCCTCAGTGATACAAGGGGACTCACTCTCTCTCATCAAAGACCTGAGTGAAGAGCCAGATGTTTTTGGCTCTTCTGAACAACAGCCATCCAGATCTTGGAGGATACCTAGTTCTAGTTGGCAGATGCTGCTAAAGAGAAGGTGAAGAAGGTGCTGCCTCCTGCAGCACTCTGCCTCCTGCCCGCGGGGCTGGTCTGGAAATATCAAAGGACCAGCCCGCAGTGCCTCTGCCGGCCAAAATGGGGTGGGGGTGCATGTCCCCCCCGTGGCCAGTTTTTCAGCCTCCAGAGCCTCCTGCAGCACTCTGCTGGCCGAAAACGGGCCACGGAGGGAACTCGCATGGTCCCCCGCGGCCCGTTTTGGCCGTTAGAGGCACCGCGGGCCGTTCCTTTGATATTTCCAGGCCGGCCCCACGGGCCAGATCTAAGCACTCTGTGGGCCACATCCGGCCCGTGGGCCTTGAGGTTGACACCCCTGATCTATAACTATATCCATACAGCCACATTTGTTTTAAGTCAAAACAGGAAAAAGCCTTAGCAAATGCCTACCTAACTATTTAAGCTTAAGTGGAGGTAAGTTGCATTTGCTTAGATTATCGAAATGACCCTCATAGGCTTATCTAACTAGAGGTAGAATGGATTACTTTACAGGTCAGCTGTGTGTTCACTCTGATACATTAGGGATCTCTAGAAGCTTGGCCTGCTGGAGATGCCCATTACAGAATCAGATAATAAAGCAGTAATTTAAAAAGCCTGAAAATTAGACTGGCAGGTGTCTGGGAAATTAATGATAGCTACATCTAAAACAGGGTCGGTTGGCTAACACTGTCTAAAATGAAAGATATTCAGTGAAGCAATAATTCAATCTAAAATCAAAACGTAAGGGTGAGGGGAGGAATATGCAGCCACAGAACTAAAGCTTTCAAAAAAATCCAGTTTTCCTAAAAAAAAAAAAAATACTATTTGATAATAACCATATTCGCATTTCATAATAATGGGAATAATAATAATAACCATATTCTTCATTTTAACACGACAGATAGTGAACTTGTTCCAAATAAAAACATTGAGCCATAGCATGTCCCATAATTTCAACCACCTCTACAAATTTGTACTCCCCAAATAAAATCAAACGTGAGCAATTTTATCAGTAAAAGCTTGCAAATTCATCTGCAATAAAGATACCTCATATTTTAGAAATGGTTTGGGGGAAGGGCATAGGACATTTTACTTGGAATAAATCCACTGAATGAGATTTGCTAGATAAATGGCAATGGAGAAGCTGTTAATACTATTACAGCAACAAGATAATCTGATACTATCTTAGAAATAGCCAATCTGGTGACCTTATCATATGACTTCTGCCCGGGCCATCACACAGCTCCATTATGTGTAGTAATCAAGACTTCTTCACTCATGGTTAGTCATCTCTTGCTTGGACCTGTACAAGCACTTTACATGGGCTATTCTTAAAGAACATTTGGAAGCTACAGATGATTCAGAATGCAGCAACTTGAGTAGTCATGGGGACACCTTAATTCAGTCATATAAGCCCACTACTTTAGGATTCAATTTGATATGCAATTTCAGGTTCTAGTTGGCACCTTTAAAGCCTTCATAGCTCAGGACCAGGTATCTTTGGGACCACCTGTGTATCTACACATCCAATAATATCTCTATGTCTGCATTCTGGGAATGTCACCAAAAGCATCACAGAAGTGAGCTTTGTCAATTGCTACCCCCCTTCTATACCATTCCCCCTGAAATCCCCCCCACAAAAAAAGAAAAAAATAGTTTTAGAGTTTTAGGAAGGCCATTAAAATGTGGCTTTTTCAGCAGACCTTGGGAGTTGGGAAATTCTAATGTTATTCCCTCTGATTTTGAAGTATTTGTTCAGTGTAACTGACATTTCCAGAGTTTATATCTATAGACATATTCTGATTTTTGTATTGGAATTTTGTTAGTCTCTCTGTGTCTCTTCTCTCTCTCAGAAAGCCCTGCGTGCTCTCCTTGGGGTTTTTCACTACCCGTTTTTCTTTCTTCCTTTTGGAAATCTGGGCTGGCTGAGGAATGAGCACAACCGACAACGGAGGCTTCCCTCCTCCTCCCCCTCCTCCTCTAGTGTGCACCCTCCCGGCCCCACCACAGCTGGCCAGGGGGCCGCGAGAGGAGGAGGGGGAGGGGAGGAAAGCCTCTGCCGCGGGTTGCAGCGGGCAGGCCATGGAGGGGGTATCTTCCCACCGCCCCACACCAAAGGAAAGCCAGCCGGGCTTCTCCTTCCCTCCTACCCTTCCCCCTGCTCCCTTCTCCCCACTCAATCCTACTTCGGGACAGAGAAGCGCGCACTGACCCTCCGGCGCTTGCCTGCAACTCTCTGTGCTCCTCCAGGCCTGGCTTGCTGAGGGTGGGGGAGCAGCCCTGATGCCACTGCTTCCCCCCACACGGCCCCAGCCATCGCTGCCTGGGGAAGGAACAGGAAACAGAAAGCGGCGCGTTTCAACGGTGGCGAACAGCGTTCCGCTGCAAGAGCCGGGCCAGGCCTCTCTGCCGTCCAACTCACCAATAGGGCCGCTTCTGCCAGGCCATCTCCCTCCCGCTGGGCTGTTGTGCTCAGTGCTCGGTGGGGGAGGGGAGCGCTTCCCCACGCTGCCCCCTTCTTTCTCTTGGCCCCGCCGACAAGGGAGGAGGAAGGCCAGGCTTGGGGGATGGCCCCCATCCCACAAGATCCGCCCCCGCCATTCTCTCCCAGCCCTCTTTGCTGGCAGCAACAGCAAATGTACCACAATGAAGGCGGAATGCTGTTGCCACGCAAAGGCAAGTAGAGGGGCACTTCGCTCCCGCACTAAGGTTCCGGCCATGCCACTGCCGTGACAGGATGATGGCTCTTTCATCCCTCTGCTGCGACAGGGTGACAGGGAGCCGCAGCAGAGGGCCCAAAGAGCCGCATGCGGCTCCAGAGCCGCAGGTTGCAGATCCCTGGTTTAGCATCATCTGATCATACTCACTAAGTAGATTCAATTCTTTGTATCAAAAGAGGTACTCCTCAACTTATAACCATAATCAAGCTCGGAATTACAGTTGTAAGTTGTGTGGGTCATTAATTGACCAACTCAATTTTACAAACAATTTTTCCAGCAGTCCTTAAGTGAATCAGCATGGTCATTAAGCGAATATGTGGCTGTTAAGCAAACTCATTATCTGCAATAGGTGTTTTGCTTTTTTTTTGTTGGAAACCAGAAGCAAATACCGTTTTCCAGCAGGAAAAAAAAACCATAAATGAAGGTCATTTGATGAGAGGACACTGCAAACAGCCGTAAATGTGAGCCAGTTGCCGAATGCTCCAAATAGGAATACATGACTGTGGGGAGGGAAGAATCAGAATTTCAGATCCAGATCGTAACTCCCTTTTTTTGGATCTCTATTCAGAATATTTCATTTCCTTTTATTTAAAGTAATACTAAAGATTACATTTAATATATATTGAACTAACCCCAAATTGGTAGATTTATTGCAAGAGAAAATGTTTGAATATATACAATGTTATCCATGAGTATAAGGACAACACACACATAATAGCTAGAGGGTTCTTACTTTCCAAGGTCTTCTGATTCCTTTGAAAAAATCTGGCATCCACAGTGGAAGAACAACTGCTTCTCTTAATAATTTTTTGGCTTCTTCTAAATCTGCGATATCATCCCTATGGAAAATAAAACTCAGTTTTAGAAAGATAATATACCTTTTTTTTTGCAACAACAAATATACAAATAAATGTTAAATGCTTGCACTTCATTGATAAAATATATAATGACAAGTTCTTGCACAGGATGCTAACACAATTCAGTGTTTTGAAAAATGACCTTCCATTTAAAAGACATGCGGAAAATGACTTGCAGCTAATCGCGGAACAGAATGTTCAGTTTAAAAATAGGTTTCTTGAAAACATGATTATCAAGGCAACACCTAAAAAGCTTTTCAGCATTGTTGCACATTTTAATGAGTGTCTGTAATGAGCCTTTTGTTCGTGGTACTATTTAGACATGAAGTGTGCTTCGTAAGCAAAATAGCACTCACAATTAGCTCAAGAGGTTTTTCTGCTGTAACAGAACTGGAGTGAACAATTCTAGTCTGATATGGATCTGCCATATGGACTTGCCTCATGTCTGCTTTCTAGATTTGGCTACCGTCGCCAAACTCTAGGGTGATGCTCAAAGCTGGCCCATCTACTGAGCACTTGAAAAACCTATATCTCCTTAGTCTTTCAATAATTCCGTTTTAGTCATATTAATTATTTTAGTCAAGGACAGGAAATCTGCATACCTCTGCAGCCCAGGACCCAATATATGAGTAAAGTAAACCAACAATGGTTTGGCAGATTAAAGACAATTAAGATATTGTTATTTTAGGGACAGGCAGAATGAATAGGAGGAAACCCTGGACCACGTTCAGAATTTCAAATGACAGAATTGCTACTTTTCAGGCAGCTCCTTAAAATACTACAAAGTCCAGTTCTCTGTGATCCACAGAGAAAATGAATAATATGGGAAATGATACTGAAAGATAAAGTTCTTAGGTGCTCACATAGCTCACCTGCTAACTTAGATAGAAACACAACGGCTGCTAAAATAACTTGAGAATTAAAGATATTTCTGGAAATCTTATTTGAGCTATTTTCAACCCTTTTTCAGTTTCACATGTTTATGATCCCATCTAGACTTAACAGTAATTACTGTACTATTATGGGTGCCTTGTGAAGAGCTATAATGCTTTAAGGCTAAAGTATCTCCATATGGTGTCTGTAACTTGCAGATTTCTCCAAGTAGATATTTATAGCTGTATAAACAGCTGCTAACAGCACAATCTTCCATAAAACAATATGCAATAATACATTTAAAATTTAACATCATCACACTTTTATGTAATGATATAGAAAATTATTGGTAATTATCAGTTTTTCAAATCTCAAAATTCTATTATGCATGCTTCTCTTATTCAGAAGGCAAGATTGTCAGAATAACATACTCAATATACAAACTGACCAAAGGATTTTAGCTGATAAAACACTATTCCTATTTGATCTTCTCTTGACAATTATTTGCTATTTTAAATGTCATGCATCTATGAAAGATTATTCTATCCTTTTAAAACAGGAAAAGTGCTGCAAAGATATCCGAAGTGTTATCCAAAATAACCCAAGATATGTAAGAAATAGTTGTTATTATGTATTATACTCTCAGTTTATTGTTCTGCATTTGGACTAATCCATCAAGCCCTACAAAACCATTAATCTTTAATGTGCAACAAATCTCTTGAGTTTTTTTTTTTAATACCAGCAGTTACTACAAAATAAACACAATCATTGCCCAAATGTCAACATCTTCTGGATATGTATCCACAATAAATATTAATATATCTCATTTTACAGAAGAATTACTATACCAATGAATACTCAGATTTCTTGACACAATATCTCTCTCAAGAGCTTCAACCAGATCTTTATCATAACCTGTTCCATCAAATTTCTGAATTTCACTGTCACCACCACCATCCTGGGGGATCTTCTTTCCCTGGATAAAGGAGTTAGAAGCACGTAAGTATTCATCTATATTTCTTTTTCTTCTCTTAAACAATTACCTGGGTTCTACTCAGATAAATTTGATGAATTGTAGTTGTGGGATGAAGGAACCAAAACCAGTAACCAGCCATCATAAATACCAGGGATTTCCAATATTATCTTTCATGAAAAATGGAAATTTGAAAGGAGATCTGAAGGCCAGATGACCATTGTGGGAGGGACAGAATAAGTAGCACTCAGGAGTTGTTCAGATATGCCCAGCTTAATCAGAACAGAACAGAATTATTTTCTGAGTAATACTCTTTTTTTTTCTTCTTTTGAGGACTGTATTTCCTTTGAGTTACTTTCAAAACACAAATGCCTACTATATGCAAGACCGAATCCACCTAACGTTGGCAAATATATTATTAGGGGGAGGGAGGGGAGGAAGGAAGGAAGGAAGGAAGGAAGGAAGGAAGGAAGGAAGGAAGGAAGGAAGGAAGGAAGGACTGACTCTATTTCACTTGTTTCTGGACTATTTATAAATTAAACATAGCATATTGGGATGATGATAGGGTAGTAACTAAGTGACAAAGAGCTGGCTCTACCCCTTGCCCTGTCTGAGACACCACCTAAATGCAAGACTAAGAGTGCAGATACTTCTTGGCTTACCCATTCTGAGAGCACAGTCCCAATTTCTTCTCAGTCTAGAGCCAATTGTCTTAGTATCTGTGATGAACCAGTGAACATCAAAGCTTTATAATCTATGTCTGTGCCTATGCCTGGCTGAATCTGGCAAACTGCTGCCCTAATTCCAACACTTGCTCTCTTGGTGTGTGTGTGTGTGTGTGTGTAGTGAATGTGGTGTTTTCTACTGTTCTGGACTACAGTCAAGGTGGCACCCTTCCTTTCTTGTCTGTTGCCCATCTGTTTAGTCTGCTTTCACCTCATGTCATTATCACAAAAAATGGGCAGAGAGCAATGCCTCCTTCGCTTGACCTTGATCTCACCAGTCAATAAACATAAGCCTGTATGGCTTATTCTTTCCTTTATAAAGCATTCTTGTGAGTTACAGAAAATGCCTTCAGGGTGCCACAGGATATAAGTTGGAAACCTCTGTTCTAGACCCTTACCTTTTCATCTTTCCCTTTTCCTTTAGATTCCCTTTCTCGACTACTAGCAGGTTTTTCATTTTTTGATATTGGTTGAGCTCTGCCCACAGGTCCCCGTTGTAATCCTGGCAATTCTCTCCGCAGAGGTTTCACTTCTCGATTGGGCCGTTTTATCTGAGGTGGGACTCTGTGTCATGTGAAGGAAGCACACAAGAAACTGCTAAGATGAGTAAAAGTATTTCCATCTTGTATTGCTATTCAATTTCATTCTTCCCAACACAGTGTCCTCCAGATACCGATACATATATACTATATCCAGAATTTCAAAGCAGCATAGCCACTACTGAAAACTCTTATGAACTCAGTTTTGAAAGGTGCCACAACTGAGGAAAGCTGCTCAACTCTGGGGGAAAGCAAATGTTCAAATTGCATATTCTGATCTCTAAGGAGCCAGGTACGGCTATGCTTTGTGGCGGAGGGTATGCTACCTCACAGCTACACAGTTCTTTGTATCCACTTAATCCCTTTCATCTCTTTTCATTGCTGTGCAGATGATGATGATAGAACTTAAGTGAAGATATTGAAAAACTACATACACATCTCACAAAATGGAGCAGGAATTAGGAAATTGGGAAAATTGTAGAGACAGAGACAGATGCTAGAAAAAAAAAGTAGAAAGATGAAAAAAAATAAGGCTTAGGAGTTAGCAATACAGTCTGATAACAACAAGGACAAGAAAGAATTGGACCATGGAGCTTGTTGGAGCACTTAGCCCCAGCAAGACTTGCAAAAATGTATCCCAATTTAAACGCTAATTGCTGGAAATGTAAAAAAGTGCAAGGTACCTTCTTTCATGTATGGTGGCTCTGTCCAGAAATTAAAAAATATTGGATTAAAATACAAAAATCGCTAAATGAAATTACGCAATGCAAAATAGAATTGAAGCCTGAATTGTTTCTTCTGGGGATCATTAAAGGAAAATATCCTAAAAAGATTAAATATCTGATTATCCATATTATTACAGCAGCGAGAATTGTATTTGCACAAGCTTAGAAAATGTCCACTATACCGACAGAGGATGTAATAATCCGGAAAATTTTTGAATCTGCAGAAATGGACAAACTTACTATAGAATTAAATAATAAGGAAGACTCGGAATATTACTCAATTTGGGAAAAGTGGTATCAATGGATAGAAAATAAAAATAGGAAAGATATAGATCAAAATAAGACATAAATTGTATTTATATATATTTGATCAAACAGGAATATCTGAGAATATAAGAATAGAGTTAAGATTTGTGTACTGTCATAACGATGTTGAATTGTTCAATTTTTATGGACGTATTTTCGTCACAGAAGTATTTGTATATTTCAAATGTTAATAAAGGGTTTTTTTGGGTGGGGAAGAAAGAATTGGACCAGAAGTTCAATTCAGGCATTGCATCAAACTGTAATTAAGAAAACTTAGCTACAATTCTGTGTGAACTCCAAAATAAATTAAGGTTTTCAACAGTCCAGCATACTGGAATCTAGGAATTGTGGTTAGAAGTGGTTTTGAAAAAAATAGTATTTTGGTAAAATCTTCCATGAAAATCTGTAATTATAACTGAAGTTCCATTTTTAGCGACCATCATACTAACAGCAATAGTCAGCAGAAAAAAACAGACCTTAACATTATATTTGTAATGCAAACTAGCATACTAGGTTATGAATAACAGTTCAAATGTTTGATGTGATTCTATAGTCAATGCTCACATTTTAAAAAGGGAAAAGGAGGAATAAGGTAAAACAGCTCTTTTCTCAATCATTATACTACTTTCTCTCAAAAACGTAGTTGCTACTGCCTGCAAGTAAACATGCCATCCTATTTAAACCCAATTACCTGTGCTCAGCTGGAACAGGAGGTGGCCACACAATTGGATCTCTAAAATGTTCATCTTGATAAGATACAGAAATATCTGTAGGCTTGTCTATTTTAAAACTCTCTAAGGTGTTGACAATGCTCTTTACTTGTTCAAATTCTTCTAATAATTCTTGCCGAACCTGAAAAACAAATAAATGTGAAGCCGTTCAAAAATTAAATTGCAAGATATTATAGCATGCAGTTTAAAGTAGAGCAGATAAAACTGCTGTTGGTATAAACAAAAGCCAAACTGGAAGGGAACTGTTGATTTCTGGTATTATTTGCACAAGGCAAACTAAATTGGATAAAACTCAAATCACTCTAATACAAGGGCTGTGCCAATCTAAGATCTGCATCATACCTGTGTTTTTATACACCTCATATGAGCAACCGGATAGGACTGCCCATTTGCTTATTGTTTGTTTTAACCAGCAGAGCTGGAAGATTTACAACATAAAGTGAATTTTACAATACTGCTAGATAAAACTTTCCCCTTAATTTTCAATTAGAAACACAACTCCCCAGGCCCCTGCTATGTACCCCAGAAACCCCACCTCCCTCAGTTTTGCTTCCTTTTGCCAGCAGATCAAAATTGCCACAGCCACTGCTGCCAATCACAGTAGAATAGTGAGTTTCTCCCTCTTCCCCAGAAAGGGGGGGGGGGAGCCCATAGCTTTATTCTTATTTTTGAGCAGAGGTTCTAGAAATGTCTTGCTTTACTGCCAATGGTACAAAGTGCAGCAGAAAAGAAGATTCATATGAAATTATCACATAAATTTCCTTGCAAATTTCTTGCAAGGAAAAATAGATTCGGTTACAAAGATTCCTTTCATGTAGCCCCTATTGCTAAGTGCTGTAGAGCTTAGTCCTCTTCCTGCTAACTATTTGAGAGATGGAGAGGTAGCTGAGCATTTTCCTGAATATTCAGATGTTTTAAGTGAATATTGGGAAGCGTTACTTGCTTTCTCAGGCTTCAAGAAGTCTGTAAGATAGGGGCTGTTTGTGTAAAAACCTGGGTGTATAAATATATGGCTATATATTTGTGGCATGTACATTTTTGTATTTCCATGTGTATTAACATGTAGGGAGGTTACACATTTTAGGTTATACATTTTAAATGTGTACACATTTCAAATGTACAAGCATAAGCATTGATTTGTTGAGCTCAATGGCAGGTGTGCCTATTCTCCGAACCCCCCAGGTTCATAAGCATGATTTGATGTCAATTCCTTGAAAAGACTGCCTTAAACCTTTAATTCTCACTCCTAATCAAAGCAATTTTAATCAAAGCAATCAATTGCATTTTCTCCTAACTTATGTTCATCTCTTCATCGCTATTTCTTTCTGGCATTTAACTCTTTGACTTTATTGAATTTACATTTAGAGGTATGCACAAAAAGGAGAATATATTTTCTTTCAAACCCAGAAGAAATCATTACATTCTTGTTTTGCCAGGCTATTTTGGGACAATCATTACAGTTTAGTTCACTGGAGTTGGGAGGCTAATAAATTCAAATAAATATATAAATAAATACAGGTCAGCAGACATTTATATTTGTTGTTCCAGGTTTGGGGTGACCAATATCCAGAGAAATCCTTGCGTGATTTCATGAGGCAGATGCCAGGCTTCAGGTAGCAACCTGGACTGAAACTGATTACTGTAATTCCAACAAGTTTGACTTCAAATTCATACAATTACTAAGGAGGCTGAAATAAAAAGAATTATGGTGAATACCAAACAAATCAGAAACATATATATA
>QLTV01004098.1:2486758-2501247 GCA_003457575.1 Thermophis baileyi
CATCAGGCTTTCCTTTTTGGGATAAAACATAATATAAGTATAGAAATGAATAAAACAATAAGTCAAAGAAATTAAAGACATAAGATAAGAAAAATGAAAGGATTCTAGCTAAAGAAAAATGAAAGGATTCCACTATACCTCTCCTTATCTTTCTACCACTGCAAACCATCTTTGCATCCATTCCACCACATCTGTTTTATACATTGCCTTTCTTGACTGTCTTTATGAGCTCACTAATTTCTTCTAACCACAATTTTCTTCTCTTTCCTAGAACACATGAGCTAATTGGGGTAAAACTACGATGGGCTGCACTTGTGGCATACTAGCCAGAATGCACCAAAACTGACCAGTACAGTATTTTCTTTAGTTTTAGCAGGGATTGCTGCTGAGTGGGCAGGTATATAAGTAAAACTGATATCTACACCTTCTCTATCTTCCTAAAATTCATTATGTGAAAAGTATTATGTTTGTTGACTTAAGATATTAAGAAAGTAAATAGGTTGGAATTATGAAAAGTTTTGCCAAATAGGGAATTGAAATTTGAATGCCGAATACAAAATAAACAGTATGTGATAGACATCAAACACATCTGTTAATAAACAGAATGCGTACCGTAGCAAATGGTTCAATATAAAATTGGGAGCAAAATTACAAAAGTGTGATGATGTCCTTGGTTATTCAGGGTATTTATATATAAATATAATATAATATTATGTATGTATGTATATATTTCCTTCAAATACAGAAGGAATGCTTATGGTGATGTTTAAAGGTGTTTCGGTTGGGAAGATAAATGTACATGTATTTGTGTGTGCAAACATTATCATGTTATTGGCTGAGAACCCAAATAATCTGCAACAAATGTTAAAGTATGGATTTGAAAATTAATGTACTAAAGACCAACATACAGTAATTGTGACTGATGGAAAAAGGAGTCAATGATTGCATGTTATAGAAATGAGGCAAAAAACTAGAACATGTATAATGCTGTTGATCTGTTGTGTGTTGTTGAAAGAGACAAGTTCTTGTGTGCAAGAAAGTGCTTCTGTCCACTGTGATACATAGAACTTCTGCCCACCCTGTTCCATAGAAGTGAGAGTTGGGTATATCAAGAGAAACATAAAAGAAAATTGAGTGCAGTGAGAATAGAGTATTTAAGATGTAGTAAAACAATAAAACATAGGCTCAATAATGAATGGGTGATGAATGGACACAATAGTGAGCAAGCAAGCATGAAAGAAATGTACTGAAGAAAAGTCCAAATTGTAAACTGGTCTTAAGAAGGAGTGAACACGTCAAGGGAAAGAAGACAGAAAATAATAGATGGAGTTCATAATATCCTCAAAGAGATGAGACTTTTACAGAACAAAAGGCAATGTATAAAGTTGTATAGATATGGTGAAATCAATTGATTGTTGGATTACATGCCATTGAATTATTTCAGACACCTTGCGATCCATGGGCTGAAATAAAGGATGGTTGCAAAGACAGAAAAAACATGGAGCCTATGTTTTTGTGAGATGAGTCGTCATATAAATATGATACATAAATTAATAAAAGTGAAAAGCAGAATTTCCTTTCTTATCTCATGCCTGTAATTTCTTTTGCTCATTATTTTTACTCCTTTATTTATTGGCTTCATATAACCTTGTTTTATCATGAAAGTGAGCATCATGATTGGTATGTAACTCCTCTTGTCCCCACTATTCCTTTCGATTTGCAGTTATTGCAATACTGCTCATTAACTTTGTCTCCTCACTTATCACTGTATCATATTCATCCTGATAATCTCTGATCCTGCAGCACAGGAGCCACCCTGAAAAGTACTGCATTGGCAGCCCCTGTGTATACTGTGCCACTAGCTGAGAATGGAGGGAACTGAGTCTACAGGACGTCAGACTGGAGGAGGAAATCCCAAATGATCAGGCCTTAAAACTGACACCCCACCCCGCCCATCATTAAAGAGGGACTTCTCTGCGCCGTTATAATTGGGACCCAATCCTAGTTACAATTGCTCCGCGCCGAACTCCATCCATTACACAGGTAAAACATGTCTTTCCTCACCCTCCCTTAGAATAAGCAACTGAGCATCCCAAACCTGATCCCCCCCCCCATTCCACAAAGGCACATGGAAATCGCCGGCATCTGTAGTCCTTTGAAGCCCGCTCTCTTCGAGCAGCCAGACAAATCGACCGCCAGCGAGACTACAACTCCCATCATGCTTCTCGAAAAGAAAATCTTTTCTTTCCAAGGGGCCCCTCTGACTTGCTCACCTGGGGAGGAAAACGTCTGTTACGAATTCCAGGGGCTCGCGATTCCGAGCGGGGAGGGCGGGTATCGCATCCTCCGTCTTCGAAGCTAATCCTTGGGTCTAAAAAGCAAAAAAAAAAAAAAAAAAGGATGGAGCTGCTGGGCCTACGGCAGGGAGGGGCCACCGCCTTCGCGTGCTCGTGCGCGCAGGGCGCGGAAAGAGAGGAGGGGGGGGCACCGCCTTCTGGGTCCCTCGGCCAGTTGGCGCGCGTGCGGGACAGTAGCGATGGCGATTGGTTACCATGGAGGCAGAGGGAAGGCGGGTTGAAACCTCCTGACGCTCCTCCCCCTATTGGCGGGAGGGAGACCCGAATCTTTGCTGTGGAGCCGCTTCCCGGCACCGTCCAAGATTATTGTTTTTTTCTCCTTGTCAGTGCTTTCTTCCTTCAGCCTGAAATGAACTCCACCACAAAATTTTTCCGCGTGTATACAGAAAATTGCTCTTTTTTTTATTGGTGTGTGAATACACACTGCCTTAAAGCATTTGGGAGTTTTTTGTGGACCTAGTCAGTTGGAACTCCTTCATATTAAAATAAACTATAACTAAGTGCAATATGGGAATGACACCAGTGAGGCCAAGTTTTGCCTCATGGTTTGTTGAATAATTCAGAGTTGGCTGAGTTCATATGGTACCTTAAACTAGGAATGTAAAAGGAATGTGAACCTGGAGCCCCAATTCAGACCAATGGCTTGGATAGCATAAAAGCCTTCTCAGTCCAGCCATGGGGTGGCATCTGCAGCAAACCAGAATGAGCAAATGCGTAAACCCTGCAACAGTCTTGACACCTAACACAAGTCTTAGAGTCTTAGTGGACAACCAATTAAATATGAACTAACTGTGCGGCGGCAGCAAAAAAAGCCAATGCAATCCTAAATTGCATTAACAGAGGGATACAATCAAGATCAAGTAAAGTACTAATACCACTCTATAAAGCCTTAGTAAGACCACACTTAGAATACTGCATCCAGTTTTGGTCACCACATTATAAAAAAGATGTTGAGACTCTAGAAAGAATGCAGAGAAAAGCAACCAAGATGATTAGGGGACTGGAGGCTAAAACATATGAAGAACGGTTCCAGGAACTGGGCATGGCTAGTCTAGTGAAGAGAAGGACCAGGGGAGGCATGATAGCAGGCTTCCAATACTTGAGGGGCTGCCACAGAGAGGAGGGGGTCAAGCTATTTTCCAAAGCACCTGAAGGCCAGACAAGGAATAATGGATGGAATAATGGAAACTGATCAAGGAGAGATTCAACCTAGAAATAAGGAGAAATTTTCTGACAGTGAGAACAATCAACCAATGGAACAGCTTGCCTTCAGAAGTGGGAGCTTCATCACTGGAAACTTTCAAGAAGAGACTGAACTGCCATCTTTCAGAAATGGTGTAGGGTCTCCTGCTTGGGGGGGGGGTTTCCATCTCTTCCAACTCTGTTAATTTGTTAAATCTGTTACAGTACGCCCATTCTTTCAGCATTTGAAGATGACCATACACATAAATCCTCTTAATACACTGAGGCAGGCATTCACCGCTGGTTCTGTTCAGCAGTATTGGGCTTCAGGGTTTAGTGAACAGATTTCCTGATGTTTTGCCGACAACCATGACTCGCATCTTCAGAGGATGATGCCAGCCACAGTTGGCGAAACATCAAGAAATCTATTTTTAAAATCGAAGTCACTAAACCCTGAAATACAACAAGGTCCAACCTCTTTAATTTTCTTTATCTGTTCACTGCTTCTACTACCTGTTTACTGGAACAGTGGTGACACTAATAAAATAAGTACAAAGTAAATATGTTAAACCAAAAGTGGGATTTCCTCTTTTTGGCTAGTAGCCACACCAACCTTTGAACAGATGGTCACAAAATGCCCAGTATGTAATGGAAGTGTCACACTTTGCATCAGATGTTAATAAACCCCGGAGACTGGGATCACACAGGATGCAAAGCAAAACCCAAACAAATTCAAACAAACCAAATGATGATTAGTATATGTATAGCCATTTAACTTCAACATCCAGTCTGCCTCCTAATAGGATCTTCTGAATTGCGTTAAACTTTCCATGTGATTACTGTATAAACATAGTAAAAACATTGTTTCTTTATAGAACTATGTCAATTCTGTACTTGAATAATTAACCATTATTACTTAAATTTCCCCTGAAGCAGATAATGGATTCCTGCATTTAATAATTTTAAATGTCTTTACAAATTATAATCATGCACTTTTTAATATAATTTTAATTGCTTTTTAAATAATAAAAGTATAATCATGCACTTAATAATTTCAAATATATCACTAATTGAAAATAAAATAATAAAATTCAAGACATGTTTACCCAGAAATAAGTCCCACTGATTTCAGAAAAGTGTACACAGCCCACATTCATATATCATGCAAGCCATGGTTTGTATTTACCCTAAGGTTTTCAATAAAATACAATTGCCTAGATTGAAATACAGTGCCAAGCCACAGATCAGATGGAGGCATTTTTTTCAGCTTGGGGCTCTGCTTCTTCTTTCTTCCTTGTCTGGGAACCTCAGGGAATATGGCTGTTAATGTTATCATATTATCAAACTGGACAGAAATATTAAATGTTTTCCAGACTGGGAGAAATGAAAAGAGTGAAATTGCTTCTCCTTTTGCTCTTTAAAATCCCTCCAAAGTAGAAAATCATTCCAATTTAGGGCAAAGTAATTCATAAAACATCTGTTATCTGGGACTCAATCCTACATACTTGTGTTGTAGTGCATATCGTAGATCTGGCTGGCAGAAGAGGAAGAATTTAACTTTTCGCAGATCTGTCCTTTAAGTTTCTACCTGGTTCAGCAAGTTAGGACTGGAGGAGAGAGAGGTGTGCCATTTGAGAGTCACCCAGTTTTGAGTAAATGGAGCTATGTTTAGGTTGCCAAGACAATTTAAGCTGTTACAGTGCTATCTGCTCTGTTGCCTAATGGCCCGTCGCTGTTCCTGAACTGCCTGAGCTTTGGCATTACCAGACAATTCTTGTCTGAGGGATTTCAATGTCTATGCTGAACTTGTCCAGAGAGGAATGGCCAAGGACTTTTTGTACTCTGTGAAGACCATAAACTTATCTTAATTAGTTTGTGACCCCCTCCCCACCCCTTGTAGCAGGGCCCAGGCAATGGACATGTTAGTCCCTAGCAGGGGTGGGTTCCAACTTACCTTGCTGCCGCTTCGCTCCCTCCCACGCCGCCTGGGCGTGCCTCGTGGGCGCGCACGCATGCACAGTAACAAAAAATCCAAAAAAACGAAAACAAAGCCGAAAAAAAGATGGCGACTGCATGCACAGTGCCGGAACTCGGCTTCTGCACATGCTCAGAAGGGGGGGAAATTTAAAAAAAAAATCAAAAAAAAAATCAAAAAAAGATCGCGGCGCCCACGGACCAGCACCAACTGATCCGGTTCGGTGACGTCATTGTGATGTCACCAGCGGGCCGCTACTGGGTTGGGCGAACCGGTCCGAACCGGGAGGAACCCACCCCTGATCAGTTTTAGTCCATTTTAGTCAGTTTTAGTCCGACAACTGTTAGACACAGTTTGCAAAAGGAGATGTCTCATTAAAGTGATCTCAACCCATTAATTGCTTCCTGACACATGTCCCTCTGCCTCCACTGGAATCTCAGTGACATCCCACATCTGAGACAGCTTAAAAAGCCTCTGCTTAAGTTCTTCTATTTGGCTCAATGTTGGCTTAAGCGTATCACCAGACCTTACAATACCATACCCTGAAGTGGTATTTTCCCTAATAACTCACCTTTAAACACTGTATGATAGCAATTGATGAATGTGTATCAGGGAAGCAGCCAGGCCTAAAATGGTATGGTTTTGTGCCTGAAATGTTGAGATTCTAGGTGGTTCTGCTAATTTACTTCAGTCTGGTCCCCCACAAATTTACTTATGACTGTGGAACCAGCTTCCACAGCCACTTTTATCACGCACCAGGGCGATGATGATGATGATGATGATGATGATGATGATGATTTGTGAAGCCTTGAAATTGAGCAATCCCTGCCTGACTTAATGCACGTAATTGAAAGTGTGATTGAAAAAAACCAGTTTTTATATTTCTGTAGCTTGTCTGCCTATAGGCAATTCTATTTACAGTGGCTACTGCTCCTAGAAAAGCCCTGGATCCTCATTTTGTCTCTTCACATTGTGTTCTTAGGGGAACCTATAGCTATCACACCAATCCCCACAGAGATTTCTCATCGAAGCAGTTATACACTGAATTGTAACTTGGATATATAAATCCAGACAATCTCTAGATAACAATAGCACTTAGACTTACAGTATATAACGCTTCATAGTGCTTTAGAGCCCTCTCTAAACGGTTTACAGATGGCAGCTAAAAAGTCATAACTCTTTGCAGTCTCATAGAGATAAATAGAGTGAATAATGGACAAGATGATGTGAACAGATAGTCCTTGACTTATACTGTAATTAAGCCCAGAATTATAGTCATAAGTTCTTACCTTTGTTAAGTGGGTCATCATGTGACAGGACCCAATTTTATAACATTTTTTGCAGTGATCCTTGAGCGAACACCATGGTTGTTAAGTGAATGCATTGGTCTTTAAGTAAATCCATTATACCAATGGGCGTTTTTTGCCAAAAATCAGTAGTAAATGTGAGAAACTGGCAACAAACATCAAAAATCATGGTTATGTAATGCCGGTCACTGCAATCACCTGTAGAAGTGCCAAAATGCAATCATGTGACTGCAAGGGTGTGTGTGTGCAGCTGTTGTAACTTCAAAATCAGGTCATAAGTAACTTAACGATTGCTAAGAAACAGTCATAAAGTTGAGGACTACCTGTAATTTCAAGAAATATTTTTTTTAAATTTCATCAGCTGATGATATGGGAAAGAAGAAAAGAAGAAAGGTTACAGTAATCAGAACATTGATCATTCCATTGGAAGAGGGTTTTTATATGCTGAATAATGTTGGCTAGAGTTGGAATTTCAACAAAGAGAACTCCAAAGCACAGATGCTGCATGCTAAAGGTATAGAGACATATGTTCTGGCTATGTGTAAAGGCACACTGAGGGGGCAGCAAAATCTAGGGTGGCATTTTCTTTTGCGATCTAGGATGGGAAAAAAAACAGGGCAAACAGCTGTGTGTATGTGGCCTAAATCCTTAGTATGTGTTTATGATAAATCCCTGCAGTTTTCTTGGCAAGATTTCAGAAGTGGCTTGCCATTACTTATTTCCTAGGGCTGTGAGAAATTGATTGACCCAAGGCCACCTAGCTGGTTTTGTGGTTAAGGCAGGGTTAGAACTCATGGTTTCCTCGTTTCTAGCCTGGTGCCTTAACCACTACATCATACTGGCTTTCTGAGTTTCCTTACCGCACTTGAGGAATTTCTCACACTGCCTGTCAGCAATGCTGTCAGCACCCTGACTGAACTGTAAAATGCAGAGACATCTGAGCAGTTTTCATAATGTATTGGGCTCTCACTAAAACAAGGAAGATCACAGCTAACAACAATTTCTTTATTATATTCCAGGAAACAAGAAATAAGGTCAGCAATTTCTGTATGAAGAGAATGGTAGTTCAGAAGTTGGACAGGTCTCAAATCCTCCTTGTCCAGGGGTGGGTTCCGGTTTTCGTTGCTGCCGGTTCACTCAGGGACGCGTCATGTGCATGCTTTGCGCGCGTGTGTGCATGTGCAGTACTCAAAAAAGGCTTCTGCGCATGCGCAGAAGCAAAAAACAAGATGGTGCCTACGGCGCCGCCGAGAACTGGCTCGGGGCGTGGCAGGCCTGGGTCACTGCCAGTTCTAGCAACTCAGGCCGCCAAGTTACTACCAGTTCTATAGAACCGGTCCAAACCAGGAGGAACCCACCTCTATCCTCGTCCTCCTGTAGCAGCATCCCACAGAATGAGAGACTTGGATTTCCTATTTCTAATCCTCGTGGTGTTCATTCGTCAACCCCAGAAAAATGGGGAATCTGATGCAAGGATTTCTTCTCCCTTTCCACATCTTTCCTTCCATGCAGACTCTGGACCATAATAGTTCTCTGCCTGCTATCACTACTATCCCTGGATCCAAATTTGCTTGCCTTTCCTGGATAAGCTGACAATCGTCCCCATTCCTGCCTCCTTCCCTGCATAGTCTGGATGCACAAGGTCAGGCTAGCAGGACACCGTGAGCTATGATGGCAGCTGTTACTATAAAGATAGGGCAGCTAGAGAAAAGCACTCCACTCTGGAAGCAATTGCTGTGAATCTGTGGAAGCATAATGTCCTGCCTGCCTGCCAAAGTGTGTGACCAGAGCTGACCCTCCTTCTCAAGGCCCATTGCAATTCAGAGCTGTGTAGCTGCCCCAGTCAACCCAGTGCCAAGCCAGTACCCAGCCATTCCACTCCTGCCATTCATTCTACTACCATCATACATTGCTCCAGACCGAATCTTTTCTTACCATCTGTCATGACCAGGGGTGAAATCCAGCAGGTTCTGACAGGTTCTGGAGAACCGGTAGCAGAAATTTTGAGTAGTTTGGAGAACCGGTAGCGGAAATTTTGAGTAGTTCGGAGAACCGGCAAATGCCACCTCTGGCTGGCCCCAGAGTGGGGTGGGAATGGAGATTTTGCAATATCCTTCCCCCAGGAGTGGGGAGGGAATGGAGATTTTGCAGTTTCTTTCCCCTGGAGTGGGGTGGGAATGGAGATTTTGCAGTATCCTTCCCCTGCCACTCCCACCAAGCCACACCCACCAAGCCACACCATACCACACCCACCAAGCCACGCCCACAGAACCGGTAGTAAAAAAAATTGAATTTCCCCACTGGTTATGACTGAAGAAAGAATGCAAGAAGGAAGGGTGGAACATGCTATCATAGGCTGCCAACAAATGCCATCACAGGCCAAGCAGGATCCTTGTCCTTTCCCATTTGCCGTCTGATACCTGAAGAGGGAGAGGAGAATTAGAGAATGTAAATACCTGGTAGTCCTCACTTATCAATCACAGTTAGGACCAGCAACTCAAGTTGCCAAACACCAAGGTTGCTAAGTGGAAAATCACATGACTGCAACGGGCTTATGACTTTATTTCCCCCCTGGTTGTTAAGCAAAGTGACACACTCACTGAGCAAAAACTCATTTGACTGCAACTTATGATTTTACTTCCGCCTGTTTCATTAACTTCGCTTGTTACAAGCTAGTTGCAAAGCAAGCAAATGGTGATCACGTGACTGCTGGATACTGCAACAGTTGTAAATGCAAGGATTGGTCACAAAGTTATTTTTCAGCACTGTGGTAACTTGAAATGGTTGCTGCACCATGCAGTCGGTAAACGAGGACTACCTGTAGATGTACAGATAGAAGTGATCTAGTTATTGGTTATATATAAATGAACCCAAATATAGCACGAACAAAACATACAGACAAGGAGAAGTTGAAGAGTGACTGCAAAAGGCTGAAGACAAAAATATCAGAGGGAGATGTAAATTAATTAGAGGAAGAAATTATAAAATTGTCATGCATGATGCCCAAAGAAGTAAATAACTGTCTTTTTATACTCTGAATAAAATTGCTCATTTACATTTCAAACATTGTAACCACTATAGTCAGAATTTTCTTGTGCATGTCTGTTTCAGTTGCTGTGACAAATCAAGGTTTTTCAAAACTGAAACGAATAAAAAGTTGTCTGAAATCTACAATGAGTCAAGAAAAGTGCTTGATCTGCCAGGAATTGCTGTTCAAAATGACATCACTTGTACTAGAAAACGGATAGACTGATTGCAGTCTTTCTGAGACAGACAGCAGGGAAAATAGGTTTTAAAAAATAACAGCAATGTATCTCTCATTGCCAAAGTCAATACTTCTCTAAAAGGAATTCAAATTTAAATTTTAAATTAAATGCATGTTTGAAGTTTTGTTTAGGTTCTACTATTTAGTACTATTTTCAACTTGTAGATCCAAGGATGTGGAGAGAATGTGTGGAAGGAACCCTATGCTATCAACCAGCATGGGGATGCAACCCTGGGGTTGACTGGTCTCTCTCCATCTTTTTAAACATTGTCTATTTTTGTACAGATTTTTGTGTGGATTTTAATGGTTTTTATAGGTGTAAACCACCCAGAGTCACTTAACTAGTGAGTTGGGTGGTGTATAAATTTGAATGAATGAGTGAGTGGATTAAGTAATTAATTAATGATGTATATTCTTGCTTATTGCCTTGTCCTTCCTGCTTATTTAAATTAGCTGGGATAGGGTTAGCTCCATGTGAAGAGAAATGGCATGTTAAGTGTTCCCCAATGACCTAAGGAGATAGTTACAAGATTTTTTTTTTTATTTAAAAAAGATTTCTCTAGCTTACGAGAACTATACAGTTATAGACATATCTCAAATACTGCATTTTGGGAAAATACAGTATGATTGGAAAGATACTGGCCTTACAGTTTCTGGGATATCTGAATTATACGAATTATCTGGACCTTTGTCAATTAGGCCTTCAGAAAGAATATGGTACTAAAACTGATTTGATTGCCTTATTAGATAACCTATTCCAGAAAGTGGATGAGAAGAGTTCGGCCCTGCTAGTTCTCCTGCTCTCTTGGCAGTTTTCAGTACCATCCACATCTGCACTTATGTCAGAATTGTGCCTTAAGGGTACAATTCTACAGTGACTCCAGTCCTTCCTGTTTAGATTTGTTCAGAAAGTGATGCCGTTTCAGTTTTGCTGGAAGCTGAAGCTTTTTATATACGTATGTGATTGTTCTTTAGAGCATGAATCTAACCTGAAGAAGAATCAGTGAAGCAGGTTTTAAGAGAAAGGAGGTGAATTGACAGACAATATATTGTAGAGATAGGGAAAGTCTCGCTAACAACATCCTACATAAGAAAGGTTTCTATGTGCTCTGTGCATGCATGCTTAAATAAAAAGGCAGAAAGAAGTGACCTCAAATTAATTACTCATCTTTTAGACAAAGAGCAAGTAGAGAGTAGACAAAGAGGGGACCCAGAGTAAATCCTTACTCTCTAACCACATCTTTACATACCCTGATGGTCAGTAGACCATGAAGTGCTGAAAAGTCAGTGCTGTTGGCTTTGTAAACTCTAATGTGTTTGACAGGGCTCCGTCAACATCTAGATAAAATTTCTGGGTTTTGGAATTGAATATCTTCAATATCAGCTCTATTGCTTCTTATCTCCAAGGACGTAGTTGGTACTCTCGAAGATTAGTGATGTTTGATAATGACCTAGCTGAGGGAGAATAAGCTGATATTAAATCCAGATAAGATGGAGATTCTGTTAATAAACAAGAAACTGGGCCCAGAGACTGAGGTTCATGTTTTGGATAAAGCTCCATTTGTCCTAAGGAACAGGGCACAGTGGAAATCTCCTTGATACACGGCAGATGTGACAAGGCATCTTTTTCCATAATTATATATGTTGTGCCAGCTAATCATTTGGCAATAATTATTCACGCATTACTTACATCCTGTATTAAGTACTGTAACACAGGGTCCCCAACCACCAGGCCGCAGCCCAATGCCAGGCCGTGACCTACTTGGAACCGGGCCGCACGAGATGTGGGCCAGCGCGCATGCCCACTCACGCAAGCAGTGGGACAGCATGCACACAAATGCACGCACAGCTCCACTCCCATGAGCGGGGGGTCAGCGTGTGCGCACATGCATGCATAGCTCCACTCGCACAAGTGGCGGGCTGGCGCTCATGTGCATGTGCGTTGGCCTGCTGCTCGCACAAGTGGAGCTGCGTGCATGCACATGTGTGCCATCCGCTACTCTCGCGGCCCAGTTCCCCTCTCCCCCCCCCCAGCCAGGCCGCAAAGGTGGGGACTGCTGCTGTAACATGTTCTGCATGAAAAGTGGCACCTCATATAAAATGCAAGGTGTAAGTAACAGTAGCCACATGATGCCTCTACTTAAAAGTCTGAATTGGTTGCCAGTTCCTACCAGGCACAACTCAATGTGCTAAATTTTTCAGTCCTTAGCAGTTTAGATCCTGACTATCTAAAAGTAAGTCTCTCCTGTTACCAATCCATCCATCTGCCTGTCTTGATCTGCAGGAGGAGCCATTCTAAAGATGCTCAGTGACTTGTTCTTCTGGCACAGGGGAAGGAATCTAAATTAGCAACTGATTCCCACTTTTATTCAGATATCTGTAAAGACAGTTTAGTTAAAACATGCCAAAGACACATATCTTTTGGCTAAAACTTTAACTATTAATTAGTGTTATTATCCATATTATGTTTTTATCTTTGCATATTCTGTTGTAGTCTTTATTGGACAACACAATGAGACAAATACTATCAGGACTAACTCTCTGCAAAGGCAGTTATTCATCAACATTTTATCACGCTGCAGAAAATACATGGAAAACACTATCAGACTAAATTCAAAAGTTTAGACACAAAACTAGTTTCCCAGAGGGGCAAAACAGAAAATCTAGCAACCAGCAAATATTTAAGAGCTAAAGGTTCCCTGAAGGAAAAGACAAATGACCCAGAAAGAATGCTGAGAGTAGAGTTCTCCCAGCAGAGTCAGACAAGGTGTGAAGGTCATTCCATATGCCCAGCTAAAGCAAGCTGGCGTTTATATAAGGCAGCAGCAATAGAGGAAGATGCTAGAGGCAGATTATCACATTAATGTCAACTGCAAAGTATCATTTCATATTGTGCAAGAAAATACACTGGAAAACCATGCCTGTATTTTACCAAGAAAACCGCATGACTAGAGACAAGATAAAGTGGTTGCTGATATAATGCCAAATTATGGGCCTCTCAGGTCAGTTGTTCCTTAACATCCTTAAAAGCCATAGTGGCGCAGTGGTTAGAATGCAGTATTTCAGGCTAATTCTGCTGACTGCCAGGGGTTCGATCCTCACTGGCTCAAGGTTGACTCAGCCTCCCATCCTTCTGAGGTTGGTAAAATGAGGTCCCAGATTGTTGGGGGCAATATGCTGACCAGAGGTGGGTTTCAGCAGGTTCTGACCAGTTCTGGAGGACCAGTAGCGGGAATTTTGAGTAGTTCGGAGAACCAGTAAATACCACCTCTGACTGGCCCCGCCCCCATCTATTCTCTGCCTCCAAAGTCCCAGCTGATCAGGAGGAAATGGGGATTTTGCAGTAACCTTCCCCTGGAGTGGGGTGGGATTGGAGATTTTACAATATCCTTCCCCTGCCACGCCCACCAAGCCACGCCCACCAAGCCATGCCACACCCACCAAGCTAAGCCCACAGAACCAGTAGTAAAAAAATTTGAATCCCATCACTAATGCTGACTCTGTAAAACTCTTAGAGTGGGCTGTAAAGCACTGTGAAGCGGTATATAAGTCTAAGTGCTATTGCTGTTGCTATCCTGTTAAAGAATAACTAAGGAACAGTCTTTCACAATACTTGTGGTGCTTATGGCACAGCTATATTAAAGCCCATGGATGGATGGATGGATGGATGGATGGATGGATGGATGGATGGATGGATGGATGGATGGATGGATGGATGGATGGATGGATGGATGGATGGATGGATAGGTAGATAGGTAGATAGGTAGATAGGTAGATAGGATGGTGGGGGGAAGTATTTTCTCAGAAACACAAGCCATTATACCTGGTTGACATTTCTATAGAAACCTGCACCCTCATTTTTGTTAAGCAGATAGGAAAGCAGATCTTTTTTAATCTAACTTTTGTTTACTGTATGTGTTTGTCACTGTTAAGCAATAGAATCAGATCTGTCTTACTGATAATACAGTATGTAAATCATTTACATTCAGCAAAGTAGATAAATGTTATCCTACAGTTCAGGTACAATGGATAAGCGCTGATTGTAAAGACCTGTTAGAATCTTTGCTGAGCAAGCTTTCAACGTATCCCTTCTTATCCATAAGCCAGATACCAAAATAAGGAGGGCTTATTCAGTACGGTTTTGTTGACTATTTTGCTCTAGAATATGAATCTATGCAATTCCAAATGGCAGTGTAATTTTTTTTTAACTAGCCGCAGATGTCAAACACACACAATAGTGCATCAACAGAAGAACAGCAACTTTACTGGGCTAAAGGCACTGGATTTGGAACTGGTTCTACTGCTTCAGGATGGGATGTGGAACAAGCTCTAACTAAACAAAGACTGGAAGAAGAGCATGTCACGTGTCTTTTACAGGTATTAGAACAATATAATATTCCTAT